>VXAL01004698.1:189036-293168 GCA_013399475.1 Chauna torquata | reverse complement strand
GAAGTGGTTGTCTCTTGACACTTTCACATTAGTCACTTGAGCTGGAGACATTTGAAGCTCCAGCATTACCTGTAGGGGCACGTTCCCACTCTTGCACCCTCTTCCATAGCCCGTGCTGAGAAACATCTGAGGGTATCCCACCTCACTCACCTTCTTGTGGTTGGCTCTGTCTTCACAGGTTTACCACAGATTCAGGGCCAAACTTTTTTTTTTTTTCCTTAACATAGTTTTCATTTGAATGACCTTATTTTTTTCCGTTTTGCTTATGTATCTGGTGTTGCTTTCTTAATCATACCTAAAAATGGGAAGAATTTCACTCATTGCTGTTTTAAGTCTTATCTAGCTGTCTTACTTGTATTAAAATATTATATTGATCTTGATAAGAATAAGAAAATCAAGTTTGCTGCCTTTGTATTCAAATATGTAGGTATCTTTACTTGGAGATAAGGTGACTGTAGCTAACTTACTGCTTGTAAATTTTTATCTGCTATAAATGTGATTGAATAATTGATAGAATTGATGGACAGAAATTATGTTCTCTGTATTACAAAGTTAGTGAATGAAGCAGTTATTAAAGATGATATGGCTGTAGAATCTCCCCTACTTTGTTCTCCTACAGTAATATAATTATTTTAGCAGTTGCTTTATAAAGAGTGCTGTCTCTAAACTAGTTAGTAATTGCCAGCCCTGATCTCTTGGTTTTGATCATTACTGATGTCCAGTAATGTCCAGAAAAATATTTTTTGTGGCCTGGCAGTTTCCACACTTGGTCCTACCTGTAATGTTGATTATTTGAGAATCTCTGTGACCTATTCTCGTAATATGAATTTGATGAAAAAGCTGTCTTCTGCTCTAAAGTAGTTGCCTTAAAAAATGTAACTAACTGATCGATGACTTGGAATTTGGCCTACAATGTGTATGTCCAACTGCTTTTGTATTACACCCTAAAAGTACATATTTAAGCAGGACAATTCTACAGAAGTAGAATTATTTAAATATCCAAAGCCTACAAAGTATGTTGAGTTTTAAACATGTAATGAATTTGCTCTTCTGTGCTCTAAAAGTACAGAAAAATAAACTAATCATTAAAACATCTCCAGATGTAAAGCTCAGCTGCAGTTTTTAAGAAGTTTCAAAGGATGCTTTGAATGACAGTCAGTCTCTTACCAGGATATATTTTCCTGCACTTCAAAGTACGAGTGAGTCTTCTGTGGCATCTGTATCATGTAGGTACCAAAAATAATGTTGGGGAAGCAGGACACAAAGTTCCTCTTTTTTTCTTTGCCTTTCGTAATTATTGGATATTCCGAAGTATCCAATGATACTTTAACTGAAGGATTGTCTGTATTAGAAAAAAATACAGCTCCCAGTCCATTTATTACTGAGGTCAGTGAAAAAGACTCCTGTTGCAAGTTTAAACTAAAAACATGTAGTATTTTCAAATCCAGTATACTATAGGTATGATTATTGTAGTTGATTCACTTAAATAGTACATAGAAACACTTAAGCACAATGCAAAGTACTTACAAGAAAGGTATGACTTGTATTAACATATTGCAACAAACCTTTCAAGCAATACTTATTTCTGTATTCTCAGTATTTTTCAGAGATTCCAGTGCACTTTAAAAGTTTCCAAATGGAAATATATTTTCTAAAGAATGTTAGAGTTGTTATACAAAGTATCATTATCCCCATTTGATAGATGGGGAAACTGAAACACAGAACAGTTAAGTAACTTTCTCAAGGTTGTAGGATAATTCATTGCCAACCTGGAGATAGATTGTTTCTTGACATTGAGTGTTCCCTGCACTAATCCACTGCTTCTGGGTGTTAAAAAATGCTACAATACTTTTATGATACAATTTAAAGAAGCAGCTCAACTAGTTGTCTCATCTTTACAAGTCTCTTGAAAAATACGCTTCTTTAGTTGAACATCTTCATTTGCTACCTTGACCCTGTATAAAAAATTGAGTTTTTATGCGCGCGTGCGCACACGCACACACAAGAGGAAGACTGAATACCATCTTTGACTTGTCTGGGACTGCAGTCAAAAACAGAGGGCAAAATCTGGCTAAAAAATATTGAGTTGAAATTCTTATAAATATATTTCAGCCTTCCAAATACTGTTTCCTGTATATTGGACCAGAACAGAAGGTTAGTAGGAGATGGATGTCCCTAGTTATAAATAATCGTGACAACAACTAGCAGTACTGTGCACTTGAAAGAACAGTTAAGTCTTACTGCAAAACGAATCCTAACTACAAAAATGACAGCCTGCATGGTGCTGTGAATGGAGGGCAGCTTGCGGTGCTATTCAGAATAATAATGCTTGCTTATATCAGCTTAGAACATCCCAGAGTTTTGTAAATATCTTCTGGAAAGTAATCTGATGTTTCTCATTCTGTTATTGTTTCTTAAATAATCACAACTGGTGTAAGAAAACCTAGTTGATAAGAAATCTGAAGTCAGGTTGTAGCACTTATGAGGCAGGATATATAATCAATATTTTTTTAAAATTACAGTAGCTTTTACCTTACAGTGGAGTGTTGATGGTACACTTTGTGGTCTGGCTGGCACCAGTAAAGGCTATGGTTAACCCAGTTTCTTATTTTACTGAAGCCACGGCAGAAAAGGATGCATTCTTCTTTCATAATCTTCTAGGCTTAGCTGAGGTTCAGTGCCTTGACATAATTTGAAGGAAAAAGAGGGTAACTTCACCCTGAGGTAGTTGCCAAAATACTGACTCTTGGCTCGTTTCACAATTTCTAGGATCCTTGCTTAGAGTTTAAAGAGAGTCTTTTGAATCATTTTTGTCATTAAGCTTCATCACACTGTGTACTTATGTGAATATATCTACATTTTGAATGAAAAAGCAGTTTCTTTTGAGAGTTTCATTCTTTTTTAAATGGGAGATGTTTCTATTGTCACCATCCCTTTACCAGAAGATCATGTTTATTTGCCAAGTAATGGGATGCGTTGGGTATTGTCAGTATGATTCCTATATTGTCTTGTCAATAGGCACTTCATCCTTCCACATCTTTAGAACTGGAGGTGCATTAAGTAGAATCAAAAGCTTGTCTGTATGTATATCACCTTCAGATGCTATATCATCTCAGGCACAGAGAAGGAAGGATCACACTCTGCACTTAACATGGAGAAACATGAAGTAACTTGTGTTACTGTCTCAAGATCTTGGAACCAATCACAGGCATAAAGCTGAAGTGGCAGTAAGTAAAATGTCTTCCTGGAACTTCATTACTGTGTATGCTTTCTAAGTCTATGGAGACAGAACAGATAAGAAGCTTTACTGCCATTGATTTTTTTTTTTTTTCTGAAAATTATTTTACCAACTCAAGAAGAAAGTAGCTTAAAAGAAGCTGAGAAATGAGCCTGTGTTGAGCATTTGCGTAGAATTTGTAGTCTTATACTCCCCAGCCTCTTGCCTTTACTAGAATTGCCCATTGCTTATCTGATGGAAAATACACCTAAGTTCCAGTTCAAGAGCTAGGCTTCCAGTCAAGCAACTCATACTCTCACTGTTGAGGCACAGCTCTGACAATGAATATACCACAACTCTGCCACATTGGCTCTTTTCTGCTGGGAATTTTTAGCAGCCAGAGATGGTTTGGGTTATTTAATGCCCTTTGCACCACAGTCCCTATAACATTCAGGACACCGAGATGATTTTTCTCCATTAGAGAAGCTCTGGTAGTTTGGGATGCTGCATCCTTCACTACTGGGAAATTCTGGGTCAAAATATAAATCAGATAACAGTGTAAGGTGAGATAGCACATGAAAGGTTGTTAGGCAGAGCTGGCGTTTCTGTCTGGTAGTTGTACAAGTGTTATTGGTCCACTGAATGGCAAAAGCATTACAATGACTAATTCCAAGTTGAGGTGAGAACATCAAACCACTTAACCCTGGTTAAGACACCTCAAGACTTTACAATGTTTAGCTAGTACCTAACCCATGGCAATACTGTCCACAATAATTACATGCTACCAACAGCTATCTTGAGGATCAGTTTAGGAAGAGAGCCATCGCTTTGCACAGGGAAATTTAGATTAGATGCAAAATTGAATTTTTCATAAGGCCTTGTTTTTACCTAGCTACGAATGTTTCCTTAGCACAAGAGAAAACTTTACACATTTTAGCTCAAACTGTACTCTACTAAGCCTCCCACATTTATACCCATCTTCTTGGCAGTCATCCCAAAATATGTTTGGGTTGAGGCATTACACATTACATTTGGTGAAGCTTTAGCATTCCCTGTTGCTCACATCAATCCTTATTTCTGTTTGCTCTTGTAATTTACAGTTAATGAAAATTCTAAGTTTACCTTTGTTTTTGTTGGCATCTGTACAAGAGAACCCTTTAGCCTTTTCAGCCTCCCATCCAAATGGAAAGCTGAATCCAAAAGGGAAGGTAAAGTCTATCTGAGCAGTTTCGCTTGAGACAGAAGCCCTTAGCATGCATGTCAGCATTGCAACATTTTTGAACAAACAGCAAGAGAGCCCTGCTCAAGGCTTGACCTGTGCCTGCTCTTGTGAGCAGGCTTGTAAGTAGCAGATAGAAACTAGACTAGTAGTTGATCATAACATTGGAGAGCCAGATCCTAATGGCCTTAATCAGTTCCTGCTCTCTTCCAATTCAGGCAAGATTCTGCCTGGAATTAACAGGAATTTGCCTGATTATCAGCATGGGAACATGGCTAATAAACCCATACGGATGACCTTAACAGAGTGTAGGCAATATTGACAAAACAAACTGTTCTGGAGTTATTGCAGTCTTTTCTAACAAGCCTATTAGAAACAAATTGTCTAATTTTGTCAGATTTTCAGTTCAGGAAGTACTTTTTCTGTCTACCTATGGTACCAACTATGCATTGAGCTGTGTACTTAGAATATTAGAGTGGTACACAATGGGCTGTAAACATATGGTACACATCTAATTTCTGTACATACACACAATCAGATAATTGTGTAATTTATGTTATGACTGTAAAGATACTTATTTAACATATAGTTTTCAGCAATTAAAATTCCTGTACAGCTATAGAATTTATTTTAAAAGTAAGCTTTAAAATGCACCTTTTTCATTTATTATTGGTGCTAATTATGTGTTCTGAAACATTACAGTTTACGATAAAATTTTTTTTTTTCCAGGTGAGAAATACTGACAAATTTAGGAAAATTTGTAAGCCAGAGTTATAATGCAGTTGTGCATTTCTGAAAAAAACAGATCTTCACAAAGGCAAGCCTGACCAAGCCCTCCTATTATCTGCCTATACTGCTATGTACAAACCATTTTTCTCATGTCATGTAAGTGTAGCTTTATTGGTAGGACCTCTGACTGCATTTTAAAACTTCATTTGCTGCTTTCTGGTTCTTCTTGCATTGCCATTGCAGAGGCTGTGCAGACTGACGCACTGGAGGACCAGGCATGGGAGAAAAGCACTGTTTGCACCTGTTTAAAATCTCCAGTGCTTTGTGTGGTTCCTGGGCAACAGGCAGGAATCCTGAAAAGCTAGGCTGCACTTGCTCAATTGTTGCTGGCAGCTGTGACTTTGAGAGAGCACATAGCAGCTCGTTAGCAGGTTGCTTGTGTTATGTGACATGCACTGAGCATGGCAAACTCTTAGCTGATCTCTCTTCCTTTGCTGCCTGCGATCAAGGCTGGGTTGCCTGGGCTTGGAGACTTGGCCAAGGAAAGCATTATAGAGATGAAAGGTGAGTTTGTCATTGGTAAGGGGCAGGGAGGTGAGGCAAGTAGGACTGAATCAATGGTTTCTGATTAGAAAAGGAGAACAACGGTGCAGGTTCTCTGCACCACTGAGTGCTACTTTTCTCTAGCTGTTATGTTCTTTCAGAGTGTATTTGCAGTGGTGCAACATACAAATGCAGGGGATAGTGTGGATTTGAGAGTGTATGTGTGTGTATGTGTGCATGCACACATCATATGTGCATTGCAGTGTGGGAATACAAGATGACTTCCTGGGATAATTTTAAATTATATTATGAGCTTTGATTTCTAGCTGTTGTTTACTTTGAGGGATCATAATCAAATCAATCTTTTCAGCCTTGATCTTGGCCTACTTAGGCAGCATCGTAGCAGAAGATGCAGTCAGACTGCAGGTCTGACTGGCAAATTCAGACCGTTTCACCTTCATACCTACTCAGTTAGTGCCTCTTGGCTCAAATTAAGCATCTCTGTGCTCTTCTAGAAGGAACTTAGTATGTTATAAATCTATTTAAACCAACAGCAAAGCTACAGCATTGTTATGATCTTTTGAAATCTTCACCATGAGACAGGAACAGATCTGCCATTGCTGTGAGATCTGTTTACACGCTACTTTATACTTAGCTCAGGAGGAGTAATCTATAGTCCAGTCTCTTCCTTATATTTGTATTGGAGATCTCTTTTCTGCGGCTCTAGAAAATCTCCTTTAGACACGCAATGCAAATGTTGACAGTGGAAGTCATTAACCAGAGATGAAGAAAAAGCAGAAGGAAATCTGCCTACAAAGCAAATTAGATATGCTCCTGAAAGAAGTCCATCAAGGGCTGTTGAATGTAAAGACAGGAATATAACCACTTGTGCTGGAAATCTGTGAACGCAGTTTGCCAGCAACTGGAAAGGTTTAGTGGAGGGCAACAAGACTTCTGATTTGCCCTGGCCACAGATTCCTTCCATAAGTAACTGCCCTGGCTAGTGTCAGGGCCATGCTGTTGAGCCTGTGCAGCTGTCGGTATGGTCTGGAAGAAAAGGTTATGTGGACATGGTAGATTTTCGGTTGAGTCATGGTCCAGATGCATGCTCTGTTGCCTATGTATAGTTTGACTTCTTTATCTGAACAAAAGTAAGAACTCGTTGTTAGGTACTGAGAGTACCTAACACATTATCACATTTACATGTGATAATATGAATAGGAACCAGAGTATGCCATGAACTTGCACATTCAGCACGAGTCCCTTGATTTATTTTGTGGTCTAGACCAGGGCTTTTTGTTTCCTCATCTAGAAAATGGGGATAATTGGGGATAATAGATGTTTGTATATCATATTGCTATATAAAAGCAGTATATTGTGAACTTTCTTTTCGTAGTCTTCTTGTGCTTATCTGCTGTCATTTCCTTTTCAGTTTGACTTGGGTTATACTCTATTTCATCACAGAGGGCCTTCAGGATTCAATATCTGACATTAGTTTGGCTACCAAATAATGGAATAAACTGAGATATGTGTTTAGGTCTGTGTGCATTTTTACTGTCTTTTCTCATGCAGGCTGGAAACTAGACCACACTAAAGTTGCTAGCAACTTGCAAATTGACATTACTTTAGTCAGGACTCAGTTTTCATTTGAGGACATTTGAATACATACAGTATTATTCTTTAGGAAAGTACATGTGATCCCTTTGGTTGGCCTTGCTTAGTGCTCTCTTGATACCATCTCCTCGTTGCAGTGAGAGAATTCCAGGCTGCTGCTTCCTCTGCAGGTACAGGGAACACAGAAATTTGATAAATACCTCACTGTCCTGCTCCACCATTCTTAAAATTCACAGAAATGAGGTCTGTAGGACTTCTTCTGTTAGTGTAGAACATGCTGTTAGCTGGTCATAACAACTGTGCTGCATAGCACACACTATGGATTGGATATTTATGAAACACATGATAATAGGTGTTGCATTTTTATGTATTGATTCATTTTATGGAGACTGTATAACACCAAAAACACATACTCACAAATAAAATGCAATAGAAAACGGCATCCAGATGTTAAAGGTATGACTTAAACTCTCACAACCAAGGACAATAAATTTGAGAAACCCATTCTGTTTATAAATCATACTATTGTCTCAGGTATTCCAGCTCATGTAGTCAAAAGGACAGACCCCCATTAAGAGGATTACTTGAGCTGCTATTTGTAGTAAGATAGTTGGATATAGTAGCATCAAATTTTAGTAGAGATATGTTTGGCAAGAGTCTCTTTTTAATTTCTTACGTGGGACCCCCATGGTTTAATTCATTCTGTAAATTACTCTCACCACTTTAACATCCTGAGGTGCTGACAGCCTGCAAAATAAAATGTCCCCTGTTTCAGGATGGCATACTTACTTTGTTTCTATGGAGTACACCTGCATTCGTATGCCAAGCCAGATCTTTCACCATTTCCCCACGAACAGAATTGTAGCAGGAAGATGTGCTTGTGTGGGACCATTCCTATGCAAGAACAGCATGGATTATTCAGAAATATCAGCAAGTCTTCTTTCCTGTAGGCTCTCTGGTCAGAATTCAGAGCTACCAAATACACCTTGAACAAGTTAGTGTGACAGTAGGTAACTAACATGGCTGCAGTGTAGTATCAGTTGGAGAACCTGAAGGGTTTTAGTGACTTTGACTTGGATCACATCTGAACATGTTTTTAGAGGGAGGAGAGAGGAAAAAAAGTCTGTCTGCATGGATGTGAACATAGGCAGAGCCTGTGCTTTCACTCTGGAGCTTGCTGTCTTCTTTTTGGCCTTGTTTTGCACGCTGCAGCTTCCACATGTCTAGACAGGGCAATGCAAAGGCTCTTCAGAGGCTAGTGTTCATTCTACTCTATAGTTGAACCGTCCAAGCAGTTAGTGAGTGACACCTTTTTATCATACTTGTGGTCCTTAAGATTAGTCAGAGCCTAGTAAAAGTCCGCTTTAGCACTTGCTAGCCATCTTTGACTCCTACCTTTTGGAGTGGCTTGTTAATACATGTCAAATGGAAGAAGAGGGAAAGCAGAGGGGCTAAAGGAAGAGGTAAGCAAAATTATTTAATAAAGCTACATTGACAGATGATATTATAACAAAAGCAAGAACAAGCTGAACTTTCCTTCTGAAGCATAGAGCCCTCCCTTCCTAGGCTCCCAAGTAGCCAGCCTGATTCACCACTAAACTTCCTTGTCAGTGTTCCAGAGCACGTACAGCACTAGGTAGCATTATTATTCTACTCTTCATTGCGTGTAGTTACAGGTTGTCTATTTTACCTACTCACTGAGGGTCATATCTTCAAGAGTCCATCAAACATGCCTGACTGCACTATCACTGCTTTGAAAGAGATCATCAGAGAACTGAATTTTTTTTCTTCTGTTATAGGAATGATACACAGTGATAACACCTGGGCTAAATTTACCAGCATTTGCTATGTTAATATTCTCCTGCACATTGTTATCCTGGTGCTCTGCGCAGAAACTTCACAGTTCTGCTAAAAAAAGCTAAAAAGTTCTGCTAAAAAGCCAGACCCTTAGAATACAACATTGCATAGGATAATTGTCTTGTCCCTCCTCTACTTGTGGCTTCAGCTTTCTTTTTTTACTTCACTTTTTTTTTGTGTGTGTGTCAGCTCAACTAAATTGACAATTATCCCAGAAAGGGTGAGGCTAGTTGTCCTAATTAATATGAGTGGGCCCAGGTGGGGATAGTTAGAGTTGAGACCAGTCAGGTAGTGTGGCAAAAAGCCATCCAGTGTTTGAGATCTGTTATCATAATGGAGAAGCTGATGGTACTGAAGGTTGTAGTGCTGTTGTGGTATGGTTTTATTTCTTTGATTTCTACTTGGGTTGTTGTATAATGTATGTTTGATCTATGAGTTTTCATGTGTTAGAGATGTGTGAGGGAGAGGGGTTACATTAAAGAAAAAGCTTTCTTTCAGAGAAACGTCTAGTTACTCCAGTATTGTAGCTCTTGTTGATCCTGAAATAGTCAGCAGTGTACTTCTTACCATGGAAGAATATACTAGGTTTACCTATCAGTTGGAGATGTGCGGAAGAGCCACTAGCTAAAGATTTGCTTACAAAGGAGAATGCAGGATTGCGTTGTGCTTCTGCTATGCTGTAGCTCTAAAGTGAAGGCTTTGACGATGTTAACAAGGTGTGCAAAGGGAAATCTTTCTTTAACACAAAGTTGCTCACACAAATAGTAAATGCAAACTTGGAATTCTTTGAAGGTTTAGATTTTGTGTAGGAGATGACAGAATATTATACTCATCTAACAACCGTATATCACTTCATTAGTATTTACACTGCTCCTTGATCATCCTTCTCCATTCCTGAACTACCTTTATGTACGTAGCTGTCACTGAAGACATATATTTGCTCCCTTGCATCTGACAAAGACTTAGCAGGGTAGATTCTGGCTGTTGACTTTAAGAGTAGATTTTAGCCCAATTTACATAGATAAGAATTGGCATGTTATCCTATCCCAAGTGTCTGTTCAGTGAAAAACATGCAGTTCTCTGTTCCTCCTATCATTTTGTTTGCCAGCAAGCTGGCAAGCAAAACTCTTTTCAAGTCTTGACCTGGCTGATGGCTATTTGAGGGCATAGAAAAAGGGAAAATAAATAGCAGTTAGACTCGTCCACAAAACACTAATTGTGTAAGGATTTAGAGTAATGTATGGCAGTTCATTGTCACCTTCAGGGATTCTGTTGAACTAACCACCACGCCTTTTCTATGACTGTGGGATAAAGGTTACAATCTTCATTTCTGTCTTCAGGAAAAAAGATTTTGCCAAGCTAGCCAATAAGACTGATAAAAGATGTGGGAATAGGTCAGCCAGTGCCTGCTATATGTCCTGTAACCACAAGAGAGTCTTTCTTTCCCTTCATAGCAATCTGGCTGTGCTATTGCTGTGTGTAACCCATGCTGATGCTAAAAGCAGTATAAATTGTATACATCCTGCACATCAGTTTCACTGTCTTAAAAAATGAAGAGTTTTTTTTCTTTCTTTTTCCCCTTCCTTTGAAGTTTTAAGGCAGAACTTGCTGATGACCCACTTTTGCTAACAGTTCTCTTAACTCACCCCTGTACTCGCTTATACTTTTTTTTTTCCTTCTTCCACCCACTGTCTGTCTAGCCTGGTTTAAAATTTTTATATATGTACTTTTAAAAAATTGATTAGTTGGAGAGCTGCCCGTTCTTCTGCGCTGTATAATAAGGATTTAAAAACTGCACACTGAATTCTGTATAGTGTAATTAAAACTGACCCAGATTTGGACCTGAGAACACCAGGACTTAGCCAAACTTGCCATGAGCTGAGTTCTGATGGCAGATGGGAGCTAATGAGGACACACTACACTCCAGAATTTCCCAGCTGCTTGGCCCCTTTTTGTACAAACAAGGTTTGGAGTGAAGTCCCAATCCCAAGAGCATGTTCGAGCAAATGTACTGCACCCAGTGTTTTGGGAAACAAGGCAGTGCTGTCAGGCTGTTTCAGGAAAATGCGAAGGCATTATTTCCAAAGGGCTTTTACTGTGTATTCCAGTGTTAAGCATCTGCTGTCTTGCAGCTTCCGTCATATCCTAGACTGCATATGACCATGTGCTTCAGACTCTGCCTAAATATCCTCTCCTGAATTCAGCTGGGGGGACTTCCACCTTAATGAAGTGTTAAAATCCCAGAGAATTAGATCTCCCTTCTACCGGTGGTTCTCTTCAGTGGATTCAATGTCCTGGGACTTTTCAGGCAGATGTAATTGAATCAGTTTGAAGCAGCTGTAGCTGGCATCATGTGATCTCTCAGATTGCTAGTACCTGCTTGGGTATTTTTTTTTGGTTGGTTGTTTTTTTGTTGTTAGTGGTGGTTTATTTTGTTTTGTGGTTTTTTTTTCTTTTCCCCCTGTAACTCACTGGAGTGGAAGTAGTGCCAAAACCAGCACTGGTCTTGGAGCCGAGAAAGCACTCCAGGTCTATATCCCATTCCCCTTCTAGCCTCGCCACCTCATTACGGGTGCCTGCAGTAGTGTTGGTGGTAGTGAGCAGAAACAGGTTTATGCTTTTCCTCCCACTGCCTCCCTCCCCTTCAAGCCAATGAACACCCTGCCGACACAGACTCTCTTCTTCATAAGCAGTAAGACTTAATAGTGCTCAGGTGTGCAGTGTCTGTGCACACTTAAAAAATTAGGTGGCCAGTGGCTTGCTGTATCAGATGCGTGCACCAAACTTATCTGCTGCTTAGTACAACAGTAACTGCTGGCACAGTGAAGTTACTGTTCATGTCTAACAAATGACCAAATAATCCTGGGATGTGCTCTTCAATATTTCTGTTCCCTTCCTCTGGTGTAGCATGGTAGATTTTGGTTACTGTGTTGCTACTACAATCTAAGTTTTAATTGGGTAAGATTTCAAAAGGGACTGCGAGTCACTTGGTTGCCTTCCTGTATCATGTGATTTATCATAATCAAAGTTCAAATTAAACACAATGGTGCCCTTGGTCAAATACAGTAATGGTACACAGTGGTGTGGTTTTCAATATGATATTACAAGATGGCATATTGAAACATTAATTTTTCTAATATATCTCTCCACTGACTTCCTCTCACTTTGTATGTAAAGTCTGTGTGCCTCCTTCCTTTTTTTCTCGTCTCCCTGCAGCCCTGCCTGAGAGATAAGGGCTGTACCTGGACTCTTAATTCCATCTGTTTTTGTCTTCCCTGTTCTTTCCACACCTCACTTCTTGCTCTTTTCTTTCACTAGTTTAGTTTCTGTTTCAAGACTGCAGGTCTGCACTTTGTCTCGAAAGGTGCTACTCCCTTGTAGGGTCCTGATAGTGAGGAAGACAATATCTCCTAACATAAGTGTAAATTATGAACTCTTATTTACAGCCGAAGAAACAAAGTATTTGGGTAAGCTTCTGTATTGCAGAAAGTTCTGTATTAGCCTATTCCAGTACCTCCTTCCTTTTTTTTTTTTTTTTTTTTTTTTTTTTAGCTTTTCCTCATCTGTTGAGTGTTACCACTTATTCCTAGGGCTGATGCACATGGTACATGCCTGCTTTGAAAGCTGCTATTTTATGCAATTAAAAATCTAAAGTTGTTTCTTTCTCTCCTTTTAACCTGTATCTCTTATTTATATCAAATATAAAAAGAGGATGTGATTTGCCTGTAGATATCTGTGATGTAAGTGAAGTCTTTCCTCCCTTGGAATATTCCATACCTCAAGTGTCAGTTTGCAGGTCTCTTTGTTTTGGTAAGCTGAGGCATTTGAAGGGTCTAGTGGCAACTTCTTTGGGGTCCAATATACGCTTCTCTTTCAGTGGAAGTGAAATGCCAGCTGAAATATATAGAGTGAATTGTTTCCACTTTTTCAATGACTGTAGTGCAGAGCAGATGCTCCTCTTTATTTTTAAAGCATGGAAAACTACTATTTTAGATGTAGTGAAATTTCCTTTCAAGTTGCTTTGTGTGCTTAGGTGCAAGTAATACAAGGTGGTTTATCAGAATGTCTGTGAAAGTGATGCTGCTAAACATTTTTCACAGTTGTCTAATAGAGATGTGGACAAAGATGAAAACCAGAGTTCCAATCAACCCAGAATCGCTTTGACAAATCCAGTAAGGTGATGTCACAACTTGATTTTTCTCATGTCCTGTAGTGATCTCTAGTGTTTTGTTTGTTTGGGGGGCTTGCTTTGTTTTATTTCCACGCATGCTCCCACTTTCCTACTCTCGGTTACTTTCTAAAAAATGTCTGCCAATAAAAACACCCATTCATAATGATAGCACTTGCAGCTCTTTGTAGTCTGGAAGTGCTGTAACTACAAATACTATCTACTGAGTAAAACATCAGCCACCAATTCTAAGAGGGGAAGTTAGCCATTTCTTAATTTAAGCCTTAATAAGGACTGTGGCCCTCAAGTTTTAGGGATATTGCTGTAAAGCATTTTTGCTATAAGCAGCTACAATTGTTGCAAATAAAATAATGGAGAATAAATATGGAGTATTTCTGTTTCACATGTTTTGAGTGCCCAGCATGCTTGTTGAGATCAGTAGGAATATTGAAGGGAAACTGTTCTTGAGACCACAGTGAACATAGCACCCTCNGTGTCTATCTTAGGATTTCTTGGTGCCTTTTGTAGCCAGCCAGAACAAGAAAGCATCTGCCACTCTCATGGTTGTCTTGAAAATAAATATAGTTTTAGGTCAGTAGCTATTGCTAGCTGATATCTTATATTCCCAGAATGCTTTTTTTCTTGTACTAAAGTTTACTTTAGAAATGTAAGCGCTAAATAATTGTGAATTCTACACCAAGTATAAAAGGTACTGGAAAACCAACAGAATTTAAGTTCATATGAAATCTGTGTGGCAAAACTGAAGAGAAAAAATATGGATTTTTTTTTTTCCAGCCTTCTAACATCCTGGCTTTATGAGTTATGAATTAAGTTGTGTTTATACTGCTGAACCATCTTTTTTATACATTTAATTTTAAGGTATCGGTTTAGAGACTGTATGTTCTTTACTTGGATACAGTTAACTGATCAGTTTTATGTCAAGTATGCTAGCTCTTTGTGCTTGTGGAGTAGAGCACTTTCAAAACTAAGATATGTTAGTGACTAGCACAGGAGGGTGACAGAAAGGACAACAAAGGAAGTTAATAAATTGATAATGAAGTGGGATTATAGAGGATTGAGCATGGATATTAGAACCATTTCAGACATACTTTTTAATCACTACCACTCTGCTCTGATTCTGTCTAGTGGCTTTCTAGTGGCACCACCCTGAAATGTATTGTTGAGTTTTGGGAAAAAGACCACTTGACTTTGTCACTTATTGGCAAGCATGTCTGCATTCTTGACAGAGGCCAGGAGGTTAAATGGATGATAGAGACGAGATTCTTCTGTTAGCCATGCGGTTGGTCCCTCTGGAAGAGGCTTAAAATACATTGACAAAATATTTTGAAAACTTGCAGTGCAGTGTCTGATCTATGAACAAAGATTTTGTTTTCTGGCCTTGTCGTTCTATCACTGAACTCATAAATGTACAAAATCAAGCAATCAGTGACTGATTTAACATTGGACTGAATGTCAAAGGTAGCATATTGTGCTTCTAAATGACAAATAAAGCTGTAGGACAAACTATTAGCCAGTACAAAGGAGGAAATGCTGAGAAAAGGGAATCAGCTCTTAATCTCACGGAGTATTTTTGAGAAGAAATCCTGGCCTGGCTCTCTCGGGTCAACCAGGAGTTCCTTGACGGAAGAGTGAACTGTTTTGTGCGCTGCACATAACTCCTGTGCACTTCCAAAAGCTTCAGCCGCTTCTCTGGAAGTGCTGTGCTCGACAACTGGACAGAAGGCTATGCTGAATTAAATTTTATTGTTCTGGTGTTCTCCATCCATTTGCAACACACATAATCAGGAATTCAGCTATGTCCCAAGAAACCTGTTTAACCTAATGAGAGCAAATGGCAATGGGTGTTCCTTACTCGGGACAGCAGTGCCAACATTTCTGCTTAATTGGGACATATTTGGCTGGTTCCAGTGCTTCAAGTGGTTTTTAAACAGGTGTTTAATGGGTGCTGAGTTCTGAACTCTGCCCTTTTAATATAGAAGTTGCCAAATAAAGATCAACAGAAATAAAAAGATCTAATGCAGGATAAATATCTTTTATCTTTGTATATTTATTTAGCATAATCTTTACCTTAACTTGAATCACGGGTGGATGGGGAGGTGTTTCTTCTTATAATTGAGAAAGTCCGTTAAATAGAACAACAGGATGTCTAACAGGGTGTCCTAATTAAAATTACCCTGTAATTTGAACAAAACATTCATTTGTATGTAGCTAAGGTTGACCTAAAACCCATCTAAATTGGGAAAATTATTATAAATTTTTTTTTTTCCTGCTGAAAATGAAACTTAGCATTCTGCCACCAAACAGCATGATTCTGTTATTATGTAGTATTGAAGATTAAGGGTTTTCTCTTCAGCATTTTTTAAAAAAAATCATGTTCTGAGAATTTGAAAATAGGTTTCTCTCCTACCCCCTATCAATACTTTGATAATATTCATTCATGGTTGTGTTTCTGCATTATTTTGACGGCAGACCCAGTGTTGTTCTGTGCGTGCTGTAAGCCAATCTGAAGCCTTTGGTTGTGGTTGGTGTACTGGTGAACTAATAAGCAACCAAGGTAGCAGTTGCTTAGCAGGGCTGATTGGCTCAGGCTTGACTTTGTTGTCTGTGACTACAGAGTTTCTGACTCATTTGGTGTGCAAGCTGGGTAATTTTGTTATCTTGGTGTGTGTGGGCCTGCATACATAATCTACACTGTATACACAACCGGACAGATTTTACTTGTGTGTGTAAAAATGACCTATTCATGCTCTAGCTATCATGTTTTAAAATGCTGCTGAGGCAAATTGTATTTAGTATAGTTTATCAAATCAATGTGAATGTTTGAAAGAATTTGCTAGCTTCAGAAATATTGTTTGTATTTAGAAGGGAATTCTCAGCATCTTTAACTTGACAGAATTGTACAAGCTGCAACTTGTTGCTACCCAGACACAAGCTGGTGGAATTTTTTGTGCTGTATCTCTGTTTCTCCCCACGTTCTAGGCATGTTGGGAAGGAGGGGGATTTTTAAAAGCATTTGAAACTGGCCTGAATGTGCTGCTGATGGATTCAACTAGAATTACTTCACCATGATTTTAGGGGAAAGAGAATCACTCCATTGTTCCTTTTGATAATAATCCCACCCATAACGTCTAACGCAAAATGTAATCAGACAGCTATGTGCAAAAAAAAAAAAAAGTGGACATTCCTAAATGCCAGAATTTAATCAGATACAAGAGGTACTACTTTTCATCGAGTTATTCTTCTGCTAACACCAACTTTACACTTTCATATCTCAGCTTCAGTGGAGTATGTAACAACAAAAGAAAAGAAAGGGAAAAATCTGATGAACGATTTGTTTCACCTACTTTTAGATACAAGAATTGTTACAGTGAAGATAAAATTTGAGGCTGGTGTTATGGTCATACACTTTTAAACCAATCTAGAACACTTGAATAGAAAGTATTCCAATATTGGTGTAATATAAAATTCTTAGGTTCTCGTCATTGTTTTAATAACGGTCAAAACTGATGGAGGTACTGCTGTAATGTGGAGAAAATAAAATTAATCAAACAGTTGCGATGATGAGCTAATGATACTGTTGCAATTAGAAGTTAATAACAAGTATTTGTCAAAGTATGTTATAGATGTATACATATACGTATGTAATGTGTGTTTGCATGTCTTCCAGTGGACCATTGTCTTATAGAAAGAAGTATTCAGAGACACTTCAGCAAGAATATATGCCTGAGTGGGTTGTACTGTTATCAGGAAGCTGTATCTTACGAGCAGCTGAAAGAAAACAGGAGTTTCCTGTTGGTAAACTGGCAAACTATTGTATAGGGGTCGCATAACTTGAACATGTATAGAATTGTGTAACAGCCCATGCATCTGCTCATGATTGATAGAGTAACTGTAGCCCTCTTTAGAGTGTATATAAGGCTGCAATGAAAATAATTAGTTGTCTGGTTGTCTTTGCTTCAGAATCACATGTGCTGTTATGTAACGCTACGTATGAAGGTATTATTTCATTGTTGTTGAAGGAAAAAAGCCACAGTTCTTATGTCTGGTATTCTGCCGTTGAGGCCTGGTTGCAAATCAGGTACAAAAATTCTGACTGACTGTAGTACTGAAAAAACTGGTATTGGTTATTGAGCTGATGATCATGTGTCCACACTGATTATTTTAGTTTTCTCAGTTACTGTAATTTCCAATGATGGTGAATCATCTATGGATGCTAACTGGCTGTTGAAGTTGTTCATTAGTGATTGCTTCTCCTGAAGAAATTGTGGATGATGGTGTTGGGTGATTACTTACTGCCATAGGATCTCTCTCATGTAGGATTTAAAATGTTCCTTTTTTTTCTTTCTTTTTTTTTTTTTTTGTTACCCTTAGAGCAAGCAAGCTGAAGGAAGAGATTTGGATTGCAATGTCTTCCATATTCACCTGCAATCCAGACTTAAATCCCATGACTTCCTGCACAAATGCTAGGGCAGAGTGACTTCAGAAATGGTGGTGGTTAGAAAGCTTAGATTGCACTCTGGCCAGAACTAAGTCTTGTGTACTGGGAAAGTAGCAAAAGAGATGCTTAATATCGTACATGCAGCGATGTAAAAGAAAATTTCTGCACTTTATTTCCAAATATATTTTCTGAAGTCCTTGAAGGATTTTCAGGAGCTTCTGGATGTCCTAGCAACAGCAGTTCTTAATTTTGTGCCTTATCATTTGCCTTTGGCAAGAAAGCTCAATTCTTTCCTTTTGAATGTGGGACCTTGCCTTATTGCCTTAGGGAAGCATTACTGTAATGCATGTCACTTGAGGCTAATACAATCTGCCACTTGGAAATTGCCCCTGGTGCAGATTGTAGCATTGCACCATTATATCAAGCTATTTTTCATCAAAAGCAGGCTGCATCTGTTCTGCATGATCACTATAGCCTGTCAACTTATTTTAGGTTAGCATGTGAAGTGGTGGCATTTTTTACCTGTAAAGCCATGATTGGTTTGGCTTCTAGCTATGTGATAGGAGCCTTTCTTCCATGTTATACCAAAGCAGCCCTAGACATCTCAAGGTGCAGGTCCATAGTGCCTTAAATTGATTGATGTTGAGACCTCTCTGTTGTTGTCCCTTCACTTGTACAGCACTGCCGCCTCCTTAGCTCTAACCCCAAAACGTCATGACTGGATGAAGAGCTGCGACTGGAGGTTGACTTGGCTGAAAACATATGAAAAAGAAATTTTCATTCAGCTGAAAGCCCCCTCAACCAGATAGTTATCCAGTTCTAACTCAAGGATGGGGTCAGGCTTGTGTGTCCAGGAGAGAAAAGAGGTGAGGGGAGGGTGGAATTGTTGCAGCTGCAATTTAAATTAGCTCAGATTGTGGTGAAACCACACTGGTAAGGTTCTGAAAATAATAGCCCAATGGTTTAAGCAATATAAGCTGTGAGTACAGGATATGACAATTAAAGGAACTTTGCCTTTGGAATGTACATTCTTCACTGTTTGCTAAAACCTGCATTTTCATTTGCCTCAGGAACTCTGAAGATCACACACCTCAACCTTTCTATCCTTGAAAAAGGGAAAATGATATGAAGGCTTGATTAATGTCTTTTATGAGGTTTGGTTGCTGTACGCCATTAGAAGCTGAACAGGCAGGAGGGGAAAAAAAACAAAACAAAACACTTTTGTAAGCAGTAGGGAATTTTTCCCTTTGAAAAACAGCTAAAACTTCATTAACGTTTCAGCCAGCTTTAAATTAAAATTTGTGTCTGCAAATAATCTATGATGTATTTTGAGTGCCAATGAGGCACACCAGGGAAGAAGCATCAGTACAAGTTTCCTCTGTGCACAGGTTGCGATGCGGATCCTCTGTCTTCTGTCGCAGTGTTCCTGTGCCACCAAGGCCGGTCTGACAATGCCCACCACGATAGCCCTTGGCCTTCTGCTGGGCCTGTAAGGCCAATGTGGCTGCGGTGAACGGAACCAAGCAGATGACTGCTGAATGCTAAATACCACGCCTGCTTGGTGAATGAGCTAGCTTGGCCTAGCACTTGTTACCATGAAGAGTCTTGTTCCAGTAGATTTCAATAGTTCTGCTCACACTAGAAAAGGCTATACCTGCTGTGTTTCTGTAGGACAGGCCCATATAATATGCTGCCAGAATGATTGGCTCTTCTTTTCACCCATTCATGTACTATTGAATGTCAGTATTTTTGCTTTTTCAAAAACAGACATTACTTAAACTGACCCACTGAGCACAAGACCTTCAGTATGATGCTGGGAAGAGGAGAGTTGGGCAGTGATGCTAGCAGCTCTGCTACACAGCCAGCAGCAAATGGCAGACTGTTCTGCTTTGCTGGATTTCACACCTTTGAGGGGACATGGTGATGTGCAGCATTCAGCCTGAAATGATGCTTTTTTTTTTTCCTGCAAGACTTTTATGTCACTTCTGCATGGATTAGAATTGCAGCCGTTCTCTGCAATTGGTACTCCCACTGTAAAGCCTTTGGAGAAAAAGCTTTTGCTGATGTATTGTGCTTTTGGTAGGGCCTGCATTGGAGCTTCTGCCAGCTGTTTCTAAAGGTTTTGCCTTTGTGAGATCTTAAAGACCCTTTTCTCCTCTTCTTCTAGGGAACTAGAGGGCTCGATACATCCTTTGCATCCTGCATTTACTCTGACCACAGTCCCTCCCTGTTCTCACAAGTGGAGCTCAGCCCTGCTTCCCTTCCTGTTGATTCCCAGTCAGCTACATGGTGAGTTTTCATTATCTCTATACTCGTTGCCACAAGGTAAAATTCTGGCAGACTCTGTCTAAAATCCATTAGCGCTGGGCATTGAGGGCAGACTACTTCATGCCCATCAAAGATCATTCAGTCCTGTTCCAAGCTGACAGTAAGGAAAGAAAGGTAGTATTGAATTAGCATTGGAGCTGAACTTCAGCAGAGATTGTTATAGGAATAAAATATGAAGTAAAATATGTGACAGAATTAAATCCATCGGTTCTAATAAAGGAAACAGAAGAAAGCAAAGAAATGTTGGACCCTTAAATCCCATTAACCAGGCCAGAGAGAGAATGTGTTAAAAGGGAGCTGCACTGTGTCTTTTTTCATTGTTTGATGAAATAATCTTTTTCACCCTTTAAGTGGTGTGTTTAAAAATCCTGGTATTTCTGAAACAAAGAGAATACACAGCCACTGAGCTAGCTGGTTTTTATACCTTCCTTTTCTGAGTATTGTCCTTCAGTACAATACCGAGCCATTTCTTTGTTCTCACAAGCTAGCAGTTAAATTGTATGTAAATTTATGCAAATTAGATGCTGTCTAATAAAGAGAGTCATTAGATGGAAGAANGGGGGGGGGGAGAGAAAAGAAAGCAGGTGTATTTTGCAATAGAAAATGTAAGACTGCAAAAACCCCTCAAACTTTGGGTGAGGGCTTTTTGTAAAGCCATTAAAATATTTTCTAAAAGACTTGCTCTACTCTTGGTCCTTTCTTCTGTGCATTTTTGTATGTATGTGTATGTACACTTCCATGATCTTTTCTTAAAATTCACACTGGCTATTCTATGTGTATATACGTATTTGAAATGACATGTAAATACTGTATTCATAAATAATGTTTATGATTTCTTTAAATCATATAGCTATGAATTTATATGCATGCACTTTGTATTAGGGTGTGTGTTTGCTTACTGAGTCTATACAGGTGGAGTCCATGTGGTAAATTTTATTTTCATGGATTGATTTATTCGTCATATGCCCTGACTGTCTAACTTCTGCTCACTAAATCATCTTCCTCCATTTTATCAACCCCCTCCTCAACAATTTTAAGGCATTTTTTTTTCCACTTTATTCACTAAATCTCAATGCCAGGTACATTTCCATTCTTTTGCTGGAATTTTCTACCAGTAATTTCAAGTAATCCCGTTTGAAGTGTGGACCTGTTTCGAGCCTAAAACAGACTCTTCTAAGCATGATGAAGTTGCAGCTTGGAGCACTAAAATGCTAGGAATGTAAAGCTTTATGTCCTCAAAGGCTGGAGATACCACACCTGTGGGTGGAGCATTCAGCATCCATATAGGCTCTGAAAGATTTAAAATTGATGAGCCTTATGTTCTTGCCACTTCTAAGGAGATAAAATTTAGGACTTTAATCTCTATGCCTTAGAATCTGTAGCTGTGGTCTGTCAGCTCTTCTGTTTGAGTGGATTAGTATACATAGATGACATGGCTTAGTTATTTTGAAGTTATTATATTTTGTTTCTGATGGTCAGTTGTCATGGTTCAGGCAAGTGAGCTGATAGCTATACTTCAGGCATATTTTTTCAGTTGCAGTTTTGCAAGTCTAGAAGTCTAAAGACATATATGTATATGTGTATAAAATGTATGTATATAAAAATAATGTTGTTTAAATATTTACATGTAAAGCCAAGGGATTGGCTTCCTTCCCAGAATTACTGGAACTACCTTCCCCAGGAACATTTGGACTTGAAAAAATCTCTACAACAACACTTTTCAGAAACTAAACAACTTGTGAAAAGAGGAACTAGCTCTGCACCCTTTGCTGTTCATATGGGTTCTTTTGCTTGGGGTGATGGAGAGGCCCTGTGCATGAGTAATCCAGTTAATTATGACAAGATGCTCTTTTATTACTCTTTCCCCCCACAGTTTCTCATTGATTTATGTTATGAGAGAACATTTACGACAGAAACTATAGCACAATGGGGAATTTTTGTCGCCATTCTAGGACAGGTCCATGCAATGTGCTGCATCTGAGCCACATGCAGTCCTGAGGCAGCAACTCTTGTCTAGACAGCTGCAGGGCAGATGGGCTGATCCCTCAGAAGGAACTTGACTCCGTGGTTGCCCCATGTCCCAGCCATACTCTTTGAGCCATCAGCAGAGAAGCTGCAATGTGTGTCAGCTACCTGATGGAAAGTGTGGGCAAGGTCATAGTAAGGATACTCTGGAGGGTTGGCAGTGAATACTTCAGATATTCTTGAAGGAGAATACCTTCATTCTATTCAAGTTATTCTTGAACATTCAAGGTATTCTTAAAGGAGAATACCTCAAACAGGAGATGTAAGGTGAGGACTGTTCTAATGGGAACGCAAGAAGAATCTGAGCCGTAATAGGAGGATGCTAGAGAAAGATGAGTTTAATAATGTAAGGCGAAACACAGGGTATTGCAGTGAGTGGGAGGCATGAGGCAACATCAGTAAACAGAAAATGTTAATGGTTTACCCACTCACTTGGTGGCACTGTTCTTCTAGGTTGTCTAGCATCGCATGTCCTAGGAAAGTTGAGTCGCTAGTGATGGAAATATTTAACACTGATGTTTTCACACAGTTTGCTGTCTGTAGGCATAACTTCAGCCGCCTCCCAAAATGTGAAGAACTTGTGTTAATCCTGAAACACCAGTTGGGATGTTCATACAGGATGCAGAACAGGTTAGCAGTTGGAGACAGTACTTTCTGTCTCACAGAAGTACATGTTCTTGAACAGGGTGCAAAACGCACATGCAGACAAGAATATGTTCAAATGGAGGAAGAAAGATGCAGGATTAGGGACAGGAGTCTGATTAACTCCATGTTCCTCTCCAGACTTCCCATGTTCAGGGCAGGCAGAGAGTTCAGTGACTATGTACTTCTGAGGATACATGCAGTACTACCTTGGTCATCTTTACAATAAGGGTAATACAGCTTTCCTACCCTCGAAATATATTGCGGGGATATATGCATTAAAGGATGTGAGGTGTCCGTATCCTGTGATAATGAATCCAAAAGCAGTACTGTAGACAGATGTGGGAACAGGACCAGTGGTCCATCTAGTCTGACATCTTCCTGTTAAATGTCTTCAGCTACAACAGAGAAAGGCACAAGAAATCCTAAACGGTAATGTGAAACAACCAATATTTTCATTAGCGATCTGAAAATAAATGAGAATTTTTTAACTTCTGTTTCTCAGGAGCTTGTGCATCNAATTATGCAAAGTGCTAATCAGTTGTTCTCTAAGCACACGAGGAGAGCAGAGGTGCTGGCAGTGAATGGTGGTTCTAGATGGGGGTAGTCACGGCAGTCATTCCT
The DNA here is from genome assembly GCA_013399475.1 of Chauna torquata. NCBI lineage: Eukaryota > Metazoa > Chordata > Aves > Anseriformes > Anhimidae > Chauna > Chauna torquata. The sequence continues at coordinate 269,743 of VXAL01004698.1, read as the reverse complement.
TATTAAAAGAGGAGTAGGTGAGATGACAGGGGTTTTTGCTTCCATTAAAAAATAAATTAAAAAAAAAANAAGCCATGAGAGTGATAGTTCTGGAGGGGTAATGTCTTCTTTCACAGCAAGGCAGACTTTTTTTCCAGGCCGGCTCATGCTGTTGGATAATTCCTGTGGGAGTTTGAGTGCACTGATTTGGGCAAATATGTTGTAGAGGGATCTTGTAATGAGTGGGGTATGAGTTGCTCCAACTTGAGAAATTGAGATGCATAACCAGAAAAATCACAAATTAAAGGAGTTTTCTCAATCTAATGAACAGTCAACTTTTAGGCACTGATAAGTAGAATATTGATAATGTAACATGAATGACAGTTGATCATATGTTTGTATGGTTGAAGGTACTGCATGAGCAAATTATTTCTTTCAGTGCAATACCTTTATTAGGTGTAGGAATGTAGGGTGCCTTATCAGTGGAACGTATGTTAGGCTGCATTTCCTCTTCCTCTTTAGTGCTAAATGATAAATTAGAATTTTGTGTTCCTGTGAAACAGGATCTGTTCTCAATAAGCTGTGTTCTTCTGACAGTTACTGAAGATTCAGTGTGTCTATTTTGCTGTGCTCAGTGTCTAATATCTAACCAGTATTCCTGATTTGATTATGTTTCAGTGTTGGTGTGGGATACATAAGCATCACTTTTTACAGTTAGTAATGGAGATGACATTCCCAGAGCAGAGAGCTACTTGCTCATAAAAGTCTTGGGTAAAGGGTCTTAAGAGATTTTTGAAGTCATTAAAACAAAAGACTAGTCCTGTATAAGGCCTTCAGTAGTAGAAGGTTATTGCAGCAACAATGCAAAAGAAGTTTTCCTTGAAAAATTGATCACTGCAGGTGGTTACTTAGGGGAAGTCATGGCAAATTTTGAAGTATATATTAGGTAGGAAGTAAAGTATCATTATAGCTTAAACCAGAGCCTGAAAATTAATAGTTAATACCTTCTTGATATTGTGACTACTCCACAAGACACTGGCCCTCAAAACAAGTTTGCTAGCAGTTGTGTGGGCACAAATACTTGTCTGGTTTCATAAATTTGTTCTGGTTTTAGAAAGATAAACCAATTGTCCTCCCTCAAATCCAGTGGAATAGAGTAGTATATGGTCTAAATACCCTAAGTGAAAGGGAAGTGCTCCAGAAACCAAGGTCTTGAGACTGCAGATGCTCTTCTCTCTGATCAGAATCCTCTGAAGTTAATGCAAAGCTTCCCATAAACTGATAGTGCATCAGGTCACTGCTACCCTAAGTGCTGCTCCGGAAGAGCTCAGTCTGTTGGCCTCAGATCTGAATTTGACCTGAAGTAGTCCAGTCCACAAACAAATTATTTCTGGAATCACTAATCTGCTTTCATCTATTGTCAGTGGCCCTGTTTCTGTTTGCTCTTTCGGTACGCTCCACTCCTCCCTCATCAGCTCTTTGATGAGACACAATAGGAGAGTGTGTATAGTCAACCACAGTAGGGAAAAAACTCTGACTTCTTCATGTGGTCCCTTGGCATCACATAGCCTTGCAGGAGGCAGATGCTTGTTTTGATTGCTGTACCCACAGAAATGCAGCAGTCACACACTTGGATTATTGTTCTGTCTTTTGGAGGCTGGGCTCCAAAAGCGCACAAGAAGGGAATTAATTTGAAAGGTATCGTGGTGCTTTAGGTGTATTCTTTGTTATCATCTAAGTATTTTCAAACTGGAGATTCTTCCTTTGGAAAGAAAACCCCAAAGTTTTTGTGTTGGTATGAGTATTTCCCCTAGTCCCCTGTCCCTTACCAATTTAAAAGATGTTGTGCAGTTGGAGGACATTTGCAAAGCCAATAGCGTAAACCACACATTGTAGTATTTTTGTGGTACAACTGTAAATCTACCTGAAGCATAATGATAATCTCTATTGCATTTCACTATTTCAGATGACTGGGCTTCTGATGAATTAGAGAGCTAGAAAGTGAGAAAACTCGCGTTCAGCTCCTATTTTTACTGCTTTCTTTGTAACCCTGCTAAATTGCATTATCTTACTCTGCTTCAGTTTTCCTTGACAGTGAAGTATGGATAATAATACGGACCTAACATGGGGTGTGGGAGGGCTGATGTAAGGCAAATGCATTGTTTGCAAAGTGCTTTGATATCTCTGGATTAAAGGGGTTATGGAAGTGTGATGTATTATGGGGAGTTATCTGTGTTATTAAGGAGCATCAACGAATCCTGTGATCTTGTGTAAATTTGTGCAAGATAACACAAAAATATTTGTATATCCCTAAAAAGTGAAATAAGTGGATGGAGAGAATTCTGTTGCCTTGGCATTAGGCTAATGGGTTAGCAACAGATTTTTTTACTGGGATTTCTTCATCTGTGGTTTAAGAAGCAGGTCTTGAGTGAACTGAGGATTCACTTGCTTGTATGACGCTGTCATTGTTGCAAAACTCCTTTTGCATCTCCTTGAGGACCTGGTCTTCGGTAGTGCATGCTAACTGCTATGCAGCTCAATAGAAGTTGAGTCTGCTCACTGGCATTCACAGAACTGGGAGCTGGGAGGGAGTTAATAACAAAAAGATCTTAAACGTTCAGCCTGACCTTTTAAAGTTACTGACCTGCATTCAGGTTACAAATACACAGCAATTTTCTCTTGAGCTGCAAAGCCTCTAAATGTTAAATCAGTAACTTGATCAGGCTAGCAGCCCTTCTCCTCTCTGCTTGCTTGTGCCCAGCTGCCATGACTGGAGTAAAGGACCAAGAAAGCTGTCTGCACACATACCTATCCTATGGTGATACAAGTACTTGGAAGAAGCCCCACTGACATAAGCTAACACAGAGTGACTGTTGTTTTGAATGTCTTCTCCCATTGATCTTATGCAATGGAGATAAATAAACACTGCGAGTGGTGCAGCCAGGCTGAGTATTTTTGCTCCTACAAATGTTTATACGTTCTCTGGTGGTTGTTTGTGTTGCTGTTTGTTGACTGTAAATTCCAGACCTGGGTGTTTATAACGTATACATTCGCAGGAGTTTTGCAGTTTTGGGAGTATGGTGAGGGCAGTGCTTTTTATGAATGCTACCAGCTGAATAGTGGGAGGGTTTTTTGTCCTGCTTCCAGTGTGGTGAATGTCTTTGTGCTCGCAGTGAAAGAGAGGGCTGCTGTAGCAGGAGCTGTAGTTAAGCAGGACATTTTGTGCTCATATAAATGCAGGTAGATGCACTAGAAAGACCACCTAAGATTTGTCAGGTAGGAATCAAGTTAGTTTAACTTTGCGTCTGATTAATAATCAGGCCTGTTGTGCTCTCAGTTTCATCGGTGATGATGAGGATGAAGTGTGTTTTCTGTTGGGATTGACTGACTGAAGTTGTTACAGATGACAAAATTCCTAATGGCAGAGACTCCTCCTGCCACTGTTGGTTTTGGTTCACAGTTTCTCTCCCTCGTCTTTAAACAAACTCTTCTCTTTTTTCACAACTGCTGTTGTCAGCATCCAAGTAGCTAGGGTAGCGAGAGTGTGTAGAAGATTTTGGAAACTGACGCGGGCACTTCTGTCCACCAAGCTGAATGGGCATAACTTCCTGAATATAATGTTACATTAAAGAAGAATGCATCTTAATCGGTCATCATTTTTCAGATTAGGTGGGATTTTCCTTGAACCTGTACTTCTGTTGTGTTTGTGCAGGTTAAAATTATGTTTCTGATGCTCTGAACTGTTTAAAGCCTGCCTAGTGTTTTCCTTTTTGCTCCACCTTGTGCACATTCTCTCCATTTGTTAGAGGCAGGTTTGGCTGTCTTGCAGTTACTGTACTGCAGCAGCCTCTCCCATTTGCTTATAAGTTTGATGGAGTTCTAACCATTTGTGTTTAATTTTATTAGCTTTAAACACAATTTTCAGGGAGATCTTCTACTATGGGTGTGCTGCTTACAGAGCTGATACCAGATGAAAATACTTGGTTTTACCCATACTAAAATAGTCTAGTAGCATCTTCTAAGAGTTCTTATGCCTTCATGGTTTATTTGGAATGAAGCTTTGAAAAGACGTGGTAACCTTTGTGGCCAAAAGGGAGGTTTTTTTTTCCTTTCTTGTCAACTGTGTCTCTCGCCACCCTGGTAATAGCTGTTCCGTGAAAATAAGGAGGACCTACTACCATTATCAGCTTCTTAATTCTGTCTCTTGAGAGAGAAAGGTCTGTCTGGTGAGCCTGAAGGTTGACAAACTGTTGATGCCCACAGAGCGCTGATATGCTGATGTGTCGTAAATTCTCTTTCAGTTGGCTATTTAAAAATCCAGGGAATTAAATACACTAGCTAAACAAGGTGAAAGAATATTTTGCTTATCTAAAGTCAAATCTGTGAATGCTAGAATTGAAGTTGGCTGAGCAGCCTTAATTTGACTTCCCTGTGCTTTTGCAGTTTTTAATTATATGATCACATTGTTTTCTGTGGGAACCGATCTTCTCTTAGTACACCTAATGGACCTGGTCTGAGGTTGAGTAGAGGTTCTTTAGTACGAGGCTGTTTTCTATAAGATCAATTGCCTCACTTACTGCAAATACTGGAAAATGTTTAATAAATGAGGCAGGAGATAGCTGAAAAAGGGTGATCTTAAGAATAAGATTATGGTGACAGCATGCGTGTGCTTAAAGGAAAAAGAAGTGCTTGATTTGAGTTGCTTATAAAATCAGATATCTACAGGTGGGCTACAGAGAAAGCTAGTATTTCTGCCTTCTCTTAGAAGTTCACTGGCTCCTTTTAACCCTTCACTACTTATATCCTTGTAAAGCATTCTGTTTGTTTTCCTAAGGGGTGGGGGGGAAAAAAAGGTCAATACCAGTAGTTACAGCCTGCGCCACCTTTGCCTGCTTTCTCATTTTGCTGGTATATAAATGAATTTTTTATTTTTTTTAACCTTTCCACAAAACAGCGGTTCCCAGGATTTTGACTTTCAGTTGGTAGGAAGTGTGCTATGTTCCACATTACTCACTGAGAAAAGCGCGCACAGCTCTTCGTGATGCTTTGACAGTTTAGTTGGAGATGCTGCTCTAAGTAGAACTGGTCTGTCTGTAGCCAGGTCCATTTTCTAAGCACTGGGAATTCAGCTGTTTTCTTGTGAATTCTTCTTTGTATTCTCTTCATAGTAATAAAATATGAAAAGAGTTCTTGTTTCTTTCTCTCTTTTTTTTTTTCCCTCCAGTTGACACAATCAGTATTATTTGAAGGAAAAAAAATTACACACAGAATGGGAAATAGGGTGGGAAAATGTAATCGGATCTGCAAATCTTTTCTGTCTTGTCTGAGTAAATGAGAGCTGATGAGAGATGCAGCACAATGAGGGCTAGGGAATGCTAGCTGAACTGGTATATAAAGATTGTTTCATTTTGCTTCATTTCATTTTAGCGTATTGAATTTGAAAGGGAAAATTGCAGCGGACATAAAAGTTTGCTGTGGAAACACCTCGGGTTGCTGTACCTTGACGTGAACCTGGGCAAACATGAAAAGGAACATTAACTAAAGTGGTGTATGAATTTTGTGGGCGTGCTTCTGAAGCTACTTATTGAAGAGTGCCCTTTCAGAAACAGCGGCCCTGCCTCTAGGTTACTCTGCTGCTTCTGTTTTTGTCTTTTATTGTCCACTTAAGTTACCTGTTCAGGAAAGGTATGAGTTTTTTAGGTTTGGCTCGTTTTTCGGTTTTGTTTTTATGAGCCAAAACCATGCTGATTTTCAGTTACACATTTTGCAGCATTATGTGGCAACAGCATTTTCTTTTTCATGAAGGCTTTCAGGAAGGCTAGAAGGAGATTATTCCTTCGCCCCTTTTTGCCCACCTTAAAGGTTCATCTCGCATTTTCAGGTGAATCTGATGCAGCCTAGGAGAGAACTTTGGGGAACTTGGTCCTAGGTGGGATACTACTACAGCAATGTACTCATCACTAGACAAACTTTACCTTCAGTGTTACAAACTGTAGTGTTTTATCCTACTGAAGTTGGCTGCACATCGCTTGCTGAAGGGAAGAGCTGTAGTTAAAATCATGTGCGAGTCAGTTCAATCTGAAAAGTTGTCTTTTGCATATTATTATGCTACCTTAGGCATGGATGATTTTCAAAGAACGGTGAGGGTAGCATTTGTGGTTTTTTTCCTAAGTCAAAGTCAGTTGTGGAGGTCTGAAATAATGCAACATGAACAACAAACATTTCTGCATAAAATCTCCAACAGCACAGATTATAAGATTTGAGACTCCTATAGCAGCCACTACTCTGGGAGATACCTTTGATGATAAAGCATTTAAAGATTAAACCTTTTTTTCTAACCTGCTTTTAAATAAGTGAATTATAGTGTTCAAAAGTAAGATTCAATACCCTGGCTTCAGAGTCCAGCTGATGTGATCCCAAGGCAGGCTCATGTCGTGAGCAGATTTAAGACTCTTCTCTTGAAAAAGTTGTGCAACTTGTGTAATTTTATGAGATAGATGTGCTTGGCCAGCATCTACCTGGCAAGCAGTTTGCTTTCTATGCTCATTCCCTTACCAGCGTCCCCAAGACTGAAGAGGCTGAAGTGGAATTGGTGGGCAAGGGAAGAGAGGTGAAGGCGGTTGGTTTTGCTTTTCTCCAAGCAAAAGGGTGGCTTAATGGCATTTGTACTATAGTGCTTCAGCCACTCTGACGGCAAGGGGGAGAGATTGTTGTTTTCCACAAACACACACCCAGCCATTACTAGAGAACACCTCTCCTTTCCTAATGGAGACCTGGCAAGTGCAAGGATATCCATAGGGAAGTGGGTGTTTCTGGATGTGACTAATCCAAAGAGCATATCTTGAGCTCCGTATGTAAAATCTGGGTGTCATGAAGTGCCTTGGATTCATGTTCCTTGTTTGAGCACAATCTGTTTTTTCCTTGGTTGCGGTTTTGGAGGTGGAAGGGTTCCTCACTCTCTTATTTCAGAAAAACTCCATGGTCTCAGACAAGTAAATCTTGGATACCAGAAGAAAAGTGAGGAGAAAAGTTCTTCTCCCCCACTCTAGGAGTGGGTATCCCATGGAAGAGGAAGCAATGTTACTAATATGATGAGAAGATGTAATGGCTAGGTAGGAGTGGGGACAGATCTGAGAATTTAAAAGCCGGCTAAAATCCAGAAAGGTTTGGCTTTTTTGGAGTAGGGCGAGGAAGAATGGTATATAGCAACCAATCTTTTATACAAATTATTTCAGTCTAAATCTTTGTCCTGTGCAGTTTGAATAGCTATTCTATCTCATATACAATAGTAATTTAAGGAATATTCTTTTTAGCAGAATAAACAAATTTTTGCTGCCTGATATGTGAAATGCTTGTTACTAGTAAATTCCACAGACAGCTTCTTCCCCCTCTCCCCGAATATTGTTTTGTCTGATTATACAACCTTGAAAGTTTAAAACTGACTGGTTTACTGTAAGAAGCATTAAGTAAATGCAATCTCTCTATTTTTAATAACACTAGCTCAAATATCATGTGAGATCACACTAGTCCTCTAGTGTAATTAAGTTTATGGTTTTCTTATGCACTTCAAATGCCTGTGATGTGCAGTTAATAGTATTTTTCAGACAAGTATTAGGACACCTCAGCAGCGATGCCAATGTGGGCTGGTGTCTATCAGCAGTGCAGACACCACAAAGTAATGGAAATTGCAAGACACTCTGCTATAATTTGTCTAAAAATATGCATGACAGCAAAGCTTTTTTACCTGAGTTTAGAAAGTGATAAGGCTCTGAATTAGAGTGAAGCTTCATAAATGAATCGGGCATGAAAACAGATTTTCAAGTTTGGCCTGAAGTCCAGTGTTCATCGAGACTGAAGTGTGGCTGAATATCAGAGATCTTCTGCATCTTGGATTTTGTATCATGACGATACCTGAAGTCTGATTTCTGCTGCATAATTTTTAAGTGTAAGCTGATAGAAAGCTGCATGGGGAGTTTTGGAGTAAAGGTTTGCATGAACATTTCCTCTGCACATTCATATATATAATATGCCTGATGTGGCATCATATATGTGTATATGCATTTGTTTAAAGAAATCAAGATGTTCGATACAAGGACAGTCTTTTTTTATTTCTAAGGAAAGAAAATTATAGCAAAGATGCCTAAGTATTCCAATGAAATGGCCTGACATTATTGAAACAAAAAACTTGAACTGTTTTTTCCCCCAAAGTAGGTTGATTTTTATTTTCAAATCTTTTGAAAGATGAAGACCAAAACTTCAAATTGTGAGGAGGATGAATGTTTCTGATGTGGTTCCAACTTGACGTGCTTGTTGAACACTGCAAGTTGCAATCATGTAGCTAGGTTTGGATGCAGAGTTGGATCTGAGCCTGCAGTGTGTGCCACAGATCTGTAAATCAGAAGCAGCTCTGATTATTCTGGTGTCTAGGAAAGTCTGGGTCTAAGTCTGCAGCATCAGGAGCTTGGGAATCTTGAGATTCATCTTGGTTGCATATAGAAATGTTGGAACTGAGCCCCTAGTCACCTTCTGAAACGATCAACTCTGATATGATAGGACTTTCAGGAGCCTCTCTACATTCATGGTAAAGTTCACATACGTAACCACACTCTCCTTCTCTAGCAAGCTGAAGTACAGCTTTAGTTTAGTGTTTAAAGGCACAGTAAAGACCAATAGCTAATATGTGGGGCAGCTTCTCAGTGGCTGCATTTTAAGTTCATGAGCTAACTCCTGTGCAATGCTTAGCTGTGCTGTGTGTTGTGGGTACTGCAGATCTGTGTAATCTCTGGCAGGTAGCCATAAACTAGCCGTTCCCTTCCTTTCTTAAAACAGCGCATGCAAATGCTAACCAACTGTTTGCTTTGTTCATGCAAATTTTTGCCCATGCAAATTTAGGCTGCAGGTTTCCTTCGTTACACATAGAGGTTGGAATGTTCTTTTAAATGGGAAATAACAACAGTGGTGGTTAAACAGCACCATCTCTTCCTGTTTTTTCCTTAATCAGACTAACATGGTGCAGACTTCAGTGAGACTGCGGCATCAGTGAGGACTGCAGGATTTGGCCCAACAGGTATTAACTCACCAATCCTACCGGGAGCTTTCTTTGCCTGGTATCTGCCTTTTAGGGGGACTGCTGGGGCAGGAAGCAGAGCAGCTAGGACATGCTATCGGAGAACCTGCTGTGGCATCAACTGCCCATCGCTGGCTGGGAACTGCTAGCTGACATTTGAGAGAACATGCTTTATATGAGAAAGTGATGAGTGAATGGAAATTAAAACAAAAGGATTGAAAATAGAGCTGTAATCAATCTAGCCCAGTACCTCAATAAACCAGGGACATTTTTTCACAGTGAATTTGGGGCAGATATCACAGCAAGTGCCACGATGGCAGGGTCTTCCCCCTCTCCCCCCTCCCCTTCCATTAAATCTACATTTGGAAGGTGGATGGTGCTGACTCATAAATTAAATTGGAGTAATACATACAGTGTATATATATTTCTGTCACTTTGTCTCAAATTAAACACGAACCTTCTCCCCTGACAAGATGATAGAAAAGTTAATTGCTCGCCCTGGCTTTAAATTGGAATTTGAATTTGCAAAATGCTAAAGGTTTATGAGATCTAAATCATGAGGAGCTTAAATTACATTCCTGTGATAAAATATTAATAAATCAATTAAAACATAAGCCGAGTATAATATTACTTTTTTTGTAGGAACCTTGAACACAATAATTCATTAGAGTGTGCAGTAACAATTATTGTATCTTTTTTAATTTTCTTTTTTATTAGGTTTTTTTTTTTTTTTTTTTTTTGAACTAGGGAAAAGGCAACATCAGATGGGAACACACCACACAATGGTGGAATATTATCCTGGTACCAAATCTAGTCATCTCCTAGTAACAATGCACGTACATACAAAAGGATCTAAGTACCCCTGACTGCACACATCGTATTGTGGTTCATGTATAACAACAAGCATTCCCTAAAAGTCAGGGGCTATTTCCCACCTTTACAGCATCAAAAAGAAGGGCAGCAGCATAGGAAGAAGAGAAGCGATCATACTGTTCCTGCTTTTTTTTTCCTTTTTTCTTTTCCAGTCTCTTCCCATGCCATTTTATTCCTGTTCTCCTTCTATTCTCCATTCCCTTTCTGGATACAAGATTGGTATGATTTCAGTGTCAAAATATCAAAAATGCGCAGATCTTTCTGTAAAGCTGGCCTGAGCTTTGTGTTGGGGAAACCTAGGCTAGAACTGGATTTTGTTAGTAGCTTTTCAGTTATGTTGTCAACAGCTCTTGCAGCTCTGATCTTTACATAACCCATTTTTGCGTACTATATAAAGAGCACTTCAGGCACAGTATGAAACTTAGTTATTATTTGAGGAAGGAGGTGTTATGCTAGCTCAGCATGCATTTCTTATATGCAAACATTAATACACGAGGAATGCAATTATTATATATACCTGCACACCTCTAGTGCCTGTCAAGGTGCAGATTCCTTAGTCAAGTGCTTTTCACCTTCTGAGAAATGACTGGACTGCACGGCTGATACAGCTATGCTTGGTAAAGGGTCTAATTGCTATCATTACATTATTTGTGTTGCATTCTTGAAACATTATTTAGTACAAATTACACGCTAGTGCCAAATTGGCAGCTCTGGGGACTGACGCCTGCCGCATATATCCATGGCGTAGGTACTGCGTGCTCTGCCCACCCTGCCCTGCGCCCAGGCATTGGTAGTGCTGAGGAATCGACTGAGGAGCCCCCTGGCTTTGCTAGCGTGGGCGAGGCTGTTGGACCGCTGCTCAACGTGCCCTCTCCTCCCTCTGTGCCGCAGCAGAGGGGTTTTTTGACAGGACGAGGGGGGTTTTAATCAGAAGGCCGAGCCGGGCCCTCCTCTCAGGGGCTGGGTGGCCGGCGGAGGAAGCCTGTAGGCGGCTGGGAAGGGCAGCTGCTGCCCCTCCTCTGCCTGCTTGCGGCCCGCAGCCGTCTCACTCGCTCGCAGCATGGGGCAGCTGCCGTTGGCCAGCTGAAAGCAGTTAGGGCCAGAGTCAGCTGGGGAGCACAGCCAGAGGAGATCCAGGAGCAGGTGGCCGTTTGTGCTCCTGACCACCTGTCCGAGGAACGCTTTCCGGCACTGCCCAGAAGCGATGCAGGCACCGGTTTGCTCTGGGCATGGGATCCCGCACAATGCTCAGGGCCCTCCCTGTGGTGAGAAGATAACCAGTGGATCTGGGGATCCCACCTTACTGTGCTCACTCGGGGGTGACTTCATCTTGTGATTAACCTCGAGTCTCCATAGACTTCTCCATTTGCTGTCCCTGTGCAGATTAGGCCAGTCAGGGTCCATTGTAGTGATGCGGAATACGGTAAATCATTGTGTTTCTAAGCGCATGTTCCATGTCACTACTGCTAAGCTCTTCATCAATATTAAAGAATCAGTTGTTAGTTTTTATGTGCATTGCTTTTCACAAAAAGGGGATAAGGGGAATGTCACTTTCCACCAGCTCTTGGGGCAGCAGTGCAGGCCGGTGGTGGAGATCCCAGTAGCCTACATGTCTTCCAGCAGCCCACCCTCAAAACCTCACCAGAATCAGAGAAATGCCAAAGATAATGAGCCCTGTTCGTGGGGAAGTAGAAGGAGATTCATTGAGCTTGTTTTATGTAGACAGAGGAGCAGCTATCAGATGTGATTAGCTTCTTGTGGTTACTGCAGTGAGCTGGCATTTAAATCAACAAGCTACAACTGAAGACTTCATATCGGCAGGATGGTCTGATCTTCCTTTATTACGATTTTTATAGCAATAGGCTATTGAGGTTTCACCCAGTGGTGTTCACTCACTGTTTGATAATTGCATTTACTCAATAGTTTCCATACTTTACAACTTTTGTTTTAAAGTGTTGCTGAATCTTTGTGAGCATTTCTGTAAATAAATTTTAAAAATTGGATTAGCTGGAGTTTGTGTATGTGTAGGGAGATGTTCCAGATTTTTCTTGCATACAGAGACAATTTCCAACAGAATGCTAAGAAAAGTTTTAATGCCAGCTTCTTTGTCAGTGATATCAGAGGAGTTACACTGGGACAGCGCTTTCTTTATGGCATGCTGTCCTTGCTGGGGAGGAAGCAGATTATATGCGCAAGAGCATTGTCGCCCCCTATTTCAAACTGGAAGGCGATTTTAGCACCGGGTAACACCAGCTGCTTGAGGGGGTGAATCAGTGCTTACGCATCAGCTCATAAAACAGAGAGGAGGGGACGGACTGGTTGGTAACAGTGCAGATGGTGCGCTATAGCTCTGAGGATCGTCCCATCCAAAACGTTTGTGCCCTGCCCTGCGTGGAGATCGCAATTTGTTTTTCACTTCTGCCTCAGGAAGACTTCCTTCCTTCCTTCCTCCTGGATGGCAGCTATTGTCAGAGTTTCCATGTCTGCTTGGGGCACCGAGGTTCTCACTGACTACGGTAAACATGATTTGGCTCCCAAGTGCTCATAATCAGGCTTACTTGCGCTGAAACAGAGATTGCTCTATTGCAGTGCCAGGCCTCTAGCAATACCAACTGTTAAATAATAAACAGGCCCTGGTTGTTGGCAGCGCGTCCCCACCCTGCCGCCCCTGCCAGCACGCAGTACCCATTTTCTGGTCTACCTGCCCGCCCGCCTCCTAAAGAGCAGCCCCTCGCTTGTGTTTGGTGGAGGTGGAGGCAGCACGAAGACATCAGTCTATGTCTAATCTGCTTAGTTTATTATTCTCTTAGGACCTCGGGTGATATAGCAAACATGCAGTGCTTTGGCAGCACTAACAATGGCTGTGCTGTCATTCTAGATAATATTACAGACTTTTGCCTAATGCATAGGATGGTTTTTGTTCCCCCCGCCCCGTTCATCTGCGCATTCTTTAAGGTCTTCTTTTATTTTTCTTTTCTGGGGGTGGTGGGGTTGCTGGGAGGGAGTAGTTGCTCCTTAAACAGCTCTGTTTTTTTCCTGTGAATTAAAAATAAAGTAGCGTGTTTAACTGGCTTGTTCTCCTGGTGGCAGAATGGTATTTATTGTTTTATTGCATTGAGAAGTATTACCCAACCTTTTTCCTGTACTTTATGGTTAGAATGGGTACTAGAATGAAGAGCAATTTTTTTGTGAATCAAGGGACTCCGTTATGAAAGACAGTCCACCAGTGGGGAAAAAATACTGCATCTAATAAGCCCCCATCCTCTGCATTCTGGAGACTTCTGTAGTTTTCATTTGATTTCCTTGTTACTGTGTACACAGTACACATGTGGAAAACAGTATGTCCTGTTTTATGCATAAGTGAAGTTCAAGAGCTTGGAGATAAGTTAGGAAAAATATTATGATATTGTGAAGAGGAAGAGATTATATTGCAGAGTTAAAATGTAACTGCATGAATAGATTAGAGTGTACATATTAATTTCCCTTTCGTTCTCTAAAACCTTCAGTGGAACAAAAGCCAGAATTTTCACTTGGTGGGATAATGATTTTTTTAAAACCATATATGAATGATTTTTAAACAAAATATTCTTTTCTAATCCATACAATTAAAAAGCCCAATATTTGGAGTCAACTGAAACTTTTTTAATATCTTTGCACAGTATAGCTGGTTTTTGCCCATCTGTGAGGGAATTTTCTGAACTGTGGATGAACCACGGCATGGATGCTGAGAAATATCTTCATGTGTTCAACAAATATTGCACTATAAAAAGTCTGGTATTTTCTAATGGTCGGGGGGGAATTCTATCATAAAATTTCCTATCAGCTCTATTTGAAACTCCGCCCTTCTATTGTAATTATGGCAGGTGGCAAATAGAAGGAAGCAACTGTAATTAGTGACAGGACTTGGGAGCATTGCTCTGTCCCCAGCTTTTCCTAGCAGTAGTTCCTCTCTACAGCTTTATCATTACCCTCATTAAAGGGTCTGAGAAACCTTTCAAGCCCTTGCGTTATTTGTGTTTAGTGTTTAAAATGAGAAATGCAAGATGGTGAGGTCTATGGATGATCGATATTGTTCCCTCTTAAAATACATTGTTATATATCCACTCTCAATCACTGAGTCAAGTTAAATACTCTAGAATAAAGTGGGAGAATTCAACTTTGTCTAAATCCTTGGTCCAAATCTTGTCAGATTTTCAAAATACTTAGATGACGTTAGAATGGCACTCTTGGCCTCCCATGGCATTTGTTTTCTTAGCATACTTGAGCACTTCTGAAAATTCTTGTGTGAATTTTTTTTTTTTGGCGTTGTTTTTATCATCCCTGATGGCTTTGGCCTGAAAAAGCATCTCGCATTTGACTTGGTCTGTGTTGAGACTGCAGCAAAGTCTTCTTCCTCTGTTTGTCATTTACTTGAGTAAATGTTCATGGATGGTCGTTTTCTTTATTGGGAATAAGTTGGAGTTCAGTGCTTCTGAAAGTCTTCAGAATATGGGAGAAATATCAGACAATGAACTTTCTGGTTAAGATGTTTTTTTCTGAAAGGTGTAGAATTTAAATAGTTTGAGTCTTTTTTCTTTAATTTCATAAGAATGTTGAAGCAATGCCAACAGATAATTTTTAGGAGGCTAAAACAGGGCAGCTACAGGTATGCAGGGAGAGGCAGTGCGCTCAGGAGATTAGTGAAGTGCCTTTGCAGCTGCTATTGTAGAAGCTGGAATCCTTGTTTCATTAAGCAGAAAAATAAACTACGGAAACAGAAGACTCCCTCTCCTTCTTTCTAAAAGTGTTTCCTTTCTTAAAATGCACATTTTAATCCAGTGGGAAGAGTCTTTTCTTACTGCTGACATACTCCTTAAATCATATTGTTTTCAGGCAGTAGGTAGAGTGTGTAGATGAGTGACATTTGCTTGTAACTGTAACTAAAACATAGTTTTAGTGACATCAAAAAAATTATTGCATTTATAAGCTGAGCCATTTACAGCAGGTAGAAGGAAATTTCAGAACAAGGGTTAGCAATGGAACATATCTTATCTCTTGCAGTGCCTGCAGCTGTACTATCTTGGTGTGTGACCTGTGTGACCTATGTAGCAAAGACAGTTGTCTGGTCAGTAATTGGTCAAGGGAATTGCCGGGATGAAATGCAGGCTGCAGGGAGCTGTAAAGTGGTTCAGTAGGTGGTGCTATTCTCTTGAAGCCAGTTCTGATGCTGTACCCAGCACTGTATTTAGGGGGTATGTATTCTACAGCTCTAGCCTTCAGATAAGACCTGAAAAGCTAGCAATTTATTGTCACAAAAATCTCATTTGTTTTTTGTTTATTTGTTTGTTTTTCTTGTTGTTAGCTGTAGCAGTGTTCTTAGATGCATATTTGAACTTCGGGGAGTATGGTTGTGGGAAATACAGCAGAGGATAAAACATAGTGGTTTTAGTCATCTCATATATAGTTGAACTTGAAGCAGATTTCAGGATCTGAGAGTTCCAGGAGTCATAACTGGAAAGAAAATTAAAAAAAAAAAAAAGGAAAGAAGGTTATGCATAACAAGTGGCTATGAACTGGGAGATTTTTCCTAGCTGTGTGGATAGCATTCTTTCAGGTAGCATCAAATTTGGCTTCAAGAACAAAGCAGAGTTGAGTCTAGAAGCACACTTACTGAGAACTGCAAACATTCCAGAGCTGGGAGTTGCTTGAATGTGAGCTCTCAGCGATGGCTCTCCACTGAGCTATGTGCTAGTGAAATAACTTAACTAACAAAGAAAGCAACACATTTTTTCAGAAGATGAGCAGTATCTTTCCAAGCTGTCTCCAGATGCCAGAATTCTTTTTCTTAGAAATCTTCAGAACCAGCAAAACTGGTTGCGCAGTGCTGGGCGTATACACATCTTCTGCGAGGGGACCATTTGTTAAGGTCACTCAGAAAGAAGAACATTCTATTTAATTTTGCAGGTCACATAAAATACAACATCAGAAACTTCCTTTGGTATGGTTTGAGGTCAGAAAAGACCATTAGATCGTCTACTTTGACATTCTCTGTCACAAGCTGTTATATTTGCCCGATCATCTCTATTTTGAACCCAGTTATGCACAGACAGCATCTCTCCATCTTGAAACCATCAGGAGGTTAAAGCTCTTCTTTTCCACTGGTAGTTTTGTTCCAACGGTTTTCCCTTGCTGTTTAAAAATGTGGGATTTGTTTCTGGTTCGATTTGACTTTTTCTTTCTTTCTTGGCTTCACGTTCCAGACTGTGGTTCTTGTTACGCCTTTCTTCACCCAATTGAAGATCCCTTCAGAAAACAATGCAACAAAAGTAAAAACGCCTTCCCAAGCCTACCCACTACCTCCTGTTTATGCCTCCAGGGATTGTGTTAGCCATCTTTCCACATTGCACTGGGTGTTCTTGTTCAGTTATTTGTTTGTTGTGACTTCTAAATCCTTTTCAGAATCACTGTCTTCCAGGAAGTAGCACACTCCCCACACCCAGTCCTGTAGATACAAATATGTTCCTTTTTCTTAAAGGTATGCCATGCTAAAAAGTATTTTATCTGAAGGAACTGCAGTTTGTGCAAATGACTGATTCTCCCCACCAACAGATGTCCTGTTCTCCTGATCTTTTATCAGTCTACCTGTCTTTGCATCACCTGGATATTTTTATCAGCAGTGCTTTTGTAACTTAGGAGTCGTTGCTCTAAATGCTGAATAACGTTGGGAGCTATTACTGTTTTTACTTGAATCTTACTCGAGTTACCTCTGTTTGAAGATCTCCCGAGTAACGTTTTTCTGAGGGTTTTCCATTAGCTGTTAAGCCATTCGATGCATGCTTTCGTTGACAGAACCGGAATGCCGTGCAGTTGGTACTAAGTCGAGCACTTGTGAAACTTTAAGTGTATTGCATGTATACCCTTATGTTCAGTAAATATATATACTTACAAAAGAATGAAATCAGGTTTGTTTGATGAGCAATCTTCCATCATAATACCATGGTGACTAGCATTAATTATATTCCTCTCCTTTAGTTCTTTATCAATAAATTCAGTCTTGGCTTATGTGGGTGCAACTTTGTTGGTGTCAGTAGAATTGTACATTTTGCTTGTTTAAAGTATTTTTTAATGAGTTTGTATTTAAAAAGAAAAAAAGTAGCAAAGCAAAAACAGTGCAAATGGGAACAGCAATGTAAGCAAGAGTACTTTAATATTTAGAGAGCCAGTCTGTAACCTCTTTGCATGGCTGTGAACGGAATGCGCTGGTCCCAGTGACCACAGACAGAGTGGGGAAGGTCTCTAACTGGAACTTTAATCCACCAAAATGCATGTGGAACTTCTTATAAAAGTTGGTGCTGGGTCTGAATTCTTCCTGTATCTTACAGAAAGCATATGTGTATGCTGTGCGGGCATCGACACTGTACTCCCACAATCTTCTCTTGTTTGTACTAAAGCTCAAAATAAAGTTTGATTTTCCTCAGCTGGTCTCCTCCTTTCATTTTCTGAAGTTCACAATGGGAACCTAGAGGGGAAATCCTCGAAATACAGCAGAGTTGTAGATGTGATGAGATAGATGGCTATGAAACAGCTGTTCTGCTCTGGAGGTGGGAGGTTGATGTCTCCTGTAAACATCTCAGTGTTCTTTNCCCCCCGCCCCCAATCAGGTCTTAAGATGTTTTGCACATTAAACAAACCCTATTTTGTCTAGTAAACCTGAAATATCTGCCATTTGCATTAGTCTCCAAATGAAAAATGTTGAAGGGCTCTGCAAGCAAGATGCATGGACAATTGCAGTTGCTTCTGTCTAGTGTATAGAAATTTATAAGACGTGCATGAGAGTTGTGTAGAGATATGTGTTAATCACATATAATATAAACGTGTGGATTTTATTTTGCCTCTAGGGCATGGAGACTTGGCCAAAATTGGGCTGAAAAGGATGGCAAAAAAAAAAAAATTAGAATATACAAGAATGACCTACTTAAAAAATTAAATTGGAAAGAAAGACTAATGGCTTGTAGCTATGGGATAATGGAATTTGGGACACTGGTGACTACACTTCATCCTAATCTTGCTTTTAATTGACAACAGAGATGTTTGTGCTTTATTATGGAAGGACTTTGTGATCAACGTATCTTTGTGTGAAACATCCTTTTTATGAAGCTGTTCAGAGCAAATAGCTCAGGAATCCAATGTTCTGAGGGAAATTCACTCCAATGATTTAAAAACAAAACAAAAAACAAAACAGAAAACACCCGGTCTCCTCCCTCAAAAAAAATCCTTATTTTCTTTCTAAACACTTAAACTTCTTCCTGTTCAAAGTACAACATAGTGAAAGTCAATATTTCCAATAAATATTGTGTGGCAGGTTAATGTTATCCCTAGTTGAAAATATTTGGGGTTGGGACTCTTTCTTTCTGTGTGATGCAGAGGGTTGTTGTTTCTGATCCAGCCCTTGGGGCATTACTGTGATACAAATATTTTAATTACCATAATATATGAGTTGGAGAAGTTGAAACAGAATTTAAGTGATTTCAGTGTTGTAATGACAGATAAAATTCATGAATTTCAAGCCCACTCTTTTAGCACTAGACTGTTATTTTACTTAGTAGCCATATTCTGAAACTTAATGAAAGCTTTCTGTTTTGAGGGGAAGATTTCCCCTTTACAAGGAAGTGCTTAGTGATAAACTATTTGAAATAGCATTTTTTTTTTTTTAGCTTACTGTGGTTTTTCCACCTTCTAATTTATTATCATTTTCTCATTCTTGATGAAAGTGTCATTTTATGTCTTAGCAGTTTCTCTGTAATTTCAGTCCATAAGCCCCTCCACCTTAAAAGTTCATAGTAGATTTGGTGTGATACCATGTGCCTTGGGGAGCCTGAATGATTTATTAAAATCCCCACCCTTCATCCCCTTCCAAATACGACAGTCAGAATTCAAAGTGAGAATAATTACAGCTATGCAGTTACAGCAGTTCTGAAAGACAGGGTAATATGAAGACTCCAGAGGAAATGTTAACAATTCTAATAGTTTTTCATAAAAGACAGAGAGACACTGTCAAACGAGAGGTTTAAACAAAGAATAGGTTGTTAAAAATAAAGTTAAAAAAAACAAACGAAAAAAAACACCTTAAAGGCCATCAGGGGCCAGCTGAGCTGTAGTACTGAGCATAAGCAGCCAAAAACTTCTTGTCTAAAACATTGATATCTTGCTAGCAAAAAAAGACATGTCTATTATCTGCCCCACTAGATAAGTCACAGGGGGACACCGAGGAAAGAAATAAATCTTTCACTACCTCTCTCTGAAATACTAAATTAAGGTTAGTGGCTACATTTGACAAAGAAAAAGTGTTTCATCTGTGCTGCACATAGGGAACTATTAGTTAGTAAGACTGCTGCATTTATACGAACTGAATGGCATGCTATTGTCCGTCATCTTTTTCTTTCTCTTTTTTATCCTCATTTTGAATAATTCATGGAAAAAATGATCACTTCATAATGCCACAAACTCACAGCAGGCAAAACTAATTTTACATGATATGAAAACAGATTTTATTTATTTAAGAGTAATATTTAAAGAAAACAACAACTTTTTTGACACCAGCTGCTGGGAAATAAATAGAATATTTTATGACAGAAAAAAAAAATCTAAATGCGTTAAAAGCTGTTCCTGAGAGATGGATTAAAAAAATAAAGTATAGAAATTGAGCAGATAAATTTAAACTTATTGGTCACTGATGTAATTCTGATCCTTAAGGGAGTGAAGGATAGTCTTCTGGAGGAAAGTTCGGAGGAGTGGTAAGTTGTGCTCAAGGTAGTTTCTGGATAGCTGGTCTCTGTGTGCCACTCAGGTGACAACTCGGCAAGACCTTTTCCATCCTCCAGACCAGATGGCTTTTTTCAAATGCATGTTACATAAGAAGCAAGCCTTTTTTTTTTTTTTTTTGTTNTTGTTTTTTTTTTTTTTTTGGTCTAGTTTCTCCATATCTGACCTCAGCTCTTAAGTAGGAGGAAGCACTGAAGAGCTGGGATACAATGTTAAGCTACAGCTTTTTTTCCTTGAGGTGGCTTGTGAGTGCTGCAAGAAGTATTCTGAAGAGGATGACGAGAAGAAAAAAAAAAAAAAATCTGTTAATGGTACCATGTACCACTTTTTCTTTGCTCTCTAGAGCAAGAGGACCGAGAGCTGCTGTGCAGCGCTGGGGGAATGGAAACACAGCACCAAGCGTTAACGTTTTTCCCCTCGGTGCAATCCGGTGGCTGGCGTTGGGCTGAGGATGGGCTGGGTGCCATGGGCGGGCCTGGGTTTAATCCGGGATGTGTGAGAGTCCAAGGATCCGTCCCTCTGCAGCTCCAGTGGCGAGGGGAGGAGGGGATGGGGAACGGGAGGAAGACTGTGCTGTCGTTTTAGCTCAAAAGCAGTGGGAACAAATGCCATCAGTAATATAAATGCTGTTTATTGCGTTTTCATGTAAAATTGTTTAACTTAAAAAGTCTTAGTGACAGAGGGAATGTAAATCTGAGGCTGAGAGCCTGAGTCACCGGCAGAAGTTTATTATTATCCCTGATAACAGCTGAATTCCAGCCTTCCTGCGTGCTATAAAATGGGGCAGTTTTGTCTATTATTGGCGCCGCGTGCACCGCTATACTTACGGGTTTGTCAGCCGTTCAACTCTAAGCCCCTATTTTCACGGGTTTATAACTCGACTGTTAAAAATTCACTCTGGGCTGAAACTTGGCGTGTGAGATGAAGTCTCAGCAAGTTATGCTGAAACTTAGGCTATCCTCGTGCGGCTTCTTGATGTTCAAATACGCTAGGTGTGGGTGCAGCTCTGTTCAAAAGGCAGGAGGGAGCAAGGGCAGGGGCCCTGCGTTTTGTGCCTCTGATGGAAAACGTCTCTGTGGTTGCTTAGTGGCTTGCTTAGAAGGACTGCCCGGGTGCCTCTCAGCGTTCTTGCAGATGTCTCAGCTTTGAGTGGACTTTTATTTAAACCTAATATAACTCATCTGTTCTTATTCTTGCTAGTTTTATGTGGGAGAAATACATCAAGCCCCTTCTATGTGTTTGTTTAAATGGGAGTTAAGTGCACTGTTGTTTTGCTGCACCTTAACGTTTAAATACCATTTAATATTTTTCCATTTAACTAGCTCCCATTAATTAGTTAATATTTGTATAGAGCTTGTGCAATATAATGTACTCAAAGTACATGAAGTAGATGGTTATTTAATACTTCCAGTAATATTTTCCAAGAGGTGGATTTCAAGGCTGTAACGCAGTTGTAACTGTTGGGTGGTTATAATGATGCAACCTTTGCCCTAAACCAATGTAATTTGGTACAATGCATGCTGTAATCATGTGAAGAGCACTGTTTGGTGCTTTTGTACACTCTAGTTTGAGGAACACCAAGAGGCAAAGGATTAAAAATAAGTAAATAAATAATCAGTGGGTTAAAATTCTGTTTCTGACTCGTATGAAAAGATGGTGGTTGTCTTTTGTTATAATGAATAAATATAAACATGTATTTGAAAGAAAATTTGTCCATACTTTGCACATACAATTTTGTGTATATTTTTCAGTACTTGTCCCATTGGGCATCCAATTCTTGCCTTCAATCCAATGATTAAAGAACAGCACTAGAGATGAAATTTGTCCAGTGAAACATTCTCTTGTCTTATGAAGTCATAAATTGGAAATAACCCTGGATTTTCATACAGGTGTCAGTGTTCTGGATTTACACTAGTGTGTATCTAAGATGAAAATGTGGTCAGCTATCTAAATTTTGGGAGTTTAATTTTGTGTTGCAAGGTAGCAGTTCATTGGCATAGACCTTCTTTTGCTGAGGTCATCGGATGCATCCGCCAACATTCTCGCCTGCAAAACAAATTTCATTATCTTAAAACCCGCCATTCTTGATGGATGACTCTCGTACCTGACTGTGATTATCTCAGGAGGAAACAGTTAAATACAGTCCTTGGGGATTTGCTACAAAATATTTAAATGTTTTACTGCACTGGAAATAGAAAATCCACGTAACAAATTGTAATTAGCAATGAGGCCAAGGTCCATCATCTGGAACTAACTTTTTGCTGAACTTTATATGAATTCAGGCACTGTCGGAAGAGTTTGTGAAAGGTCAAGGGGGTGCATAACTGATAGAGTTCCGTATGATCAGTCTTTGAGGTCTCAGTTTAAAAAGCATCATTAACTCAGTGTTACCTTTCAGTGCCTTTCTAAAATCTTTCATTTTAGATGAGAGGCCTGCGTGCAGAATTTAAGAGGCTTATTCTCTTACACAGAAATAATGCTGCTAAGCTGCTAGAAATCTCAGCAGCTTAATATAAATGTTCAAATAAAAAGTTAGTATTTTAACTGTATAACCTTCAAATATAATTAATAATGAAATCCTAAGCAGGAGCCTAGGGGAAAGCATTTGGATTCTTTCTATTTGTGGAATAGGTGCAGGTCTCTAGTGTGCAGTTGAAAATAGGGACTAAATATGAGCTGATGATTTAGAAATGACTAACGTGTGCTGCTGAATACAGTCAGAGTTGGGATATAAAGTAGAGCAGAGGAGAAAATGAAAACAGAAGGACCTGGGCCACTAACTTCACGCTGAGATAAAATTCCAAACTTTTGTAGCAGAGGTACTCAGATGCAGAGATTTTTGTATTTGGCCTGAGGATTAGGTTGTCTTATCCTGCCAGTGCAGGAGATGCTATGTTATTTTTCTTCATTCCCTTACCAGTGCCACCCAAATTATTATTCTGGAATATAATTATGGAAAACAGAAATCACAGTAAGAGTGTGTCATGGCCACTTGTAATATAAGCCTAAGATTTCTAGCACAGCAAGATGCTTTCCAGAAATACAGCCTCCCAGAGCAAGAAGATATTGTCACGAGCTGATCCAAAAATTGTGGTCATATTCTGACTCAGAAAAGGCAAAAAGAAACCATCAGCTAATCAAGGGCCTCCTCAAAAGTGGCACATGTTCTTTAGTGCAGTTGGAATACATTTGCTCTTTCAGCACTTACTGTATTTGGAGCCTATGTAGCACTTCCATACTTGAAGGATGCATGAGAGGGCTGCCAGTTTGCTCCTTGATGTTAGTACTTGAGCTCTGCAGCAGCATTAGTTATGAACAGGAACTATATGATCAAGTGCCAAAATTTTGGCCTCGATGAAATAAGCAGAGGAAAACTGTGTGTAGCTACTTCAAACTTTATGGGGATGTCCGAGCAGTACTCTTCCAGAGTGCAGGTGGAAAAGGCAGAAGCCCTGAAAATGACTGTTTTTTTGTGTGTTTGTTTTAATTTTCCAGCTCTTTATGCAGCTTGCAGCACATGCTATAGGCCTGATTAAGGTACAAATGAGGGTCAAGTTGTGGGTTACTGCATTGAAATCCCTGAAGTCACATGACTGTAAAAAAGATGTGAGTGGAAAATAAAGTTCTGTGTATGCAGTAGTCAGCATTTACGCATTACTGTCGGACCGTGAGACCCGAGGTATTGTAGTTATTTCCCGCGTAGGTATCAGTTGCCATTTTGACAACAGCTTCTGGAGAAGTGATAGTATTGGCTAATGGAGCAATCATACTACTTGTTGGAGAAGAAAAAAAATATTTTTAGACTCGTCTTTCATGACAACCCCGTGAAATGGCTGATGATGCCTAAAAGGGACAGCATAGAAGTCAGACAGGAAGAAGCAAAAATCTCAATCTGAAAAGGACACTGCAAACTAACACACAGCCTACTCTTCTAGATCATCCCACTCGCAGCACGGCAGCTACTAGGGCTGCATTTCAGTGTTGGGGCCACCTCCCATGTCATGTTGTACGCTATCCGTTCTCTTATAGTGGCTACCTCATCCCTCTCAGCTGCAGCCACTCTTCACTGCAGCAGCTGGAGTCCTTTTTGTGATGGTCTGTGGTGGTTGTAGGAGAATTGTTGTTCTATGCTGCGTTCTCACTGGAAAAAAAAAAATCAACTAGCTGATGAAAATACTTGCTTGTCCATATGTAGCCTGTTGCTAACCAATTCATTAATGCTTTCAGATTATGCCATCTTTCTCCCAGCTCAAGCAATTGAAGGATGTACTAGTGAATGACTGTTTAACAACTTCAGATTGTTTGTGCAGTTTTGACGTCTTTTATGTAACCCTTCCCAAGTGATGGTCATGTCTAAATGTGCCTCGTGCAATTAACACGTTGTTATTCTTTGTGGGGTTTTTTTGGAGCTAGAAGCTGACCAGTGCGAAGCTGCAGAAACTGAAATAAAGTAGAAACCAAATTTTCCCCTTAATCCAGATTCAGAATAATGTCTTTGACATCTTCAGACATTATCAGATAAAGATATCTAAAATACTAGCAGATTCCCCTAATTACACGGTTTAGAGTTTCATTTGAGATCTTCATTTTCTTTCAAAATATTTGTGAAACCTCATATATAATCTCCATGGAGGATACAAATCGTTCATCTTAGCCAAAAACAGATGTTAAGTGCTTAATAGATCTGGAATGCAGGTCTAGACTTCTGACTTCCTTAGCTGTCAATTAAAAGCAGAAGATTATCTATTCATTTGTAATATGGTGCTTATTGGTGACATTGCCTTTCTCTCACCTCAAGAAGACTTCTACTCAGAGAGTTCATTTTTTATCAGGACTGAGGAAGGTAGTAGAGGAAAAGAAAGCATTTTCAGTCATTTTCAAGAAACAATTAATTCAGTGAGTAAAGGAATTCATGAGTCTAGATTTTATACTGGTTAGTGTTATGGTTGAGTGACCTGCTGTATAAGTGGTTGTGAGCTCTCACTGAAGTGTTTTTTGGTCTTTGGGCTGTTTCTAAATGCAATTGTGTGCTGCTTCAGGTGTGAACTGGTACTGCTGTTCTTGTCTGAGAAATTGTAGTGTCTCTTTCTCCGTGTTTGTTTGTTTATTTTAATGAGGTTTGTAGGAATCAGCTTTTTATATTCAAGGTTATAATCCTCTAAGATATTTGGTTGAAACTTAAAAATTTATTTAAAAGATTATTAGGGAGAGGATGCATCCAGACAGCACACTTTTAGCCTTAAGAAAATTCAGAGAAAAAGCTGGTATCCAGAGATAGATATCCTTAGTTATTCCAGGTTTAACCAATGGTTTGCTCTGTGACCTTTGGCAAACCACTTGTCTCTTTACGCTTGATAAAGATTAATTGAATCGATCTTCTCATGGGATGAGGGCCTTTTTCAGATTCCTGGTTGAGGATCTCAGGGTTCTCTATTGTCAAATACTGAGAAGGTAGAAAGCAACGTTAAACAGGCTGTCAGTATTTTCTTAAGACATGCTAACATGTATCTTGATAATGATTCATACTGAAAGGTTTGATCAGGTTCTGCTGATTGAATAATGCAGGTGAAAATGTTTCTCTGAATTGAGGAGAGCTTGGAGTATGGTCTGAGCAGTCTGAAGAAAGGAGACCTAAGGGTAGTTATGGATTTGGAGAAGTTTACCTGAACATTAACTTCCCATTAATAAAAAGATCTCCCAGAAATGAGGAGAGATTTAACTCTTCAGGTACTACTTATGACTTACTGTCAATTGAAACCTGCCATAAGAGAAAAGACTACATAAGTTTACTTGCTTGGGTTTTTGTTTTTGTTTTTTCCTTATCACTAGCAAATCTGTGACAAGTAAAGCATCAAGACGTCTTTTTCATTCCTTTCGCCTATCTGTAGTGTATGCTAAAGCCAATTCCTTCCCCGCCTTTTTTTTTTTTTTTTGATAATATGATGCGACGTGACCAGTGTAGGGGGAAGCTGGGTATCAGCATCAGTTAGAACAAACTCAAGTGCTCCTCTGCTTTTTAGCCCAGCCTATTGTGTCCAGTTTATTGCTTGATTAGAGAAGTTGGTAGCCTATAATTTACTCATTAAAATCAATCCACTGTGGAGCTTGTGTTACAGCTTTCCAGCTGCTGCTTTTGGGGGAGGCTTCATGGACTTGCCCTGCCTCCCTACTGTTGCAGCTGAACACATGTATGTGTCAGGGAATGGGACGTCACTGTGATGGGAGTGTTAGATAAAGACTGGAAAATCAAGCCAGTTCAAAGCTTAAAAGCAGATCTTTTTTAGTCACTGGCATTCATTAACAATACATATAGGCAATGGTCAGTTCTAAGTCATTAATTACTATCACTGCATATTCAAACAGTTGGTTCTAAACAATCATATCCTCCATTAGCTGCAAGTGTGTAACGCCACAGAGTTAATGCCTTGTAGTTAGTTGTCCTACTGTCCCAGATGGTCTTAGTCACCAAGGCTGAGGTCATTGAAGTCAAGAGCTCTTTCATGAGGGAAGTGACTTCTTCATTCCTCATAGTCAGTTGCTCTTCCTAGAGGTTTTTATGCTTCTTGGCCCTCTTCCCACACAAAAGGGGGGTAGTCTTATCTGCTCCCAACATTACCTTATTTTTAGGGCAAGCACTTGCTCTGTTTCTACTGGACATCTTTCCAGATTAATCTTCAGGCTCATTCTGGTTTCAGCAGATATCTTTCCTGCCTCTTCTGTGTCATTTTGCTTATCTTGCAGATTTTAGTACTTCTCACGTGTTTTCCTGTACCCCCTTTCCTATAACCATAACACAAGTATCCGTTTGGCCCTTTGTAGTTACATGTTACCTACATAAAGGTGCTTAGCTGTACTACAAAATGCTTGTGCATTGTGTCCAGTTATGCTTGTTAGTGTTACAGTCTTACAAAATACTTACATGCTGATTTCAGTGACCAATTGCAGTGTGCTTAATTTGGGTTCAAGACAAGCAAATATTTATATCCAGTCTAGTGTACTTCTAATTTAGGTGTGCAACAGCCTCTCATTTGGTTACACCATGGGTTTTCCAAAAGACAGAGCTTTCTGCTGGGGTGAAGCCCTTTCACAGGATTTGTTTGATTCCTCTCTGGTGGTGTGGGAGTGATCTTCTCTGATGCCACTTAGGATGGATGGGAATCATTATGGGCTCTGGGAGATCACACAATGGCCAAATAAAAGCCATGAACAATAAGCCATCTTCTATGAAGAACTGTACATGTTATGTGAGAATAGCATAACGATTCTCGTTAACTGAGTTTGTTGTCAAAGTTAAGGGATCACAAGGATTACTTTGCTCATAGAGAGTTTGAGCTCTGTATGAGCATCAGGCATGAGGCTGAGCATCTCATATATATATCATATGATATCATATATCGTAAATTTCACCTTTCTTGATTGAAAGCACCATCCCTTTCATTACACAGAATTTGTTATAGTGCTTCATAAAAGGGAGAGAGTGTTTTGTTTTGTTGTTGTTTCTTTTGTTGTTGTTTTTTGTTTTGTTTTGTTTTTTTCCCTTCCTGTGGTATGGAAAGTTGAGAAGAAGCTGCTTCCTCTGCAGGGGTCTCTGACGGCACCAAGTTTTCCATAGTTACTGCTGGCACATGTGGTTTTCTGTACTCTCTGGTCTCCGAGACCAGACTCTTTTTTTCTGTTCCGTGGGGAGTCTTCAGTGAATATCAGCCAGCAGGCATAATGCAAGAAATCTCTGGGGTCATCGGTCAGAAGTTACATTTGACTATGCCAAACTACGTTTAATGTGGGGTTTTTTCGATTCAGGACCTTGTCTTATTTTTACCAACAATTATTAACAGAGGACCAACTTGTCCCATTTGTCAAAAGATGATGGGAGACTGGAGTGTGACAAAGACCACGTTAGGATGTCTCCATAAATAACGTGTGAAGCCTTGAGCTCTGTAGCCCTTATCTGTAGTGGAGAAAAATAGATGGATGCTTCTGGGCATCTCTGTGAAGGGGAGCAGGGTGGGTAGGTGGATGTAACAGATGAGTTCACTATTAGGTGGTTCGCTCACACAATGCCAGTGTAGCGTGATGCCTTTCTTAAATACAGAATGTAGTACTGACTATGAAGAGGTGGTTAAAAACTACAGAGGTTTTAGTTTGGAAAGGATCCTAGAACCTATTTCATGTCTTTGCATGGTTGTTTGGTTTAGGTCAAGCAGAAAGGACTGCTGTTTTGGTTCTCAGTGTACATCCCAGTTGGCATGGCATGGCATGACATTATGAAGAGCCATGCCACTTGGTTGCAAGGAGAGATCTGCAATGATGATTCACTTCATTATACTGCTTCTCTTCACCCTGGCACTAAACCTGAGTTGTATTAATTTTCCAGTAATGGTACTGATATTTAAGGTTGAGCGATAGTAACAAAGTTATCTGTAGGAGTTTCACGGGCAGTAGCACAACTCTAATTCTTCTTGCATAGATGTGAGTTCTGTTTTGGATCTTTGCACTTTAATCTCCTTTTGAGAGAGTTCAGTATGATGAGGAAAGAAGGATCAGATTGTCATTCTCCTCAAAGTTCTCCTTGTCCTGTTATCTGCCTGTCTCTCCTTCAAGTAGTGACAATGACAGAAATGATTTTTATTTTACTAGAGGAGTTCATGAAATCCTTAAATGAGGTGACACACTGTTTCAATTCCATATTGAAAGTTCTATTGGTTGTTTTAGCAAGGTATGTATTTTTTCCAAGTATTGCTTGAGAACTTGCAATAAGAAACTTAACAAACAGTGTTTTGAACTCCTGGAAGAGTAAAAACCCATTTCCTGGTTAATGCTTCCAACTCCAGTATTAAATATAATAGACTTATGTTCTGTGTCCAGCAACACGGAAGTTGTCCACCATACCTTTCAAAAAAATTGCATCATACCATTCAAAATGTAAAGGGAACATAAAACAGAAATGGAAAACAAGGAATCATAAAAATAAGTTTTTACTAAAGGAAACTGTTACAGCATTGTAACCTCAACTGTGATTTTCAAGTTGTCTTTTATAAGCTGTATCTGATAATATAAAAATATGAAATCTGCATTAAAAAAAAGGCAAAATTTGGGATTAGTATAGGTCATGTTCCTCAGAGATGCATACAAGATTATGAAAAGAAAGCAACACCTGCATTTCTTTTATATATTATATATATAATGTGTAAACAAAAAAATTTCAAAGCAAAAGTGAAGTTTCTTTTCACTCTTCTTCCTCCCCCATCCCTGCTGTACTTAGTCGTTTCAGCCTTTTTTCTTCTTTTATACAATATATTGCAGAAAACGAAAAAGGCATGAATTTTGATTTTTAGGGTTGCAAACAATCTTTAAAGATCCCTTCCACCTCAATATTTCTGGCTTTCAAACAATTGCCATTTTACCTAAAAGGGCAACAGTTGTTTACAGACGGTATGTGAAATCACTTTTGAGGGTAATGTGTTTCCTAAAAATCTCTGTTTCTAGCACAGCGATAGCTCAAAGCTAAGAACCCTTGCTAATTGGTACTGTACTTGTGAGAACTTAAAGATAGCGTTCTTAATTTTTTCCTGGTACAGATGCACATTAATGTGGGAGACATCTTGGCAAATCTTAGACAATCTTCCTCTTATTCACAGCTGTGAGACTTCTCTCCCCTCCAGGTTGGATTTGTGTAGTTCTCTATTTGAGATCCAACCACCATTGATTTCAGTGCAAAATTAAATGTTGAATGCATTTTTGGCTGTCTTTTTTTTTTTTTTTTTAATGCAGTTTAGCAACTGGTAATAAGGTAAACTGGAGCATTTTGACTAACCAGTTTTCTGCATGTCATCAGCAAGAGCCCCACCAGTGGTACTTGACTTATCATGCTGCTTTAAGAGAAACGGTGGTAGCACATTACTCTTCAGAAGTGTTTCACACGTAAACACTGACCTGGAACGTTTCATTAGCATTCTACTGAAAATAAGGAAACACAGATTTCATAGGCTAATATGTTTGAGTGGTCATGGTACCATCTTACTTAACACAGTGGGATTTTCTGCAGCCTGCAGAAGTAAGAAGTAGTTCCGTACACATTTACTGTGTAGGACTTCCTCCTTTTGGACTTTATGTAGCTTGGAACAAAGATAAAACAACTTTTTTCCTGTAATTCACGAATGAAAGAAACATTTCTAAATACAGTTATTTAGGGAGGTCTTTATTTGGCTCTCTGAATGTCAGGGCCCTGCTGTACTGGTTATTTTTTGTTAATGCAGATTTCCAGTCAATGAAGACAGGAGACCATTGGCTACTTACAATTCTGGGCTTATTTGAATTATGGCTCAGGAGATGGAAAGCTCCTCTTTTGCCCAAACATGAGGTACAGCCACAGTTAGGAAATATAAAGCTATTAATATTGTAGGCATTGTTTAAAAAAAAAAAAAAAAAGAAAGCTTAAGCTGAAAGACAGAAATGCATGTGAGAGAGTCTCATGTCAGATGGTTACAGCAGAGGACCTGGTGGCTGGACTTCTAAGTTCTCCTCCAGCATCGCTAGATCTGCTGAGGGAATAATGTAGCTGTAGTCAGCCTTATTGTATTTGTTCAAGGGAAAAGAAAGAGTGTTTCTAAATCATTTTGAGATTCAGGGAGGAAAGGCTGAATATATCTGGAAGTTTCTGCCTAGTCATTGTACCAACCGATTATAGGGGTATTTGACTACATGTAATTGAAAACAAACCTCCATTCAATTGACATTAAATAATGCAGTATTTTATGTAACAGTCTTTAGTAAATACAGATGCATAATGTGAATTTATAGGTGCATATAATTCCTAAACTCTTGTACTTTTTCTTGTAAACTATTGCCCCCAAATTTGGCTTCTTATCACATTTCTGTTTTCTGCTTGCACACACTAGAGTAAATGCACAACAATCTTTAAAGAGATCACCACAAAGTGGAATTGCAGGAGTTTTGTTTCCTGGCAGGCTTAATGTATTTTGCAAGTCCCTTTACTGTGAGAGATAGAAGTTCAGGTTTAGTTCCTATGTATTGCTTAGTATTGGTGTGGGAAGAGTGGATGGTGCTCATCTGCATAATTTCAAAAAGAGTTCCTTAGCACGTGATAGGAAGTGAAACAGCTTTTCCATGACAGACCTGCTTCCTTTGTACATTATTTGTAGAAAGCATGCTTCAAGAGTGCTGAGATATTTGTGGAGGAGGTGCAGAGGGGAGGAGAAGGCTTTTTGCCCTTTCATGCAAATCACAGGCAAGTTCCACTTTGGTAAGTGGAGATACATCTCAGAGTTGTGATGACAAAAAGCCTTGAAGGATCTCTGGTTTTAATTCCATTAAGATATATTGAAGAACTAAAGAGTTTAGTTGCGTAATATGTAAATGATTCCTTTTTTATTTGCGAATATTATTTTCACTGTCTTAGTAATAGGGCCTGAAATATTTTTCTGGGCATAGTGGCAACACAAAGGCATTAGATCAAGAATGTTCCAAGATTCAGATTGGCTGGTATTTGCTTATATCACCATGACTGAATATTACCAGTTTTAAAATGCTTTTTTGTTGTTCAGGAAATTTTAAAACAGCTTTGATTTCAAACATGAAACTTGGCAAGTGACTGGTCCATAATGTGTTCTAATCACTTCTGGTATTTTGGAAAAGGCTTGAAAAAGATTCAGTTGTTATTTTAATAGAAATCTAGTTACCAATTGCATATCTGAACTTTTATTCCTCTTTACCTGAAACAATACCGAAAGATAATTAGCATAGAGTCTTGTAGTCCTTTCGCCAGTGTTAATGTTAACATGATGGAACTTAATTATGTGCTTTGCTGTACAAATATATATATATATATTTTTTTTTTTTTACAGTTAAAAAAATATTTTTAGACCAGTTTCAATTCTGTAGTTTTGTTGACCACCAAGGGGAGTACATTTGATTCAGTCTGTTTTGTTTAAACATAGATTCTAGAACAGGTTGAATACCCAAACTTACTTTTCTAATGATAATCATTTACATCAGGGGTGGTGTGCTATTTGTTTGTTTGTTTGTTTTTTATTATTTTATTATTTTTAGCAGGTGGAGCCAGAGTTAATTTTAGTCTTGGCACTTTGAACAATTCAACCATTGCAGAAGCCCCACTGGTCTGAGCTCATATGTAGCTTATACTCTTTATCATATGTATTTGGAGATGAACGTTGCATAGATGTAAGTGCGTGCACACTTTAGTAGAGAGCCAGACTCAAGGTCCCTGGAATAACTACAAATGTAATTTGTATTGGACCAGCCTGGCAGGATGCTGAGGTCTCTGAATCCAGTCCTGCAACATATTTAGATATACTTTGCCTCCAGTGAAAGTAGCCATTCTTTTTACAAATTCATTTAAAACTTATTTAGTAATTATGCTGTTGCTTTATTAGTTAAATTTTTGCAGGATGTGGCTGGCAATATAAAACTTTGTTGTTGTTTTTACTAATAGTGAAAGTAAATGGAATGTTTTTTTCCCTTCTTTCAAATATTATTTCCTGTTCTGATGCAGTGATTGGTTTGAATCATTGCTGATATATTCATTTTTCAGTATTGTTTCCAAGGGGAAAAAAATTACAGTAGAGCTTCACCAAATCATAATGCAGCAGCTGAACTTGGCTGCATTTTTGTATAGTCTCAACTTGGTCTCAGTTTCACTTCTTGTAGAAAGATGTCTAATTAAACAAGAATTATATATATGGACTTCACTGGGAAATATTTGAAAGCTCACGCTGGTGTTACATTAAAAGTTTAAGCAGCAGGTTTGCAATACAGTCCAAAGGTCTCAAAGACCTTTGGCATTAAATTTCCAAAGCTTTCTGAGATGAATGAAATTAGGGTGGGGGGGGTTGGTAGCATTGTCCCTGTAATATTGAATCTTAATAGCCTGTACAATAAGATATTGTTCAGTATCCTCCTTGGGCCTTGAGCATAATATAGCAGTTACATAAACTGAAATAATGTGAAACTTCTGGGCATGGTTTGTGCATGACATTGTGCAAGATGAATCTGGTTTTGGACTTCAGGTTAACAGCCTACTGGCAAAAGTACATAACATGCCTAACTAAAAGTGTGCATTGTTTTGTGCTTCTGCACAAATGGTAGGATAAACTTATTCCACACACAGCCTGGAAGAGTCCTGATACCACCTGAGGTACACCTGCTTGTGTGAAGTCCAGACTTAGCCCACGGTCCTAACTTTACTTTCTATTACTTGTACTTTCTAGTAAAAGATAACGTCTCGTATTACATGTCAAAATCCCATGATTCTCCCAAGGCACTTGGTTGGCCTGTAGAGGAAGGTTCCAAGGGAAGTTCCTCAGAAGCCACGCTTTCTGTTGCTGCTCTGGAGGGTGGCAGAGGGGGTATTGCCACCCCTCATTCTTTCTGCTTGTGGGGCATCAACAAGAACTACAAATTCATGCTCCTGTGTTCATACCACTTCCCTCTTTGGCTTTTTCTCCTGTCAGAGGTGTGTCACACCTTCATCCGAATCCCTCCTCGTTGTGCAGCAGAGCAGGGAGAATGGAAGTTCTGCAGGTGAACGAGATGAGGCAGATTCTCACAGGGCAGGTAGAGTGAAGCAGGTGCTTGTCAGGAAGATGGGGTTAGGCTGCTGTATGAGGGAGAAGAGCAAAGGCCCCAGAAACGTAGGTGATGGGATGTCAGAAAGAAGCTGTGCTGCAGGATAGAGTCTCATGACATCAGATTGCCAGGTAATGGACCATTAACGAGAAGTCTAGAGTAAGTCACAAGAGTAACAATTTTCCAAAGTTTCTTACATTGAAAAACATGCAACCTTTACTCACTTGTTCACTTTGTTTGCTTTTGCTGCCTCAAGAAGGATGACAACAGCAGTTAGTTTGTCCTTATTCTTGGAGTAGCACAAGTTGGGGCTGTGGCGCTGGGGCTGCGTTCACTGTGCAAGGAAAAGGAACACTCCTGCGTTAGTAAGAGAGAAAGGAGTGGGATGTAGTGAACTTCATGCCTTGCTGCTATTATGGAATTTATCCTGAAAACATTCAACTGTCATATTTAATTGCTTAGTGCTTAGAGATGTTGCAAATTCAGAATAAAGATTTATCACTTTGATCTTCTCTGCCATAAGTCCAATGAAATGACAAACCACGTGGCAATGCACATACATTTCACCTCAGTACATTGCCTTTCATCCAAGATCTTGCCCTTTCATAGATCAGGGTCAGACTGAACTTTTTCAAGGCAGGTCTGTGATGGAAGTGAAGAGGAGAGGGAGTACCCATTATACAGCAAGTGTTACGTGCCCAAGTGTCTCTCTGGGGACAGCTCAATGTCACCTCCTGTATCACAAATCGGCAATGAAAAGGCATTTACTGTTCAGGGGGGTGGAAATTCAAGATGACAATTAAAGAAGTACCATATTTACAAAGAAGAATTTAAGGATATTGTATTTAGTTTGCTTTGCAAGAGAGCAGGTTTCACAACTAGACCATATTGGTGCAGAGTAGCATGACAGTCATATACTCATATAGTGAAAACTTTGTATTTCCAAGTTGAAAACCAAATTTTATATCAGTATTCAATAACGTTCTTTAAATGTTAAGATATATTAAATACTGCGTTCTTCTGGCTCATACACGTTTCTGTTATTTGGATCTTACAATTTTGATCCTTAATACCCTTTCACATTTACACACATCTTACTTCTGAACCATCAGTTTTGGATGCTGTCAACATTTAGATTTTTCTGATCCTTAATGAATCTGTTTAATGATAATAATCCTAGCCCCATTGCGAGGCATCAGAGTAGATTCTTTCTATTCTTATCTAATACCATTGATTAATAACTCATTGCTTCCTATCTGTCAGCCAGTTCTTATCCACCTTATTGTATTATTATCCAGACCATAATTCTCTGGTCTCTCTATGAGCTTCCTGTGTGGTACTGTGTCAAAGGCCTTGCTAAAATCCAAACAAATTATATCCGCCACATTTCCTTTATCCGCCCGGTTTGTCACTGCACTGAAATACCCATCACAATGAAACGTTTATTGATGTAAGTTTGTGTTAAACCAGAATAAATGTGAAGGTTCTGCTGTGATTATATGATAGAGCCTGCTTCTTAACAGGTATTATCATTTTATGCACTAAAGATAATTTGAGCCATGGGAGATGATACTATTCAACAGGAGCAGTGAGGCTGTGAAGATCAAAGCATTATGAACCTTGAAAAGAACTGGGAGAAGCGTGTATGGTACAATAACTTGTGAAGGGTATAAGCGAAGTCCTCAAGCTGTATTCCAAGAGATGTTCAGAGAATATCAGTTTCAGAGCTGCTTCACAAAAAACTGTATCTTTAGAGAAAGAATTGTTTGGGCAAGGCCTCGTGAAAGCTGCATGCTGTCACTGTTCCTGTTCCTTGGGAACATAAACAGGATCTGGGGACAGCTTGTGCAAGAAAACAGTTGGAATAGGGAATATCATGGTTTTCAGCAGCCAACTTGATTACCATCATCACCCCAGCGTAGGAGGAAAGCTTCAAGAGGTATTTAGAAGGATGCTGGGTTCCACCTGGCTATAGCGCAGCCATCGGTTAAACTGCACTTTGGGAGTCCAGGTCAGGTCTTAAGTGCAGTTACAAAGAGACTAACTCTTCAGTGGGTTGAGAAGTTCAGCTACTAATGTGCTTTCACAGCTGGGCTTCTCAAGTACTTCTTGCTTACTC
Organism: Chauna torquata; assembly: GCA_013399475.1. Taxonomy (NCBI): domain Eukaryota; kingdom Metazoa; phylum Chordata; class Aves; order Anseriformes; family Anhimidae; genus Chauna; species Chauna torquata. The sequence goes on along the minus strand of VXAL01004698.1, from coordinate 234,299 downwards.
TGTTAAGAAGTGGGAATAAAAGAGAGGGGTGGACTGTGCTATTGAGGGATCCAACACATTTTACGAGGGCCCTTGTGGTGAAATTGCATCCGGTACCTATTTTGGAGTGACCACTAGGGTTGGTTATGGATCACAGCTTTTATTCGTTTGAGTCTCTAACTTTCTGAAACCGGAATTTCAGGGAGTGTTAGTCTTAGCCCACGGGCAGTATTTTTCATACGTGAATGAAAACAGTACAAATGTTTTCTGTTTGTTTGGGGGGGTAGGGGAGGGTGGGAATGAAGAGTAGACAAAAATACACTTTTTCCTGATCAAAATGCTTTTCTAACTGAAACAACAATGGCTCAGAAGCTAAGATTTGTAATGGAGATAGTCTTCTCTGGGAAAGTAAACTCAATAGGTGAATGCCATAAGGAAGATGAAATCTTTGTGGGTGCACAGCTTTGCAATGAACTAATAACAGATGGAGATTTATCATTTTGACAAAGAAACCTTCAGTCTGTTGTCCTTTACTGCAGTGGCAGGAGCTGTTGTTCCCAGCAAAATGCTGTAGATTGTCTTCTACTCCTGTTCTAGTGAACCACAAAAAAAAACAGTTTTTTCCCAACTGCAGCCCTGTGAGCCAGGTTGGAGCCACAGTCCTGGGGTTAGTAAGATGCCCATCTTTGCTCCCTGGTTGATGGTGGGTCTACATCTGGCACTGCTGCTATGTCTTATAAATGAGTTGAAAGAACTGGAAATGAGCAAAGCTCATGTATGCTTTTTAAAGTGTACAAAGGGCTCCAATTCAGGAAAACATCCCTGTTTGAGAGGATTCTTTAAGCACAGGCATTCCTTTTTTTTTTTTTTTTTTTACTCTATCCCCTCAAGACAAATGAATGGTGACACGAAATGAACCTATATAGAGAGAACAGACTCTTGGACTAATATCAACTGAAGTACATTCACCTTAAAAAGCAGAAGTAGTGTAATGCTGTATCTACGTTAATAAGATTTATTCTTTCGCATTACTAATGAGCCTAGACAGCATTGTGCTGACACGCCTATACTGGTTCCAATTTCAGAGTTTGCTTGTTTGTTGTTACATGGTGAGCCTGTAGAGCATAGACCTCCCTCTCTGATTTCTGTGACACAATTAGTCCATGACCCTGTTTACATTTTCAAACCTAAAATGCCAGAAAGTAATCTGGGCCATACCCTAAGTCATCATTTGGATACTGAAGTTGGAATGAGGTCTCTTGACTGGCCTCTAAGCTAATTTGAAAATTCTCTTGAAATCCTTTTGCTTGATTTTTTTTTTTCTTTTTTTCTTTTTTTCCTTTTCTTTTCTTTCTCAGGTTCTTGAAGTGGGCTTTCTTAATATAATCAGTGAGGTTTTTCAAAAGTAAGCACATCAGTATTTTACTTTTTGTGAATAGTTTGTGGCAGTTGCTTCAGCGTTGATTTGCATTTTGAGAAGTGAGAGCAACGATATGAGCAAGTACTTAGAAAATGGTCAATTGACTGATGTTGTAAATTTTATGTAGAAAATTTAAAAGATGTCAATAAGTGTTGTGCTGTATTCTCTCCTACTCTTCTCTTTCCCCATAACTAATCAACTGCATATGATTCTCATTAACCTTCTCCAGCTGACATCAGGTATTGAAGGTAAATCAAACTCTTACAGATACAGAGCTTCTTTATTGCTAAGAGACAAGTTGCAAAAGGCTGAAATCTTCTGAAATGTTTTCTGATAATTTTTGTTTTCTTTTATTTAATTTTTAGATGGAGTGAATATGGCTGTTGTGAAAGTGAGGAACTAGACAACTAATATCAGTCAGGCACAGCAGAGTCAGGTGCCATGTAGGTCATGGAATATTGCTGATGAACTTCTGTCATGTACAGTCAGTAGCTTTGCTGTCACGGTTTTCAGGCTCTGCATAAACTTCATGGCAAGCAAGAATCACAAAAAAGAACGGTAAAACATGTTTACCTTTCTGTGATTTGTTTTTGAAGCATTTACTGAGAGCCAACACTTGCTCTCCTGTTAACACTCTACGAATGTACCTCACTTCATACTCATCATTCTTGCAACTCCAGCTCCTGGGCTTCTCCCAAACAGAAGTTCACCAGCTGTTCTCAAGCCAGGTTCCTTGCTTTTCACCAGGGCGCTAGGGCCCTCCATTAAGACAACAATCTCTTGCCCCACAGTGCTAAGCGGGCTCACCGATGCACAGGAATGCTGGCCTCCTGATTAAGTAGCCACCTCCATCTCTACCTCTTGCTCATACACGGTTGTCTAAAATTCATCTCGAGGTCATGAGTTTCTTAGTTTGTAAACTGAAAGACATGATTAAAATGGCAGCAATTGGTATTCTGTGTTTAATGAGGCTTTCTGTAGGTTTTGCTCTGGGTTTAACTCCAACTTGTAGCTAAAATAGCTCTTTACAGCGCTCCGGCTGTGCGTGTTGTACTTCAGGTGTTGTGTTAACTACAGTTATTTAATTGAAGTTTTTCAAGATGGCAGTTAAAACGGTCTCACGGTGAGTTGTTTCTGAGGCTCCATTTCTTTTAATTGGTGGATCGTAGTGTGTGCCAGTTACGCCTGCCTTGAGGAGAGGGAGTGCTTTATCTGGAAGCACTGTGCCCCGCTGCTTAGCTCGCAGAGTAATACTAGATGTTGCATTTCCTTGTTTTTCTTTCCAATTAGAAGAATGCGCACAGAGCAGGAAGGACTTTGGGTTAAAGCTGTTCGGAAAACACATCGACGAACAGTCGTCAGGACGGTACAGAGCATGGGGAGAGAGGGTTGTACATTTGTGGTTTTGTAGGAGAGGGCAAAATGCTTTCTCGTTCTCTACAAGAAAATAGGTTTTCTGGACAAAATTCACTGTGATGAAGTCCATGCACCATTTTATTCCTATTTAGGTCATCAGAATAGGGCTTCAGTGGTACAGTCTGTATGCTGGCTCTCTATGCACGGATACATTTCACCCTCAGTGAATGCTCTTTGTTTTCTCAGTTGAGGTCAGTTTTTCATTGCATTCATTGAAAGAAATAGCTCTGGATTGCAAATACCACTGCCCCTCTCCTTCCCAGCCAGCAAACCAGTATTACAGTCCTTAAGATGTTAGAAAAGGGGGTAAATTTGGAAGGGGAAGGAATAGAAAGAAATGGAAGTTCAGAGGCTGAAGCTGTTATCGCTCATCTGACAGTTGTGCTGTTGCCTGGTTCTGACGGGCTTGTGATTTTTTTTGCCTGGATTTCTCCCCTGGTCCTCTGTATAGCTTCCTACCTGCCGATCAGAAGAGAGAAGGATAGTTATGTGATGTAAAGATTGTGTAGGGAACACAGAACATGCTTCTCGGACGATTCCTCTTGCCAAGCCACTTCAAGAAAAATTTCGTCCAAGTCTGGAAAGGTTATCTGTCCTGTGAACGTGTTGTCCTAGGACCTCTGGGTGTGGAGTCTCGTTCCTTTCGTTTGAATGCTAAAGATTTCGTTCTGCATAAGATTCACTGATTCTTGTTGTGCTCTCTCCTTCGGTGCTCTCTGCATTGCCTCCTGCTGTTTAACACATCTCATCTTGACAGAGTTAAGCCTAAAAATAAGTACCTGAGCTTACTCACATTTGTAGCATACATGTGTGTATGAACACGTTTGTATGACAGCGTATCGCATGATACAGCGCGTTTCTTGGTAAACATTTGTGGGGAAGGATTGGGAAGGATTATATAACACTGAAGCCTGAAGAACTGTTTTGTGTTGGTTTTGTGTGTGTTTTTGTTGTTGTTGTTGTTGTTGTTGTTTTTTTTTTACTCATGGCAGAACAAAAATAAAACTTCACTTAGGAATTGCCCCCCAGACTGTGGGACACTCAAAATCAGTATTAGATTCACATCTAGAGTTTTTTTGTTAGTGTGCTGATAGTGAGGAGAATAGCTTTGACATTGAATGGGGTAAATTTGGAAAGTTCTGCTCTCGTCTTTTTAAAAGAAAATTTGAACAAGTTTTGATTTGTTCCTTTAATGTATCACTGCTAAGTTGCATGTGTCTGTGTATATAGCTATATGGTGTGTTATTATGAGGTCAAATCCTGACAACTTACTGCAAAATTGTTTTAATTTATTATTAATATTTTTTGTTTTTCTCATTTCTCCCGGTTTTGGAGCCTTTATAATTAGATATAATTAAAACCACAGGCTTTAAACTCCAGTCTAACATTTAAACTCATATTTATGGTGCAACCCCTGGAGTTTTATTGTCATTCCAACTGTATTTTGAAAAAATAATAATAATATTTTTTGCATTTGTTCAAATTTTTTGTCTATAGCTACCACTTCTTCATCATCTGTTTTGCACAGTAAAATGACATTTTTTTTACATGATGAGAAACCTTACAGTTTTGTAGAGTAGCTATTTCATATCCCTTAACAAGTGGGTGCAAGGGACCTTTTGCCTCGTACACTTTAAAAACAGCTTTCCTCTTTTGGAACTTGTCTTTCTTTCTCTGCTCCTCCATGCAACAGTCTGAAAGTGCTACATGCTGTAGAACTGATTTTTTAAAAAATGTTGGCTGGCATTATGTAAAGCCATATTTTCCCTTTTGGTGCGTATGTTCTGGTCCTAGCAATGTCCTTGTTTTGCTGAAATTAACATTTTTCCCCTTGCAGTCATTGGTATGTGATGGTGTTTTTCTGTCTTCTTTAATTGTGATGCTTTTTTTTTTTTAATTATGAGTATAAGGTTGATTGTAAAAATTAAGTGGCAGAAGGCTTCTTTCCAAGTTATTCAGAGATCTTGTGCTGTAGAAATATATTTTGCTACTCTCAATTGCTTTTTTCCCCTTGTTCTTTCATTGCAAACTACTCTGGGAAGAGCTTCTTTTAACAAAAAAAAAAAAAAAAAGAGAGAGAAAAAAAAGGCTACGCTTGACTGATAATGCATTGCTTTGGATGGTGAAACATTATGAAAGTTTAATTTTTAATTAAATCTGAAATACCAATTATAACTGAAAGAGATTTTAACCTGTTTCTTTTCAGACTGCCTGAAGTTACATTGTAGATGCTGAAATCACTGCACCTTAAAAACAAAAAGATTAAGCTGCACTGCATTCTTGTAAGTAAAAGCTTTTCCGGTACCTTTTGTCAGTATTTTTCCTCAATATGCATCTGAAGTGCTAGCACAGTAACTAGTCTTGGATAAAGGTCAGATTCCCTTTGAATAGGATTTAGAAGTTCAAAGGATGTTTTATTTAAAAATTAGAACTAAACTTAAATCTTTTAGATCTTTAATTTCAGACCCCTGAATGGGTCTTTCTGGCTTCGATTTGAATATTATTAGGAATAGTGTGTGTCTGTTGACGTACAGTTCCTGTGGCTTTGTCAGTGAGGATTTCTGCACTTTGGTGTAGAGATAGATTCCTCATAGCATAAAATATAGTTTATTCTCTTTTCGTGATGTCATAATAAATTTTTGTCCCTTATATAAGAAAAAAAAAAAGAACAACTTTCTAATGACATCATAGGAGGCTTCAGCTGCTTTAGGACATAGATGAAGGCAGAAATGCCTAATTCATCTGTGCTGTGATACAACAAAACAGTCAAAATAATGTCATGCTTCTCTCAGCAAGAAAGGAGTCTCTTTCTAAGAGCATAGTTATTCCATAAATGCAAGGCAGATCCTACATCTACCCTTATTTAGAACCTGTTTACTGAATGTGTTTGGGTAAATAATTACAGTTTGGAACTTCAGTGACTGAAGAAGAGGCGAGCAAAAGAGGATTGGGAAATGTGGTAGATTCAGATACTCTGAATTTAATGAAATGATATCTGAATAAAAATCCAGGAGTTTGTCGATAGTAAGAAAAAATTGATTTTTAGTTGGACAGTGCAAAGCTGTGGAATATTACAATGCAAAGTCAGTTTGTTTTCTTGTTTGAGATCAAAATGTACAGTCTGTAATGAAATCCAGAGTGTTCTCTCGAAGTGATACTTTTGTACTTCAACATTAAAATATTTTAACTATTCCATGGGATTTTTCTTCTCTCTCTAAGCCCCTCCTTCCCACCCACCCACCCCTTTTTATTTTTTTTAACTGTATTTTAATGATTTATTTTAAACTAGCTGAAGGGTACAGTACACTGTGGGCAGCTAATGCATGCCCCTTCCAGCATGGAACGCCAAGCATGACTCAGGCAGGCAGATTGTGCCATTCTGGCTCAAATCCATTGTGTTTTTACATTACTGGCAAGGGCCATGCCATTGTGTTGCTTAAATATTGTGCATTAACTGCAGGCTGTGGCCAGTGAATTGTATTTAACATTTTCTGCTCATCGTTGCTAAATATCTGCCATGAGCAGCTTCCCTGGCCGTGGGAGGTTAGCCTTACAATTAAACTGGTGACCTGAACTGAAAACACTGGTGGATTTGTTGGGTCCAGCAACAATTTAAGGGGAGGTGTTAGGGGCGGGGACAAAAGTTAGGGGACACTTGTGAATCTGGGAGTACTGAGTTTCAAAGTTGTCTTGCAATTTTGTGTGAACAACCAGGAGAATTTTTATTGGAAAGTAGTACTAATTCTCTTTCCAAAATGCAACAGCAGGGTGAGGAGTGAATTAAGGCATGTTCTTTGAATCCTTAGGATCCAGATGGTCAGTAAGTTCTGCATGGATAGCCCTAAGGCAAAACACCAGGTAGCAATATACAGGCCTGATGGATGGTGCTGGCTGGAATGGGCTTTTTCAGTTAGGGAGGAGATGAGAGTCTAGGTTTTTGAGGGGGAAAAAATACACAAGTGTAGAACTCATGTGTGGGGGAAAAAAAAATCTTATTAAGGGTGGCAAGTAAAGGCAGAAATGTTGAACAGCTTGCTCCAGATCAGAGTAAATGAGGGGTTGAACTGGGAATGGAGCATGGGATCACGACTCCAAGTCTGTTCTGTTCACCCCAGTTCTTTCTATTCCATGAAGTAGAGGTCCAAGCATCCAATCTTTGAGTTTCTTGCCATTGTTTTTTTCCCCCAAAATACCCCATCTCTCAACTCCTAGCTGCTCCTAAATTTTGTATCCTTGGCATACATGTAGCCTGTAATAGAGATGAATAAGGTGGGAGAATTTTTGTGTATGCACGTGTATGCTGTAAAATGAGGGTGTGATTCTTGCTATATCTCATGTCCACATAACGATGGGGGCACCCTCATTGTATACAGAAGTATACTTTAAGGATTTCCTTTTCCTTATGTATGTTCATTGTAATCAGGTGTCTCTAATTTTGAGATCGTTAATGAAGTGAACTTGCAAGTATGGCTTCACTGTATTAGCCTGAAAACAGTAAGAAGAAAAGGCAAGCCATGCTCTGGTAAATTTGTTGTTGTTGTTTGTTTGTTTTTGAATTGGATTTCTTTAACTGAAGGGTGGAAACCTTGTTTTAGGGTGGGATGTCCCTAAAGTAATCGATTAATATAAAACAGGCCAAATTTTCAGCTGGTATAAAAATATGCTTGACTTGATACATGGCATTAGAGGAAAATACACATTCACAACATGTGAACACCTGTCAGGCAGTTGCATAAAAACACAGCCTTGTAAATAGGGTGCAGGTATGCTCTTAATGGGAAAGATCTGTGGGCTTGATTCTTTTTATGTTGGGTGCTCAGTTTAGCTATGTACTAAGATTATGTTGATTAAAAGACAAATAGACTCAGTGAGATCCTCAGGACTATTCAAATATCTAACTTTAAGGATGTGTTTAAGTCCTTCACTGTTTGCAATTAACTCAGCATAGGATAAAGTCCAGTATGAGGAGTTAGTTACCTCTGCTGACATTCAGCATGTACCTGATTTTAGAATGAGACAGTAGGGAAAGTGTATTGTGTGTGGAAGAAAAAAAAAATCTGTACCCGCAACCTGAAAACTTACACAAGAAGTGCACTGGATGTGCTTTCAAAGCAATGGTTTTAGTTATGCTGCTGTTGGCTAAGAGAGATAAGGAATATACAACACACTGTTTTTGTTAAAAAGAGAGATTTTTCAAAGATTCAGTCTTATGTGTCCTTGTGATCTGATTACTGACCAAGAGATCTGGTGTTCTAATTTTGATGGATGCTGGCTCATTGAGTGGCATTGGACAAGTCATTTAACCTCTTGGCGCCTTGTTCAGCAGATCACTTTTTCAATCTGATTCGTACTGATACAGCTCTGTGAACATTTTTGAGTTTTTTTTTGCAGAGCTTTTAGAGGAGAAATAGTAACCATTGTTATTATTAATAAGTATATTGTGTAGACAAAACACAAGGGATGGAGATACAGCCACTCACGGGGGTGATCTTTCACAACTCACTTGTGCCTTTGTTTAATTCCATCACTCAAAGGTATCAAGGCCAACTCCAATTTACAGAAGTATTTCTCATGTCACTCTCTCCACTGCTGAGTATTTTATTGTTCGTGTTCTCTCTCCGTCTGTTTCCCTGCTACTTTCCTCTATGCTGAATTAACCTTGCATACCAAACTTTATTCCCCTCTTTTGTATTATACAGCAGAGACATATGTGTAGCCTCCAAATTACAGAGAACAAATTCATTTTGTCTACTGATTGTTTGCTGTTGATGTATGAAACAGACAGAAGACAGTTTGAATTTTCGTAAGTTCAATTGATCTTGCAGGCATAAGGAAAGCAACAGGCAGAACCCAAGCCAATGTGACACAGTAAGCTGGCATCCCAGAGTGCACGCGGCATGCGTAGCGTCAGGATGTCAGGGCTAGGAAGGGCTTCGTCCATCACAGCAGTGCTTTTAAGTGAAGGAAGACTTTTGAAGCAACAAACAAGCTACCCTACCACGTTTTTCACAGCACAAGGATCCTTGTGGTTCCTGATACATATGGGATTTGTCCTTCCCTCCTGTAACTTGCTGTTTTAACTAGAATTGCATGTCTAATATGTGCTTTGTTGAACCCTGCACTTTCCCAGTTACTATTCTTCTGACAAAACTTGAACCCTCAATAGTTTGCTAAGCCCTTTTTGGATGCAGGAGTGGCTTGTAGAAGCTGTGCTGGAGAAGACATGTTTGAATGTGAAATAAATACAGAAATATGCTTCCTCTGAAGAAAGATTATTGTCTTGGGGCTGACTGTCACTGAGGAATTGTGTTAGCACTAACAAAGAGAATTAATTTTGCCTTTTCACCCTCCTATACCAAGGCATTAATCCAGAAAGTCATGGGGATAAATTGAGCCCTGATTTCTACCTGTGGAACCCCAGTGGAAATGCGGAGAGGTCATAAATGTTTGTTAAGGCAAAAGTTGTCCAAGTGTTAAAATTGTTGAGAAAGCAGAAACTGGTTGATTGTTACCTGGCCCAGGGTCATGAGGATACGTAGGAGCCCTAGATGGCATTGTATGCTTCCGAAAGTTTTGCTTTTGTTGTGTATATTAAGGAGAGTGTGAAAAAATGTTTTAGTGAGTGAGAAGTTATAATCAGGAGCACAGTGATTAATTGTTCTTCATATCCACTGGGAGAAAGACCTAAAGAAATCAGTTCAATGAGCAGTGAAAATTACCGAGTTACATATTAAGAGCCATGTTCTGACTGTGTAGGCAGTAAAACACACAACCTCTAGGTACTATGGAAGCAAGGGAGGTTTCTTTTTGAAGGAATAGGTTGGAAAATCACCTCTGGGGGTGTGCCATAAGGCAGAAGGCTGGACTAGATGAGTTTTGTTGTTCCCTTGCATTTCTCTGATTCAGCATACCGTTTGGGAATGTTGGTATGTGGCTAGTACATTCCTGATTAATAAAGCTTAATGTTCCCAAAAGATCCCCGGGGTTCTCATTTTTCCATCCTCTCATAACTGAAACCATACTGTCTCTTCAAATATTTCAGTGGGCTGCCAGCATTTTGCTTTGACCCTTCTTTTTTTAGAGAAAGACAAGGGAGGTACTCATACAGACACCAAAGGACAGATTTTTGGTTGCTGTGAGTCTACATGGTTTCTTTCCAGACAGTGCACTAATTCTGATTTGTTTCAGTTACTATTTTTGAAAATCTGGATGCATGGAGACACTCCTGGTATAGCCTAGTACAAAGGCCTGCGACACAGATCATAGAGATGGTTTAAAGGTGCAAGTATGATTGATTGATCAAAGCAAGTATGCAATGGGGATGGAGTAAAGCCTTCTACAAAAAGTAATTTCTCAGGCGATAATGAACTTTCAGTTTTCTAAATTTTCATGCAAACATCCTTGAAAAGTATTTTCACTTTGTAAGACTGCCAATCTCAAAATACAGTTGGACAGCCTGATAATGTTGTTAGTTCTCAGGTTGGTTTTAATCGGTCCCATTCACAACTTAGCACAAAGAAGAGTTCGGAATGATTGTCGATTAAGTTTATCATGCTTTTTATGTTCTCTTGCAAATGTTTAAGGGTGGTTGCTGTTACTGTTCTAGTTCTATATGTTAAGAACATTAATTGTGTATAAAAGAATAGAATTCTGACTTTTACAGCAGGTGGCAGCTTGTTTTTGCAGAATGGTGGTCACAATAGATGAACATAGGAAAAAGGCTCTCTTGGGTGTGGTTGCTTTAGTATATAAAGGAGTATGGGTTGTGATTCACTCATATTAAAAAGGCATGGGAATATCAGCACTGATTCCCTCAGTAGCACTACTGCAGTAAGTTGTAAAACACGTTGGTATTTCAGCACCTGAAGATGTTATAGTGGAAGTGGAAAATCTCTCACTCCATTTATCAAAGCATTTGCTGGTCTAGCTTCAAGACAAAAGAAAGACTACAGATTATTGAGCATATATCAAGATTATAAAGACCATTGAGTATATATTATCTTAGACCAGAGGTGTCATTAGATAAACTACAAAAGGAAGAAAGACAACACAGGCCTGGCCTTTTCCAGTTCCTGGTACTCTTATTTTGTTCTGTGCAAGATGAAATTCTTCAGCTAAACCAGTATATAATGGGAAGGGACTCCACAGACAGGCACTGCGGTTATTCCATGTTTACATCAATGCCCGTGGGGAGACTCTCACTGAATCATTCTGAATTCCAGAGTCTGATGTAGGGTAGTCTGATGAATGTAGGCTACCCAAACTTTCTGGTCTATTTTCTTCATTAGTGTAAGTGATCTTGCTCTGAATTTTACTATAGAGAATCTGGTTCTTCTTATTGCCCTCTTTTCCGTCATTGCCCTTGCATCTAAATAATAGATTAGAATAGATTTTAACCTCAGTTGTATCAAAATTGATTTATTGTTTTCAGCAGTTTCCACTGGCACAAGAGAGATCAGAATATTTGTTTTATTTATTTATTTATTTTTAAATAAATCACCTACAGAGCTCCACTGCTGACATGTTGGTGGCTTTGGTGCCAATCCACGCTCTGCAGGGTCTTCAAAATTCTGAGAGGATACGCTGTCATTCCGTATGCATTTGAGCAGTTCTGTATTTCCTCATGACAAAAGAATCTTGCTCTGTGCCTGTCATCACCCTATAGCATTTTGGTGATCCTGTGGTTTAAAATGACCTGCTTCTTGCTCCTTCCCTCCTCTTTTTATACCTCTCTCCTTTAGGAGTCTTTAGTGGGTGGCAGCAAGATAGCCAGGTTGGAGATAGCAAGCACTTGGCAGGTCAGTCTATGTTGTTAAAGGCCATTGGAAAAGTATCTGGCTTTGCAAGATGTTTGTGTCAGTAATACTGAAGGCATCTCTGAGTCAAAACTGTATTTATGAACCCTTTGGTTTCCCTGGTAGACTTTTTTTTTCTGTCGTCTTCATAATGTTTTCTCAGGAATTTCTTTCCAGCTCATGTAACGTTTGAATAATGGAAATTCTGAATATGGAAATTTTGAATAATGAAAATATTTTGTAAAATGGAAGAGTGTTATTTCACCTCTTTTGGGACTGGCAATAAGTAATTGAGAGTCCTGTGACTCTTAGCAGTAGAACCTTTTCATGGAATTAGACATCTATTTCCCAACAGCAATGACAGGATTTGTGCACCAGAGCACTGTATGTCCTCTCTGAATATGAACCATTTTAGGTCATGATCCCAGTTCATTTAGGTAGGGTACAGTGGCACAGTTCCTGTGAATGTAAGTCACAAGACCGGACCATCAGTGGGAAAATCTACCGAACATCATTCTCAGAGTATGAGCCAGAGACAGATGAATCTAATCTCTTCTCAGTTTCCTTTTCCATTCATTAGGATTTCTAGTGTGGAAGGTAATCCTGTTTTGTCATGTCTCTTGCCCTGTTTTAATACACAACTAGCCTTCTTATGTGTGAGTGGCTCCAGAACAAGTGATACTGGATTTCTGAAGCAAACAGCTATAAAATTATTACCCCTTGGGCAGACTTAGTGTGCAAATGACACCTTTTGCCTGGTTGCAGTTAACAACTAAAGGGAATTCCCAGCAGTTAGACATAACACATATCTGAGGAATGCAGAGAGAGGGTGCTGAGGAACCCAAAAATCAAGTGACCAAGAGGATGTGAACTGACATTAGTATATCATCCTGATGGAAAATACAGCATGATTAGAAGTGAGAAATCCCCAAGTCAATAGGCAAGGTTCCTGTAGGTACTGATTTATGCTAACAGGTAACATGGATGTTACCTGAGTGTGCTGTTGAATTTGTGCCCGTGCCTCTTGGCCATGTGATATTGACCCCAGGAATGATACTATTTGCTTTTTCTTCCTGTGGTACTACCTGGCATGTTACTAATTCTTGGCCTTTCTTTTCCTTGTGTGTGTGGTTTACAAAATACGACTGCCCTTATTCTGATCACGCTTGCCATTGAAGAAGACATTTGTTTGCTGTGAAAAGCTCCTGTTCAGTTTACTGGTCTTTGTTATGCTCTGGTTTTCTCGAGCCTATGTGCTAACATGCTTGGCTCTAGAACTGCACTGAAGAAAATCTGCGGCTGTCTACTACTACTCTAGATATCTAACAAATATTTTGTTCCCTCAGGATACCAGTCATAGTCACCTCAAGTGTCTTCCCGTCCTGTCCAGAGAATTGCTCTCTGGCAAGAATTCAGGATAGTTCTTAATGCAGGAAGGTAATCACAATTACTATATGTGATTATAATCTGTAACAAACACGAAATCTGTTACATTAATGTGTATGTTTTTCAGAACGGTGCTAGACCAAAGCTTGGTATATGGATAGCCCCTGAACTTCTGGGATTCTCAAAATTTCATTGTTTTCTCGTATGTGAAATCTTAGACTGTTGCAGAGATGTGGAAATGAATGACGAAAGGCCCCTTCACTACTGGGTCCAGATCTATCATAGGAGCTTTAAAGCTAGATGCAGTAACATTTAGGTGCTTGGCTCTGAGGCGAATTCAAAGCCCAGAGGTAGGGTCTTTATCCAGTATTTGGGAGGTACTGAGGAAAAAGGGAAGAATCTTGCTGGGTGGAGTGCTGCCTCGAGGTAGCCAAAGGGAAGCTCTAGAGGCTAAAGTTTGGTGATTCTTTCATGGGCAGGATTGCTTACCAGCAATTGCACAGAAACACAGAATGGATCTTGTCCTGCCTGCAGTCATTAGTGTCCCAGAGAATTCCAGGTGTGTCAGGTAAATTTTACTCCTTATGAAATTATCATCTGTTAAAATATGTTTTATATCCCCCCATCCTTTCAGCAGCATGAGATAGGCATATATTTCCCATGCCTTACGATGGTGGAAGACATTTCTGATGTCCCTGCATTGTCAGACTGTCAAGGGCACAGCTAGGTGATTATCATCATTGTGATTTAATTATATTTAAAAGCATTTACTTTCTAGAAATCTTGTACGCTCTCTCTGTCATAATGTTTAGAATGTATCTATACCATACAGTAGTTATTCTTTAAGGCTCCTTACATCTAGAAAATCCTGTAAAAGAAATGAACTGTATAGCAGAATAGACATTCCTTATTTAATGCTGAACTAATTCTTAGAGCTGCATTGTGATTACTCATGGAGGCACTGGTGGAAGTCTAGAAAGGGTAATGGACTTTTCCTCCTGATTTTTCCCTCATGAGATGGTACGAATTATGAATATCTATCTTGTAAAACGCTGAGTCTCACTTCTACTGCTCCTAGTACTTCATCCCACTGTCTGAATGGAATTAGGACTTTGCCTGTAACTCCCCTCTACTGCTTCCTAGAGATAGTGACAGGAGAGTGAAATTCGGGGCTGCAGGTAAGCTGTGTGACAAAGCAAGTTTTCTCTGTAGCACGAGAGGTTGTGCAAACGTGGTATCACCAGCAGTCACCAGCAGAACTCTGCACACCATTTCTTCATTGAGTACAGCCATTTTCTGATCGCTTGTCTTACAGATGGAGTAAAATCCTGGCCCCAGTAAAGTCAGTGGGATTTTTCCATGTTCCTTTCAGTGGAGCCAAGTTATGTTGCAAATGTATGTGCTTGAGCTGCCCGACTCTGTAGGGTAGGTTATGGTACGCCTGATGCATTGCACGTGTGTGTTCCCACATCTCCAGCAACGCTGCCCGGATGAGGGGCAGGTGCTGACCCTTCTGTCTGCTGTGTTGTCAGCCTTGAGGTAAAGGAGGAAATGGAGGCATTTCCTTAATTGATGTAGAGGAAAAGAGTTTACAGCGGAAAAATAAATGTGATGCTCTCTTTAGAGAGAGGTGGGTTGTTTTTTTTTGTTTGTTTTTAAATAACTTGATTTACCTTTTTATTAATAATAGAGTTACATAAAAGTTGTCGTATGCATGTTTTAGCCCAGTAGTGGTCAAAGGAAGGTTTATTTTGCTTTTAATCTCCTAATTTTAGGTTTGGAGTTCTGTGAAAGTTCATGAGACTATGTTGGTTAGAAATTATTTCCCTCTCCCATGTGATCTAACCCAGATTTAATATTAGCTAACCGAACAGTTCTTTCTTCTGTGGAGCTGAGGAAGAACTGGCAAATTCCATGCACGGTTCAGACAAACTGGTCCTCTGCGAGGCTGGGGCTGTGCTCCTGGTTGAGCTGACACCAGGTGTAAAATCCCCAGTCCCTGCCACAGTCTGGCTTTTCTGCGCCTCCGCAGTGCTGATCTGCAAATAGAGACTCCTGGGCTGATAATGTTCAATATTGAGCTTTCAAAACTGAGTGTGTATTTGGCCTGTCTTTGTTTAAACTTAGAAAAATTAACAGAGCTCATTCTGCACATCTGAAATCTCAGTCTTCGTGCTTAAAGCTAGCTCAAATATTCTGTGTATTTGCGAGTCTAACACTAATTCATGCGGCTGAATGGACAGTAAAGGTGGATAGTACTATTGCCCTTTAGGTGGGGCCTCCCTTTACTTCAGTGGGATTTTAGCTAGTGTCAGTGCTTGGGAGGTCAGTTTCTGTGTTTCTCTCCAATTTGCTAATCTCTCTCTAATGCTAAGCTTCATCCATAGTTCATTCCTAATGGCCACTTCAGGTTATGAGAACTTTAGGTTATGGTAAGGCCTCGGTTGGATGAGGGGCAAGAGACTGTTAGAAGCTAAACAGAAAAATCCTAATGCAAATCTTACCTAATGCAAATTGCAGAGATTGGTGTTGCATACAACAGCTTCCTCTGTGACTGCTGTGCTGACTGTCACTGCTCAGTTCACTATTCCAAACTAAAACGGGCTCTTTGCTGCCCTATAGATCTCTGCCTGTAGAGAGGAAAAGAAATTGTGTCCCCTCACCTCCCCGCTCTCTCCACTTCATAACTACAATTCCAATTATCTTGTCAAAGAGATGTTTTTTATGGGAAAAAGGTAACATATCACCACAATAACTTCTGAACATAGCTCTTGCCTCAGGACTTGGTGTAGCACAGAAGGTCGTGTTTTACCTTCAGGCCCTGTACAAATAGAAGTAACTTGAACAGTAAGCCAGCAAAATGTGAAATTAAAGAGGGGCAAATGTACATTTACTTTATGTATAGTCACATTAATCACGCACATTTTTCTTTGGAAAAGACTGTTTCAAGAAAAGTTACATCGATTAAAAATGTGAGGAGGGAAAATCAGAATATTGTTTTTTGTATGTATTGAGTGGTTTTGTTATTTTTTGCTCAATTACATTACCCATAAGTAGTAGTAATGCACAATATTGCATGTCAGTCTATTTGTTAGAATAGAAGAGGCACAGGTTTAGGAAAGGTGAAGGTTCAGTAAGTACTAAGCTTGTGCTTATTGACTGGTTTTTGGTGATACGGAATGCTGCTAGTCTTTTTATATCCAATAATGTGAATATAAAAATATAAAAGAATGGAAGGGCTTACTTGCAAATTCTGATAAATTCATTTTTGGCTTTTCAATTTTGTGGGAAAGTTCAGTGTTGCTTCTGTTTGAATTCTTCAAAGGGAAATGAGAGGTCAAAATTTCTGATTTTAGCTGTATCTCTAAAATGGAACAAAAGTCATGTTAGCTTACTAGCAAAAGTAATGCCCAAAGTGTAAACCTCTAGAGGCACCAAAAAAAAAAAAAAAGGAGATCTGGGATCTGTTGCTTTTAGAAATGCTGTAAGGATGAATTATGTGCTTTTTGCAATGCTACAAGCGTCTAGGCACATGTGATTCTCTGTATTCTTTTGGGTTTCAAATAGTAGAATTAAGGTGACCACCTCCCTTTTTGCTGACTAAGGCTACTATAATAGATAGTTGAGTATTTGTTGTGACTGCCAGGAGGAATGACTGTTTTGTGGACAGATATTGTAGTAGACAGAAGTATTGATTGGGTTTCATTGCAATAAACATTGCCAGATGTTATCTCAGTGTCTACTGTTTAAGTTGATAAATAAATAAATCCTCCAGAGCACAATTATTCTCTATAATGTTTTTTCAAAAGTTTACTATTGTCTCCTTTTATACATCTAAAGTGAACTTCCTCTGCTCTCTGTGCAGCTTGAGAAACTAATTAGGACATGTGAACCTAATTGCAAAATTCAAATCCTGATCTAGATGCAGATACCATGTCAAGGCTGAGCCTGAGATGTATTTGGGCTAGCATCTTCCCTTTGGGTATGCTTTCTTTATCTGAGACCTTCTCGCACAGGAAATATATGAACAGTTTTTTTCACTGTTGTGTTACTATGCATGCTGGTAAACACCTTCTCATGGAAATGTCATGGTAAACATCTGTGTCCTCTGACTCTTGGCAAAGACCCTCAAAACTAGTGGGTCACTTGGTACACAAAGTGGTGGTGAGATTCCAACATAGGTGTAGTCACTGAAGAAGATGGTTAAATCCCAGTGCTTGCAAGCCCAACGTTTTGGTTGTTTAATAAATTAAACGAACTCTGAGTAAGGATCTGAGCTTCCACAAAGACTAAGACTCGTGAGAGTCCAGATTTGCTCTTCAGACTGTGAATGCACAGCACATCAGTGTGGGCCGGCGTGGAGCTCCTGCTTCTATGCTTGACTAGTGCTACCTTTTTCCTTGCAAGAGGCATGGCAGATTGAAGCATACTTAGGTTTTGAGTTCTCTTGATCCGTGGTGTAATCAGCTCTCCCCAAAACACTGAGCAAGTTCACAAGAGATTTTTTGAAGTGTAGTTAGTATCCATAAAACTCCATGTTAAATGAGAGCTGAAATTGTCTACTGCACCTTCTGAGGGTGAGTTCTTTTTATTTGCAGTGAAACTCTACCTATTATGTTGAAGTACTGGTTCCTTGCTTTGCTAGATTAAACCATCTTGTAATTTATCATTTTGAGTAATGTGTGCTTCCACAGACATACAGGTTCCCTTGGCAAGTTGGCTCCCTCTGGAGACTCCCCAAAACATGCTTAAAACAACTTCTGTAGGTTTAAAAGATGCAGTGTGTATCTGAATTCTCTGCCAGTGGATCTGCATTATTAACCTCACGTCTCCTAAATTAAATCATCTTTCTCTGTCATATCTTAAGTTTAAACTCATATAAAAGATGTGCTTTTTTTCCCCAAATTCTTAATAGTTTTATTGGATGTTTTTTCTATTTTTCTTCCACTTTATCCGCTGAATTTATCTTTACTTATTCTGTTTATTTAGAATTTAGAATTATTTTGTACATTTTACTGGAACTGCTCTGATGGAAGCATAAACAAGTTATGTGTTTATGTATGCATAGATACCCTTTAAAACTTGGAAGGCTACCCATTTTTTAATATTTTGTGATTGTGGACAAAGACTATCAAACCCATATTTGTTCATTTTTCATTCGTTAGTGTCTTCCCTTTTCTTCTCATTGGCGAGAAAGGAAAAGAAGAAAAAATGAACAAATAGCAAGGGAACATGAAAATGTCTCACCTTCCCACAAATTATTTCTTGTGTATTTGAATGCTTTCAGTGATGTCTCTGAAAACTTTGAAGAAAACTACTTGCTTCCGAAAATCCCTGTGTAACGTGAGGAATACTTGTCCATTTAAAATGCAGATCTGTTTCTCATCTCACTTCACTTTGAATAGTCAAGTGCACGTCCAAACAACGGCCACTGAAGGAACGATTTCAAGTTGCATGCAAACATGTCTCATCAACTGTGCATTTTTCCTGTTTTTAAGGAATAAAGATCACAAGTGTGAAGTGAAACATAACAGGGAGGCACTGGAGTGCAGATCTGAAGGTGGAATTTGCATTGGCTGCACTTCAGCACAGATGGTAGAAAAACTGAAATCTACTCTTGGGTCCTGAGACCTTTTACCCCCCCCGATTAGCAAATGTATCTAAGGGAGGAAACTGGAGCAGGTAATTCCTAAAGGATTCTAATGTTTCATGCTCCCTGAAAGAAGGAGCCATGGGGAATATGCCTGAGCATCACTATTTTGTTGGCTGCAATGGGATTTTTGTTTAGTGCTATAGCTCTCCTAATTATCAGTTAACCAGTCATGTCCCTAATAAAATAAAAGGTGCAACACAGCCCTCCTCAGGGTTAGTATTCTGCAAAATTAAATGCCTCAGTTGTTCCTCCCTCAATTGTTCCTCCCATCCAGGCAGGAGAAGTAGACCAAAGAATGACCAAAGTCTGCAGTTAGTCTGTCTGTGCCCATTTTGGTTTTAAGGGATAAAGAGTGCATAAGTTTGCTGCATCCTCCTCAGCAACTGTGGCAGAAAACCTTTGCTTTATTCTCTTCTCCTCCTGCTGTCCTCCTCTCTTGGCTCTGAAGTGATACAGGGGCATGCCATCAGACACCTTCTGGTTTTGGGGAAAGTTAGGACTCCTGAACTCTGGCATTCACATTTCAGGTGAGTGTTGCACCACTTAGCTGATGTGACTACAGGGGGTTGTTTTTCTTTCTGTTTGGTAGAGAGAGATGTGTATTTCCCTCTGCATGCTCCACATTTGTATGTACCAACCCTGTCTTTTAATGATCGGTTCCCAGGATAAGGTGGGAACTCTGTCTCCAGGACCAGTTTGTTTTTTTGGCATCTCCTGTTACTGTGTGCAGTGATGCCAGTTAATGCTCATTGAGGCAGTGGATTTGTGATTCTGGTTCTTGGCCTGAAGTGGATTGAGATTCATAAAAAATAATCTCAAATCACAAAGCCACCATGGGAGGTTTACAGCTTCTGTGACTATCTCACTTGGGCTAGATTTGAATCAGCAATCAGGAGGTGAATGGTTTTGTTCTTATCCCACTGCCAATTTCCTGAGCTAACATAATCTGTGTGCGCGCGTGTGTGTGTGTGTGTGTGTGTGTGTGTTACAAAACTTTATTTTCCAATTGAATGCATCCATCCTTTAAAAACAGGTTAAAAAAAAAAACCAAAAGACAAAATGTAAAGGAAATTTACCATCCAAAAAATACAGAACAGTGCTAAGGACTTTAAAATATATGTAAACATCAGTTCCTGCCAAGTTAGTCATTACTAAGAGTTAACAACACGGGGGATTGATTGAGAGAATGATTGTTGCTGTAGAATGATGATTTAATAAGAGAAAATCTGATAGATTTGACATGCTACATAAAATGTGCAGAACGGTTATTCTTTGGTAAATTGCAACTTTCATTTGCACCCCTTACAGCCCTGTTTGTTCTCTGCCTTGCCACATTCCCCTTCTTCCCTGTTATTCTCTTTCATTGCTATAAATCATTAGTATTCACCATTGTTACACGTGTCACAGAAAAAAATGCACACACCATTTCCCTTCGTCTTCTTGCCTTCTCTCACACCTTCATCTGGTCTGTTTTCCAGTAGTCACCTACCAGCTTTGTTGTTCAGTAGGGCACTGCGAAACGTCCAGCTCCCCATCTTGGAAAGATGGCTACTGAGAACTCAGTTTTATTTCCTCTTTGCCTCTGCTTTCTTCATATGCACCCACTCCTCACTGTTCTGGCTGATTACTATTTATCTTTTACTTAGTCCTGACAACATGCTTGGTGCTTTATAAGCCAGAAAATAAAGGCTGTCTCTGCTCAAAGTTGTTGTTGTACAGGACAAGTAGATGAAGAAGCCCTTCTATTGTTCCCATCTTTACTGATCAGCTAGGCTCTGTCCTTCTGTTTTTCAGCAGTAATTTATGAGAGGTTATGTTGTTTCTAAATCTGAAATGCCCTATGCCTCTGCAGATCCTATTGCAAGTGTCGTCAGCGTGTTCAGTCTTCTGTAAAGCCTGGTGGTTCATGCAGACCGTGCTCAAGTAATGGGAATCATCTTGACCTAAGATTCTGTGCCCTTTTCCTGCAGATGGGGTACTCTGATGTCAGAAGCTGGGCTAAAACTGGTGTTCCACTTGCCTCAGTGAAATGTAGGGCTAGCCTTGGTGCTTGTACTGTGTGAATAATAATTAAAAATAAAAAATAAAATCCTAGAGTCTGATTACAACAAATAAATTCCGTGACACCCTCTGCACTATATCTGTTGTCGTGCCAAAGAGCATAACATAAAATGACTGGGAACAACAGCAATTCAAAAAAACCCAGCACACAATAGTGTAATTTGACCTTAAGCATATTAAAAAAAAAAAAAGATGGTTTGAAAGAAAAAAAAAAAGGCAAAAATGGGACCATGGACTGTCATTAGGGACAGTGTCATGAAACTACAGTCAGAGTTATGAGCCTAGTAGAAAGAAAAAGAGAAGGGGGTTGGGGGGCGAGTTACTTATGAATCAGTACAACTGTGCTTTGTTCTGCATGAGTGTTTTAATAGAGCAAGTGTAATATAAGGATCAGGTGGGCTCGTGGGAATGGAACAAAAGGTTTTGTAAAATTAAAGCAAAATAATTATAGCTCTAGGTGTAGAGTGAGCACACTCCAGCAGTTGATAGCAGGAACCTGCTCAGAATGGAGAAGGGAGGAGGGAGAAAGATGCAGTTGGAAGGTTTTTTGTTTTGCTTTGTTTTTTGATATATACATGCATACACATGCATATGCATAAACATACATAATATAAACAGATTTATATATGTATGTTAACGAAGACTTTTAATCTGTGACATTTGCAAACAACTTTAGAAATGATTAATAATACCCACACACAAAAATGCATTAAAAAGAAAATTTAAGGAATACTCTCAAATGAATTAATTAACAACACAAAAAAAATCACTGCAGAACGCTGTCTTTTTAGTGCAATAGAGGACTATAAAACAGAGCCAATCTTATGACATGGGATTCAAAGATGATCTTCCTGTAAAAGCCAGACAAGGAATATATGCCGACTGCCAAGTGCACCAGTATACCAAGCTCAAAGTTCCAGAAGTGGACGTGATCTTCTGGTGTCACAGGAATGCTTTCAGCAATATATTGTGTTAAAGGATCTCCCACGTTTGGGTAATGCATTCTTGCACCATTCTTGCAGAAGAGCTGTTTCCTACCTGAATTTAAGAACAGTTTTATCAGTAAGATGACAGCTTGGTTAATCCCAAGGTGACCTCCCTGTATATAGTTGTTTGCTTTTTCTTTCCTTTGCCATCCACATACATATGTACCTAAGTACACAAGGATGTGTACACTTAGGTACATTTATATATGTACCTGTAATGTAAAGGTAACTCTGTTGCCAAAAGAACCCCTGCCCCACTACCACCATCCTTTTCTCTCTGAGTTGTTGGTTGCCTTCAGAGATGTAACTGAAGAAGAGAGATCTGGGAATAGTGAAATGCAGTACTCAGGTGTGCATCTTTCTCTTTATGTCATGTTAGGTTCAAAATGTTCAGTCTGTTCTTGTTGTGGGCAGTGACTTCCAAACAAACCTGTTATTTTTCTTTGTAGATTTATCAGAAGAGTTAATGAACACTAGTTCCATTAACTCCACATGGCATCTGTGGGTTGGGATGGGCTCCTTTCTGCTTACGTGCTGTTATGTGGAGTGTTATAAGGAGTACAACTGTGTACCTGTGATAAAAGGGACTTGTGGAAAGGATCTGGTTTTGTTACAGAACTAGAACAGCTTCCCTCCCATGGTGGAAGGCTTCTGACGGGTGCAACAATTCCCACCTCGTCGCGATGCGAGAGGCAGACAGTCTGCGGAGAGAAGGTTCTGTGGAGTCCACAGGCTGTAGTAGCAGGCACAGCTACTACAGATGGCTGGCGCGTGAGATAAGGCCTTGGCGAGGGAGGGGGGCGATCAGCCTACCTCCCACCACATTTCCCCTTATTCTGTCGTCAGATCTCCCTTATTCGGAGTTTGTTCAGGATAATTGTTCACAGACAATATATTTTTGTGCTCATGCTGTAATCAGAGGCTGTTGTCACTTGAAGCAGAGCACATCTCTTAGGTGGTGCTTTCTGCCAGAATGTGGAGGCTGAGATCAGAGTGAAGCTTTATGAGCTCCATTTGGTGCTTTTTTACTTCCGTCTTGTTTCTCTCTCTGCAGGGGATGTGAAACTAGATTTGTCCTGTTTCCACAGCAGGGTTTTGGTTTATTTTGTTTTTCCATAGCATTTCATTCTGTGGCGCAAATCCAGAGGAGTGTGTGTTGCAGAGATGGATTTGAATGTCAGACAGAAAGAGTTGTGTTTAATAAACTCTTTGTTGTAAATTATAGAAACTACAGAGCAGGAGGCCCCTGTTTAATACAAACATTCTGTGGTTAAATTATCACTTTAAGTGTTTATCCGGTAACATAAAGAGCAATGAAACAAGGTAACTTTGCTAGAGGGGTTGCTTGTGGGTATGAAGCTCAAGACTGAAAATCTTTTGTTATGGGCAGTCATCTCAAACTCTCTCCGCCTTCCATCTTTTTTTCCTCTGGCACGTAAATTGGTTATCATATAATTCACCCTGAAATTGAGTTTCTACATATTCTCTTTGTTCCTATAAGAGGTTTGTGGTGATAGGGAAGATTGGTGGTGTTTGGAATAGCCAAAAATCCTATTACCCCCTGGTTGTTCAGTATTGTGTCCCACTTGTATACTTGCCTCTGTTGTTTGTCTTAGAGGTGGCTGCCTAACAGAACTGAGTGACAGTATAGGAGTAGTTCAAAAAAAAGGGGGGGACCAAAAAAAAAATTGTAATAGGCTTTTGGAGAAAAAAAAGATGTTTTAGCAATATAATACCGTACTTGAAGATGTCAGCCAAACATGCAAATAGTTGAACAGGTACCTCTCCTTGTACATAACGACTGGTGCTTATCTCCTGTGCTCACCAGCTTTTGAAAACTCCTTTCTGTTTGTATCATACCATGAGTTACGTATCTGTGTTGATCTCATTTCAAAGAGATTTGTCAACATGAGCCTATTGTGAAATTAAAGGTCAATAACAGGCCAGGCATTTGACAGGGTAAGCTCTGCACACTGGAAAGGGAGAGGTCAAGAATAGCACATCAAATTCCAAGTCTTCAGATGTGCCTCATGAGTAGTGTGTTTTGCTGTTTAGGAACAGAGATGCTGTAAAGCTTCCGAGTCAAGCACTCATTCACAGCAGGACACAATATGCCAGTATCTGTCACATTCCAAGTCCTTGCAACACTATTGAAGTCAGAGAATTCAAGTCCCAGATTCCTGTTTTTTTTTTTTTTTTTAAGAATGGCTCTTTTTTTTTCTTGTTATTCCCGTAAATCCAACATACATACATGCACACACTACTCATATAGGTGTAATGATTTTTTTCCAAAGCATGAAATTAAAAAAAACAAACAAAAAACAGAATCATGTTTTTTTCTTTGTCCTTTTATTTTCTGTCAAAAGACACTTCGTATGTAGTTTATATTCCAGCTTCGTTTTTTTTCCATTCATTCTCTGCTAGGAGCAAAGTCTAAAGGATTAAGACAGAGACAGGCCTGTATTATATAATTTAATAAATAAGTAAAAAGTGTTCTAAATTGCACTTCAAAAAAAAAAAAAAAGGTAACATTTCCACTTTTGCTTGAAAAGAACTGATGCAATGCTGCCCACATTTCCCTGCTTTCCCTCCATGTATTTTGGAATTCAGTGAGCAATAACGTACAGAAGTCAGTAAAGACTGCTATCCTTTTCTTTGCTCTTTCATCTGATTCTCCTGCTCCTAGTCTGTAGGAGAGTGAATCTAATCTGGCTAGAGAATTTGCACCCTGCTTTTCTCATAAGGAAGATGAAGTTTTTTAGATAACAGTAGGGACAATTTCTGGTCTCATTGAAGTCATTGGCAGTTCTCCAGATGATTTGTTATGAGATTTGGCCTACAGAAAAAGGATCAGTCACAGTCATCTCCTTTTTGTTCTGAACTAGAATGACCCGTATCACTACCCAGTGATGGCTGCCTAGGATACTAGCAGTGAATTTTTGGAAAATGATCAAAAGTTCAAATATATGCAAGAATGCATGAAACCCACTGTCTAAGCAACCAGAGAGAATGCAGTTGGCCTCAGCAAAATACGTGATTAAACAGAACCAAATAAAATTGGAAGCTTGTTATGAAAGATCATCTATATCCATTTTATTATTTGCCTGTGAAACAACTTAGAATGAGGCCTGGAACAGTCATCTCAGACCTAAACGTAATTATGTATCCTCCTGCATTCTCTGAAACTTTTTGGTTGCAGAGCACTATAATGGTGCAAAAGAGTCTCTTTTCCAAGTTTCCTGCAGTGAACAACTTAAGAGCATTTAGTTTTAGCTGGTATTAGGACTTCATGTCCTCAGAGAATAAATGCTGCCCCTTTGATCTCTAGATATAAAAGTCACTATTTCCCAGGAGCTGGGGAAGATCTGGGGCACCGGAGCAGATACAGAGACATGAAATGAGAGCCTGGCAACTCTGGTCCATTCCCAGCATTGCTGCTGACTGGTTGTAAAATTGGAAAAAACTATCAGTGATCTCCAGTAATCCCTGTTTCTGAAATGAATTTAAGAGTACTCCTCTATCTTAGCAACATTCATTAAGGAAGGAAACAAAATAATGCTGAAGAAGTAGTCATACTCTGACCTTGCTGTAACTTCTTTCATATTTTTGTGTAAGCAGGTAGTCTGCGAAGTAAATTCACAGGCACCTGATTTCATACATCTGTATCCTGCGCAGTGCCCCTTTCTATGGGAAAGGAGATGAAAAATGATACATGACTCCAACAGTTTTCCCTGTCTTTTGGGGGGAAGAAGCAGAATGCAGAGGTGGCAGGTCAAAGAGAATAGAAGATTTCATTACAATTGAGTTGTGTCTGCATTTGAAAGCATTTTACTAACACGTTGCTATCCAGAGTTTTCTCTTTCAACATTTCTTGTAGGAGGTGAATTTTCCAGTTGATTTGACTTTGCTGTCAGAAAAGTCAAGCTGATTTTTTTCTTTCTTCTGATTAAGTGAATAAAATGTTAAGAGTAATTAAGCCAAGGAGAGTTTTATATCTGATTTTTTTTCCTAATTCCTAACCTAATAAACAAACCACTTGCATCCATCTTTATGGAGAGATTTTAAAACCGCTGTGCTAAAAGGATAGTGTAAAACGCCAGTTCTCACTTCAGAGTCAAAACCACTTTGATGACCGTCAAACCTCATGTGTTAAACTCACAAGCTGAAATCATGTTTTTCATTATTATTGTTACCTCAAGGTTACTTCAGGGCTAAGGTTTCCTGCGAAGATCAAACGAGGTTTTTTTTTTCCTGTCTTGCACATCCTCACTTATGCCCAGATTATGCCTTCTGAAAGTAAGCAGCAAACTCTGTGGCCTTGAAGCTGGAGGGAGGATTGTTTGGTGTTTTTAAGGCTCTGATCAGCAGACCAAGAGAAATCTGGGTTCTTTCTCGTCTCTGGCTCTGTAACCTTGGAAAAGTCAATATATCTGTGCCTATGTTCCCCAGCTGCGAAGGGCAGGGAATGCTATTTCCCTGCTGCATAGGTCCTTTGAAGATAAACCTGCTCTCTGAAACTGATAATGAGCACCAGAAAATGCATGTGTTGGTCAGGTTCCCAGTCCATGCCCCTAGTGGGGATATTTTTCTCCCAGTGCCTAGTCCTGGAGATCTACCAGGAAATCTTCCATACTTGAAGGGAATCACATAGGGCCTCTGTGCTCCTTCCTGAGAGCACCTTGTCATCAGCTGCTTCAGGAAACCTCTGCTTCTCCCTCTGCTGTTCCCTAGCTGTTGAATAGGGCTGCTGACATACAAGAGATTTCTGTGTGCTCCTCTCATGCTTGAGGGATGTAGGGACTGAACTTGCCCAGCCTGGCTTGGTACTTAGGAGTTTTTGATCCCCTTTGCAGGGTGAAAGGGGTTGTTTTAGAGCTCTGATGTAGCATATTTCTGTGATTTATTATTTGCAAATGCAAGCGTTCCTGATACACTTCTTTTTGAAATGTTTTGCTGAAGCCTTATCCGCATAGGCAGATCATATGTGCCCCAGATATAAACAGGAAGAAAAGGTTTCCAATTCCATCTGCTGTAGTCTAGAACAATTTTATCCACCATTTGCTGGGGGAAAGCAATTCTGATTTAAAGGGCATGTAAGCTGTGTGTTATTAGTCTGATAGGATAAGGTATTAGGGTTTTTTTTTTTCCTCTTGCATTTTTAAACCTGAGCTGAAAATAAGTGCACTGCGTGAACTGTAAGTGAAGATACATACAACTAAAAAAAAAAAAAAGAGAAATAGCAGAGCTGTAACTGTGCCTCAGTAACATCAATTGATTGGACTGTTGGTTAAAATCCCTTCAGAAAGAATCTTTTACCAAATTAGCCAGCTAGCTTTTCTCCAGCAACTTTCAACAGAGGTAGATGAGAAACCCCAACAAAAGCAGCTGAGCACACGCGAGCTCCTTGTAGCCTGCCGATTAATGGATGCAGCTTCTTCACTGGGGCCTGAAATTCCTTTGCCACTTGGTAACAGCCCGTGCAGACTGGCCTAAGTGACATCTGCTGCTTGCCAAGCAACTGTTCAGCCTTCCCAAAGGCATCGCTCCTGGGGTTGGGTCTGGGTCACAGGTGCACCTTTGTAAATTCGGTGTTGGTAGCAGCGATTCTGGTAGAAGTAGCTCAGGTTTGTGTCTGGGTTACTGATCAGAAGCTGGTGTGTGGGTTTCGGTAGGAATTTGCCACATAAAGGCATAGCATTCAGCAGCTGAATTTTAACTCTCCTGGACCACTTGAATCCTTTGTTACCCACTTAGTGTACCTAAACATGGGTGTAATTTGCTGGATGCATTTCTCTTTTCCTCAAAGTTAACTTTTTTTTTTGTTTTAAGTTTACTGTTTTGAGTTCAGCTTTCCTCTTTTGTAGCAGCTAAAAATGCTCAGCTGTAGCTGACCTATAATGGTGACATGTTATGTAGGTAGTGCTGAGAGTCAATTCCGTGGAGAGATGGGATGGAGATGTTAGTACTGTGAGCTTTGTGGCCCCCAAAGCAGCACCAAGACATGCTGAGAGAGATTCTTCGTACTAGACACTACCACAGAACGTCTGTCTAGCTTGTGAAAATAAAAATAGCTTTGAAACTGAAAGCAAATAGGAGCTTCTAACAGGGAGAAAACCAAAAAAACAAAGGTGAAGTAAAAAAAAGTTACAGTGACCGCGTATCCATTTTTCTGTCAATTGAATTTTAAAGGGTTTCTTGCCGAAAAGCGAGAGTTAAGACGCAGGGCTGCATTCAGCCCCGCTGCTGAAGCACGGTGCCGGTGCCACGGGAGTGAGCGCTCGCTGCTGGGGCTGGGCAGCGAGGAGGGACGGCTGCGCTTCACTGTCGTCCCCCGGGGGACGGCTGTGAAGGAAGGAAGCAGATCACGGTGTGTGAAGTCTGAGAAGTGACAGTGTTTTGCACTCAAGGCAGCTACATGAGGTTACCTGAGGACAGCGTCTGGCTCTACTGGCTGACTGAGCATTTAAAAAAAAAAATCCAGTTAATGGGGGCACCTCCTAAGCAAACCAGATAACCCTTTTACCGTGCAGTCCCTGTTGAGAAGAGTATAATTTTACATTAATTACACTGGATAAGTAAGAATTTGTTATGTTCTGACTTGATCCAGTAAATTCCCATTTAACCCAGTTGTCCCTGTTAAGTGTGTCAACTCTTCTTTCAAAAGCTCTGCTGTGCAGAGACAAATTAGGGTATTAATGTGAAAATACGTACTTTAAGACAACAAAAATTAGGAAGCCCTTATCCATTTTTTTCAGAAAGAATTATTTATTATGGAATATTGCAATGAACTCGGGTTGTTTACAGTTCTTTATAAAAAATCAAATTTATCTTTGTTGATGCTGTTTATTTTTTCATTTCTAAGCCTTATCAGCAGAATTCTACTTGTCACTTTCATTTTCTTTAATGTACTTTCATTTTGTTTAAAGTTGATTTAAAGTTTCTTTTTCAGATTCTTATATAAATATTGAAAAAAATTTGACCTGAAAGTACCTCCTAAGACTGATCTACTCTTCTCTGCTCTCTCCTTGAATTATACATAACATGTAGTAGACAATAGTCAGATCTCATTCTGAACTGCTTTGTTTATGTCAGTTTAAGTCAAAGCCTAGGGGAAAACCATTAGTTTATCTTGCGTGCAATTAGTATGTAACTCTGTTCAACCAAAGCTGAGTATATTTTCAAAGACTTTCCCATTGGACTGCAGGTCCACTGCTGTCTTGTTGAAACCAATGAAAACTGTTGTTTATGTCCACAGATATGTGATGGGTCCTAAGCAGACACTTGCAAGTTCTCCTGTTTTGAGGGCGCTCTATAGCTCGGTGTATTAACTATCAGGTGTATTTTGTGTCATGTTTTCACAGGGAAGTCAGGTTTAGGAAAGAGGGGAAGCAATGTAATCGTAGTGTTTTTTTTTTTTAATTTAATCTTTCACAAGCCATTTGTTTCATCATCCTATTTCACTTTTGTTGAATGGTGTATTGTATGCAGAAGGTGGTCTCAGAGCTCACAGATCTCCTTCTGTTATGTTACGGTTGGACAGGTGGGTTTGGGGAGGAAAGTTAAATAATTTCTCACATGAAATAATCAGTTTGGGCATATGGCACTTTGAGATGTATGTGTACAAGAATCCCAAAGATGTCTGGATTGCTTAAGCATGTTTTTCACTTGTTGCTTTTTAGCAGCTGATACACACAAAATAAATGCATTATATTAGGGATGTTTGATAGCTCTGATTCTGTTCATGCTCAGAATGTAGTATTTTAGAATGCATGTTTGTATGTGAGGAATTATTATTACATTTTATCATCCCATGGTTTGAATATATGGCAATTCTCTGTTTTTCTACGATATCGCTGCATCATATGAAATGCATGCAGTCCTTCTAAATGCACTCAAGTGTCTGTGACATGATGTTAATTTTCAGTCTTTGGCCCACAAGTTGTTTACACTCACATAAGAAGTAACCAGACCCAAACTGACTTTGAAAGATGATCCATTTCTATCCTAAAATGGATTTAAATGGATTCTTTCTCATACCATTCAATCCCAGGTAGGTCACTTTTTTTACTTCTACTCCCTGTAAGAGTGTTCCTGGTTTGTATTTCAGAACCTGGATTTTCATTTAGCAATTAATGTGGGTGATTCAAGTCACTCCTTCTGTATTTTATTAATTTTTGCCAAATATAGTATTTCTCTGCCTGCTGTTGATTGAGCAGAATGGAACTTGCCTACACAAAATTTCTTAGGAAATACAATTTGCACATCCAGATTTCTAACTACACCCACTCTCCCCATTATTGCAAGGTGTTAATCTAGTTGTATGATGCTGCTTGCACAGATGCATACCCTCTTTAAAAATAGGTTATGTGCCTAAATCCTTGAGAGAGCTTGAATACTGAATTTTTGTAGGTCTTTGTGCTCACTGAATATTTAGCCCTTGTGGTTACTGTAACAGTTTTTGTGAAGGCTTTTCCATGTTTTTACAGGGTGCTTTTAGTAAGTAGTTTAATCCTAAACAACAACTGAGTTCCTTTCCAGCAAAAGCAACTACTGATTTTAAAAGTAATTTTAAATTCACGCATATCCATTTTAACAGTACTTTTGATTTGAGCAGTTCTCCTGAAATCTACCCTGGAGAAAATGTTTTTAATCAGGTTAAAATGGAGGCAAGATAGAAAAAAATGTTTGCTGTGGCTTGACTTCAGCAGTGCTAATGAGCTCTGCTCTAATACATGAAGGAACATATGGCCCCCATCTGAATACAAACTGGACACAAAGCAGTAATTCAGCTGAGATGTCCTGAATATTGTAAACTGGGTGAATGTGGTTGAAGGTGTTTATAAACGGTGGCTGAATCCCACACACTGACTCACTGCTTTCTAATGTCCGGGGCTCAAGGTGCTATTTGTAAGAGTATAGAAAATGACCAGTAGAGGGAATTCTTAATTAATGCTAACAAAATAGCTAACTGAAGTGTTATGTTATGAAGAAAAGACTTCTTGTGCTTGTGACGCAGCAAGAGACGGATTATGGAGAGGGCGAGTTAGGAGAAGAAAAATCACAGGACAAGCAAATTGAGTATTTACTGGCAAATAATTGCTCTCTTAAGCTGTGGCTCTCTTCCTAAATTCTTGGCATTCCTGAGCACTAGAAGCATTTTCAAAAAATGCATCGTTACAGAGTAGATGTTAAAAAAACCCTCAAAGGCTGATGTTACAGGCTTGTGCAGGTAAGAATGTGTTACTACGTATATTTCTTCTGAAGCTTTAGATTGACCATTGTTTATGGGAAAAATGCTTTTTTCTCTTTCCGAAGAACTGTTATTTCGGTTTCACAGCTATATTTTGTCTAAAAGTTGGGGTAGTGGAGGTTCTTGTAGGTTGTAGTGTATGCTTTTGTGTCAGCACAGATATACCGATGTACAAGAAAAAGGAAGCTTTTGGCAGAGAGTGTACGGCCCAATTTTATTTAGTTTAAATTGGTTCCAGCTCTTCTAGAAGTGCTTCTACTTAAACATCTACACAGTAGCTGAGTGTGGGGCAGAAACATATGCCCCTATGTGTTCACATTTTGATACAGTCTGATTTCACTGGAGGAATGCTTGGGAGATTCTGCAGAGACAGAAGTTTTTCTGAGTAATTCTGAGAGGCTATCTGCATCCATACGTCTTCCCTAGGCGTGTCTCCCCAAGGAAATGAGATTACTGGGAACCCACTCTGTTTGCTTCTGGATGCAGTTTGCATACTTGTCTCCCATTCCTTTAAATTTTTTTTTTTTTTTAATTTAGCCACTTTCAGCCTAGTTTGGTGGATAAAAGTCTCCAAGATACCAGAGCTTCCACATGTTTTGTGGAACTAGGCAGCTGTTTAAAGGAGAGAAAAGCTCTTTTAATGACCCCACTGAGGGATAGACTACCTCACAATTTTACCAAAATTATACATCAGAGACCCAACATGGACAGAGATCCATAAGAAGGCAGGCTCTTTTGGCTGTCTCTGAATTGGCACAACTTCATGGAGAATTTGACTTTTGTTTATTACACTTGTAAACTTCATTTTATAATAGTAAAAAGGTCTGTTAGGGCATGGACATCTGTAGACAGTTAAGAATACTCTGCTTTAAATATGATTATTTTTTGCATCATAATCATCAAATAAAAAAAAAAAGGTATCATTAACATTTTTTGTTGTACCTACAAAATGTTTTTCTTCCTTTCTGCCCCCACTTCATCATGTGCATTAAAAGAAATGGCCAAAACCATCTCACTTTTCACAAATAAATAAAAATAGCATGTACCCCTGAAGAGCAGAAGTGCTCTTTGATTTTACAGGAATTTGATTTTGGTTGAGTAGGGTTGGTACAACCCTATCGTACGGAGTATCTAAGCTGAACGCTTGACTGAAATGCATATATGCATTTCAGACACCACTCTGGAAAGCTACACTCTAAACATCGCAGAACCCAGTATCAGGTCCGTCAGAAAATTTCCTACATTTCTGGTAAACAGTAATAGTGATTTAACCTTTCCCACAGGGGTAGTTTCTCCTTAATAAGTATCAAATTGAAGTTGGCTTATGTCTTTAAACATGAGTAGTTTTCAATCCTCATTCCTTATTGCACCATAATTGTGGATATTCTGTTTATTGACTACTATGCTAATTATTTCTATAATTATATTTATCATTATTATAATGGTTTTATTATTGTTATTAATATTATTATTATGGCAATAATTAGTCCTTTTCCAAACCCTCATAAAATCTTGGCCCTTCTGATGTCTTGGGTGCAGAGTCCTGCAAGTTAATTATATAGTATGTGGATAAAAAAATAATAATCTTTTTATTGGTTTTAATGTTCTGCCTTTTAGTTTTAATGACTGTCCCCTCTTTTCTTGGGAGGTCAGATTTGTTTTATTTTCTCTATGCAGTCACATTTATATCACATCTCCTATGTTCAGTCTTTTTCATTTTCTCTGTCAGTTTGAGGCTTTCTAAACTTTTTGCATATGGAAAGCTCTTGAGGGCTTTAATGAGTCTTTTTACTCTCTGAACCCTTTTTGTTTCTTTTACATCCTATCTGAGACAAGGGTGATCAGGGTTGACAGCAAAATCCAGAGGGATGGCATAGCACCAATTTACATAACAGCATTATAGTATTCTCGAAAGTATTTCCTTTGGACCACCAGTCTGCTGCATGAGGCACTGAGCAATGCACAAAATCTCTGTTTCCTTTTCCTGAGTTGGGTGCTGTGAACTTATCATGCATTATGAGGTGAAAGCAGTGCAAGTTATTTCTTTATTCCTGGTGCTAGGAAAGGCTAACTACAGAATCCTATGAAAAGTTTCTTAAAGTCAAAAGAGAGATCTGTGGAGAAGGATCATTGTACCTTGTGTGTAGTAAACTGGAAGGATTCCACAAGATGGTGATGGCTGACATCAAAAGGAAGTACAGCTTGTTCTGTGGCTTCTAGACCATCTGCAAGTGACTTGCAAGAGATGAGAGGATGCCAAACAAAAGCACAACTGTGATATAATGGAAGTATGAATCAGGCGTTGGTCTACTCTTCCCGGAAAAAACAGGCGAAGCCTGGGACTGTTCCTAGGGTGGCGCTCTGAGGCTTCATTCATTTGAAAGGGATGAATTTCAGGCACTAATTCAAGACCAGCAGTCCCATTAAAATGTCTGGATCAAGTTTTTTTCAGTTTAGATTGTCAAATTTTACCTTTTATGTCTGCAGCTATATAGAAGCGTGTTATAGAAATAGGTAATAAGAAGTCCCTAGGCCCAAGTGGAGCATATCAAGTTGACTTTTTATGGAAGCAAGTGAATTTTCTTCCCATTCCTTTCCTCTCAGTTCATCCCCCCACCCCTTTTCCCTCCTCTTCTTGCTCCTCCCTGCCTTTCACCTGGAATTTTCTTCCTTTCATCGTTAGTAAAAATTCTGACTGGCCTGGTTCATTTTACTACAGTGTAAGTGATCACGTTCAGCATTAAGGTGATAAAACATACTTTACTGCCTTCTTGCTTGCCCAAGAGATAACATGGATTTTGAAAAGCAGATGGTTGACTAGGGAGCCCTGAGGTATCACAGAGCTAACAGGTGCAGCTCCCAATTCAGATTCTGCAACGCAAAGAAATCGTATTTCCCAGACAAATCAGAAAAAAAGGAGAACCAGTGAAAAGGTGGACTCAAAGAGTCCAAATGCATACATTTTAAAATTGTATTTGCAGTAGATGATGCAGGGACAGCATTTGTATGCTGAACGTAGCAATCCATTGCTAAGAACAAGGTAAGCTTCATAGTTAAAGCAGAGTGATGAAAGACAGAGACCTGCATTGAATTCTCTTGTGGTCGTTGACCAGCCAAGTAATTTGCACAACTCTCTTTAGGTCTGTTTCCCACACAAAAGCAGAACAGTAGCTGAGGAATAACTAATGTATGCTTCTTCAGATCATTGTGAACCCTGCATGGGAAAAGATAAGGAAGGAAAAGCTTATTACTGTTGAAACACTAGATACTGAGGCAACTCAAAACGTGTTTCTGAAATATGTTTAATGTCTCAAGCAAAGCAACACATGTAGGTCACTAGTAAAGAAGGAAAAATCACACTGCTACCAATACTTCTTTCTAGTCCTGTCTCTCCTATCTTACAGGTTTAATATGGGATCATCAAAAAATACAGCTGGCATTCAAGTGGTTAAGGAGCTATGTCTGCCCTTTTTGAGTTCTTCACATTTTGGTAGAGCTGGGCTTCTTTGAGCTATTGATAACTTCAGATGCAATTTATTTGGGGTTTTGTTCACACTACCATAAGTTCCAATTCAAAATGAAAATGGCCGGAGAATATAAATGCTTCATTAATAATAATATTATTAATAAAGTCATAAGGCTCTACTTTTGTGTTTTTAAGCTTGTGCTGTCCAACTGGAAACTGTGGCCTGTGCTTACTGAATCAGGGCCATAGCACAGGACTGGGAACACTTCATAGTCGTAGGTGCTTTTAAACACATTTGGTCTTGGGATACCAAAGGACTTTGGAGTGCTGTTACCTTTCTCTAGAAATCAGAAGAGTTATCCTTGCAGAAGCAAGTAATTTATAGAAGGTGACAAAATGACTCTTACATCGCTGGTAGAGGAGAAGATAGAGACCCTAACTTCTAGCCTTCTGATCTGAGTACTAGAAAGTAGAGTCTTTTATTTCAGGGTAAAATAAAGGTAAGGAAAACTAAGAGGATAACTAATCAGAATTTTAGATACTAGTGAGAAATTAGGAAAGTGCAAATAATGAACATGGTCCTTACTGCACAAGCATTAAAGTCTTTAGATTGCGAGAAAAGTGTTTGTGTATTTAGTCTATTAGAAAACAAATTCACAGTAATCATAATCACATTTTAAAAAGCAATGAATACAGATATGAAGAGTATTATAGATAAATAATCTGATGCAAAAGTTTTTCCAGGAGTTATGGAATCTGGTACATCACATTCACTATTTTTCCATAAAAAGATTTTTCCATTAGTCATCAGGTTGGAACAAAGTTTATAAAAAATTGGAAAAATAAGTCCTAAGACCTATAAAACATTTTGAAAAGTTAAAATGAAAAAGATGAATTGGATGGAAAACTTTCTGAGCATTTGAGAGAAAAGAAAGCAACGGGGAGATATTTTTCTGCTGTTGTTTAAAAGATGGAGTCTTGATGGAGAGTTAAGCTGGGAGGATACTGTAGCCAAGTGCAAATATATGATACTGTTAGAGAAAAGATTGCTCTCCTGTTCCTATTTTCAGACAAATTGCCTTCGTGGTCCTGGTCCTTTGGTTCCACACAGTCATCAGCTGAGCTGAAGGAGATCTCCCTATAGCTGTGAGTAGTAATGAAGCTTTAGCATTTCTTTGCACATCACTACTAGAAAGTGACCTCTCTCACTAGAAGGCTCACCTTTTCATTCTAAAGGTGTTACTTCTTTTCTGCATATTTAAAGCATTGCTCGGGTTACTATGCAATTCCTTCCCTATGAAGCAAAAGAAAAATTCAAGCTAACAGAAGTTCCAGAGAGCTTCTTTAACCTTGGACGTGAAAGGTGGCCAGTGACAGGCAAGAGCTTTGAAGGACAGCAGAAGAATGGATACATTTAGGATTATACTCAGAATGTTTATAAATGATGCAAGAAACCCAGAGAAATGCCACAAACACACCCTATTAGGGAGATGTCAGTGACAGAATGAGAGCTACTGTCCAAAACTGCTTGAGTTTCGACAGCCTTGTGTGATGACATCTGAAATGTAAATAGATGTCAGGCAGAGATAGTGTCCTTTTATGAAGACATTTATTCTTTCCATGGTGATCTTTTCCCCTTGCACCAGTAAGCATACTCTCCTGTGACATAGATTTGATGTGACCTCATGAAATTCCAAGAAGAGTGGAAATCAGGTAGACAGTGTGGATGCTACTACAAGGGAAAAATTACCCGGTACTCTTAGAAGTAAAGGACATGGTGGCGTTGAGTGCAGTCCTCACAAAACGGTGCTTGAAGTGAGATGGATAAATGGTGGTTGGGCACAACTCACAGCTCTAAGTGCTGTGAGGAGGTGATACCACGTGGTGGATTCACCTGGGATTTTTGTGCTGGCAGGCGGGCAAGACAGGTTTGGGGGAAGGAAGGCTTTTTATGATCAAGCAGTATAGCTCAAAGCAGCTTCGGTTTATATGTGTGAATGATAGTGGTGAAACAGAGTGCAGCAGAATCCTAAGCCAAGTGATTGTGATGGGGCAAATTATAGGGGGATTTATGCGGGGATCTCTGCAGCTATAGCTCAGATGGTTCAGCTATGCTTTTTCTTTGTCTCACCCTTTTCCCAGTTTATTTTATATTATGTACCATTCCTATAATTGTGTTCTTTGTTGTTTCTCTCCTGACATGTTAAATCCCACAACACAGTCTAGTCTTGATGTTTTCTTTCTCTTTCAAAGAGTCCCAAGAGAGAGAAGCAAGGAAGGTAGATGTATTTGACTTTGGAAAATGAGTTGATGCCAGTTGCAAAGGAAATAAAATATATTGCAGGGGTCTGCTAAGGGGCGGGGAGTGAAAATATTGCTCATTTGTGACAAAAGATTGCCTTGAAGATTTCTTCAGCTTGATCAGTCTGAAGTTCGCCTCTCACTGTTTCCTTTACAAAGACTTTAATGTTCCTGTTTCTTTTGGAAAAGGACTTCATCTATTTTGAAATAAATCCAAGGCTCCCCAAATGTACTGTTTGCTTTCAGGCTCAGCACATGGGACCTATGCATTGGGGTCACTTTGTAGAGGGCTTAGAAGAATGTAAATGATTTAGGTTATGATCCAGGATAGCCAAGGAGTCAGCGTGTGACCAGCCCTGTGGCAGCTAAGAAGCCACAGCCTTAGGCTAATACAGTGTGTGCTGCTTCTGTAAGGACTTTGAATGTGGGGACATTTGAGCACTGCAATCTTATTGCAGTACAGGTTCATGGCTTCCCTCCTGCTCTGGGCAATAGATGCAAGCAATATGCTTAGCATACAGAACAAGCTGTCAAGCTATGCCTGGCATGAAGGTCCACAGGATGGGTGAGAAGCAGGGAGTCTGTATGGCCGTGGGTGACTGCAGGGCTGGAATCAGATGAGGAAATCTCAGCCAGAACAAGTGAAACCAAGTAGATTTTTATTTTACATCAGACTAGTCTGGTTTGCATGTAGGAGGCAGGACTTCAGGGCCTGTGTTATGCATGAAGACAGAATACTATTTGTATGATGCCTTCTTGCTTTCAAGTCTGTAAGCTGATGCTAGTCATTCCTTTAGAGGGTCTCAGTCTGTATATGTTCATTGGGGTTGATCATTATAGAGCCATAGTACATTGATTGAAGTTCTCAGCAAACAGTGGCTCAGTATCCTCCCCAAGCCTCCCACGGCTTCCTGTTGTGAAGACATGGCTTTCTGATGTTTTTTTTTTCTTTTTCTGCTCCTGAGATATCCCTAATCTCTTCTGAGCATCAGTCCCAGTTTTTTTTAGTTTGTAGCAGAGAACCTGTTCAGTGCATTTCCATGAAACTCATTCCTAACCTATCATTTTGATAGTAGTAGTTGAATCTGGTATTAACATACAGCTACCGTCCTAATACAAAGGAAGAAAGAAAATAAATGCACCCTCTAGAAAGGGACAATACAATCTTCAAATTAGTGGCAGCCATCCCTGGTGATGTCCCTGGTGATGTTTTAAAGTTCAGGGTATTTTTTTCTTTTTGTTTTTCTTTTTTAGCATGTTCATCAATTTGCATCAACTGCTGATGCTTTTACCTTAGGCTTTTTTCTTTAGAAATCTTACAGCTTTTTTTTGGAAATTTCTATTCCTCCAATTCAGCTTTTAAAAGAAATTTTTGTTTTAAAATAAGTGAAAGCAGCTCTCATGTAAGATTAGCTCAAGTGAGCTGCTGCCAGGAGGTAATTTATTTGTAAGCAGACTTCTGTTTCACATGGAGTAACCACAGTGGACTGCAACAACTCTGGACAACAGTCAATGAGTCCAGAAAAATACAAGTGAAGGTGACAGGAGTGTTCACACTGCTAAGTTACTGATATGAGGTGATGCCTTATTTCTAAGAGACCACTCTCCTCCTCCCTTGTTAACTTGAAACCATCTGGTTTTAAGCAAGTTTGACAGAAGGATAGAGGCTGCAAGGAGGCTGAATCGCTACATGTTTTATGATGGCCAGAAGCATGGCAGAGGCAGAAATTACTGCTGCCCTGCAGGAGAGCCTGCAGTGTCTACTCAACATGCACGCAAAGGTTGTCCTGCCAGCTGGGCTGGTCAGCTCACCCGAACTGGCCTGGCAGCTAGCACAGTGCTCCTCAGTATGTCCTGGGTGCCCTGCCACTAGGGATGGAGGAGGGAGCTGGAGGTGCTGCGAGTGTTGACCAGAGGGAAGCACAAAAGAGCGTGGGAGGGAGAAGCGGCAGAGGGCAATCATAGCTGGGGACATTGTGGCTGGGATGTTGTAGAGGGGGAGAAACCAAGTCCAAAGGACACCAAGCCTCACTGCTGCTGTTGCTTGTGGGATGACTTGCTTAATTCAGATACCCTCTGGTCTGTCACCAGATCCAGAGGTATTTTAACAGGGAAGCATTGCTTTGAGGTTAAAGACTGCAACTGAAGGGGAAAAGACATAAGTTCTGTTCTTTAGATAATAGGTGTGAACTTGACAAACCGCTTATAACATCTGTGTCTCATATTCTTTCACTCTGAGAGAAGAATAAAAATACATGTGTGCTTCAGAGGGGAGATGAGATGCTTCATCCATTTGGAAATTATTTTTCTCCTTTAGGAGACAGATGCTTTACCTTTTTCCATGAAAAGTTGTAAATGTTTCAGAAACAATTAATGAAGCTTCCTGACATCCTCTTGGGTGAGGAAATATGATTGCTGTGGGAAAACTGAGGCAAAAATCTGTCATGTGAATATTTTATTTTAATAGTTAATGAACGGGGAAAAAGAAAGCATTACTATAAAACACATGAGCAAGATTGTGGAAAACTTTGGCAGAGAAAGGTACTGAGATAAATTCTGTCTTGATTGACACCTCTTGAAGGTCAAAGTGTCTACCCAGTGTATGAGGCAGGATTAAATTTGGCTCACGGTGTATATATAATCAGAAGACTTGCTTCTTAGTGTACTTAATTTCAGAATACACATACTGAATAAGGCAAGCTTGTAGAGTAGAAATAAATACTTTGGAAAGCGACTACATAAAAAGATAAGCTTTCTTTGGTTTCATATCAGTAACAATGCCGTTAGTTTTTACATGAAAACCTCAGATTGTTTTGTGATCAATACTTAATCCCCTGATAGCATGCCTCTTCAGGAGATCTCAAAAGACCTTCATCAAAATACACCACACCATTTCAGGGTGTTTGTGTTGTCTACGATTGGCATTTCCTATTTAGGGATTTGGAAATAGACACACAGAGAAATGAAGTAGGCCACACACCACATGAAGTAGCAATTAAGGAAGAAAAACCAGATGCCCCGACCTATTCCTCTCTGTTTAAGTCAGAAGATCCATAGTCCTTGGAAGCACGCACATCTGTTTACAATTCAAGCTGATTTTTGTTCTTGCAGGAAGTGTGATACTTCAGATGATCCAGTTGTTTTGACTCCCTCATCCCAAGAGCACAGTCATCAAATCAGTAATCCTAGGTAGTGTCACTTCTCCACTAGAGCAAGCTTGTCTTTTTTCATCTCCAGTAGATTTTAGACTAAACACATACCAAGTAACATTTTAAAGTACATTTACATCATATTACTGGCAGATTGTAATTATATAGATATGTATGTACCAGTATACATTGAACAGTTCACTCTAATACCTGTGGCATCTGTAAGTCAAACATATTGTGAAAGAAAAAAAAAGAAAGCTTCAGCTGGTAGGAAATGAAAAATTTATGTTGAAAAAAGACAGGACCACCCATAAACATCAGGTACACACTGATACCAAATGATTATTTTAGATTTCTCTTTGTTTGTTTTTAGCATAAGCTTTTAAAAAGGCAGCAATGGCTTTATTTTATGTCCACTGAAGTCAATGTGGGGTTTACCATACACTTAAGGTGAACTTTACCAGTACTGAATACTGTGAAAATCTCACCCCTAAATAAAACCATGTTCATATGGAGGAAAACAAGCAAAAATAAAATTAAAAATAAAATAAAACCACTTCAACAACTGAATAATTCATACCCACCTTCACTTTTATGTTCGTGAATCAGGTATGGCAAGACAATGAACAGAAATGGGCATTATTTCCTATCCAGGGAGAGCTAGTGCTTTCCAGCACACTATCCTTATTTCAAAACTGCTGTGTTTTTAATTGTCTTGCAGCCCAGCCTGTCTGTGCATCCAGTGGATTTTGTCTCTGGCCTTTTAAAATGTGAAGTAGACTAGACAAGAACCCTTTGCTCTTGCCTATGCCATTCCTAACTTGTAACACAAATAGAAATATGAAGCTAATTCTGTGGGGTTCTCCTGGGAGATGAAGGTATGTGAGGAGAACGCTGTCTAGCCTTCTGAGGTCAGAAATCTCAGGCTGGTTTCTTGGATTAATTCCTCAGCTGTGTCACGAGGTTTGGACTGCGCAGTTCCTCTCCCTGGGCCACACTTTCCAATTCTGAAGTTGTCTAGATGCTATATGTGGCTGTATGTCAAATGGCTCTTGTTTTCTCTGTCACTCAGAATCTGAATGGTCTCTTATTTTGTAGAAGAAGGGGAATTCACTTCCTAGTGGTGTTCACAGCAGAAATATGTGAACTGTCCACTTCCATTAGGGTCATGATGGAGTCTGGATTCCCCAATAACTGTATCAAAAGGAGGCTTAAGATGGAGGAGATCTGGCTACCAACTGGTCTTTACTCATAAGAAATAAGCATTTGCATTCTTTGTATCCCTGAGTTGTGAATCAGGAAGGAGAATCATCATTCTGAATGCCATGCTTATTCTCTGCATGATGTGTGTGGTGAAGAAGGCACTGAAAGAAAGCATTAAGGCTAGGATAACATCAAAGAAAATGCTTCAATTTTTATTCTGCCTTCCATGGTGGATTAATTAAAACAGAATGAAACACCAGCTAACTTGAAAATAAAAGCAAATGTGTTATGTAGACTATGGCAGTTTATTCTAAAAATCAAAGTAAATTCTTCCCTCCCCCAAACCAGAGCTCTAAGAACATAATCCTGTACCTTGCTTTCTTTGACATACTGTCTCAAATTCACTGGCCAGCCCACATGGTTGCTTTGAGATTTTCGCTGTGCTGCATCACTTGCTTGGCTTTCAGAGCTGTAACAGATAACTCTGCTGGACCTAGTATGTGCTGATAATACATTGTGCTTGGCATGTGATATGAAGGGATGTTACTTTATTGCACTCAACCTTCTCTGAAATAAAAAGTTCAAACAGGGTCCCCACTGAGTGTTCAACATGTGTAGTGATGGTAACTAAAGGAAAATGGGAAACAGGAATTTTTAGGCAGAAGGAGTCTAAGGAGACAACCTCAGTCTATGCCCTCCTTTGAATTAACAGTCACGTGGCACAGTATCCTTTACATCCAAAAACGTGTGACTAATCCTTTATTTCTTCATTTTCCGTGTTAGTTGTTTTACAATGACTATACCCTGTATGACACCATCCTGTCTAGCATGCAAACGTTGCTGCTGAGCACAATCCTGAGCTCCACCAAACCATTCCCGCAGTCCAGACAGGGTTCTCTTCTGCCTTGGGACACACCAAGATGGTCACAACATTGAACTGCATTCAGCTGGAACTATTTGGGAAAACAGGAATTCTAGAGAGTAACTAGATGAGTTCTCAGGTAGCAATCAAGGTAAAATATGTGTGCATAAAAGGGGTGTAACACTCAAATCTGAAGCATGTAATGTGGAAGCCAGTTGTAATCAACAGCTTGCTTTTCACATGTTCAGTGAGGAAATGTTTAGTTGTTTTCCCAGCTTTACGCATTATGAGGTGAGGTGGGCTGCTGGTTGAAGCATGCTTTGTGCTAGTGACTTCTTCTCTAGTCTTGGGCAAGTTGGTGATTCTGTGTGGTTTGTGTTAGCTGGAAACAGTGCTACTGATTTCTGCTATAAAGAGCTTGTGAAAATTATTGATATATTACGGGACCAGAATGGATTGATCTGAGTAATACATTTGTCTGAATAAGTGCCTAAGTGTTTGGTACGTTGTTAGTAACACCTTTGAGAGAACTACTCCTTTTCTTTCCCTGAGAAAAGGTGCATGCATACAAATAAAACTACATTTTCAACTTTTATTTCAGTACATGAGCATGAGGACATGGGAGAGACATACAGTTGTACATCTGTGCTAAATATGTCCTCTGTTGTTTGTGGCAAAATTAGTTTTTGGACCCTACTGATTAGAACAAGACACATAGTTATTACTGAGGATATCAGCCATAGGAGAGAAACACTCTCTCAGCTTTATACCACATATCCCATTCTTTTGTCAGCTTACATTATAAATAAATAACAAAGCAATTTGACACATGCCCATTGATTAAAAATAAAAGTTGTCAGAGTGAGAGGAGAAAGACAAAAATATGAATTATTAATAACAATATTAAGCAATGCAAAAAAGATGCTTAACATGCAGGAAAGTCTCTGAGAAGTCACTTAGTGAAGGGGAAAGAAAGGACAGCCACAAAGACCTTCCCTCCACTACTTTGCGGCCAGTTCTTCGCTACTTGGTCTAGCAACTTGACCCTTGAAGATCAGGGTGACCATATGAGAAAGAAGGGTGATTCTCTTAATTCATATAATCTTGTTTACCTCATCTCTAGTATTTCTAACATGCACTACCAGCAAGCATGTATACATCATGTAGGAAATGGAGTAAATTTGAATCAATCACATTAGATCATGATTGGATTGGCCATTTTATGTTTCTTGGCAATCTTCTTGCTGGTGGGGTTTGAACAACTGATTGACAATGCTGACACTTTCGTAGCAGAAATGAGGCTAATTTGTACTCTTTTTAATTTAGTATACCACGCGTACCTGTGATTTACTAAGCAGATATTAAAGCATGCAAAAATATTGTTACTGCTAGTAGTAGTCTGTGTTCTGTATAGTATGTGAAGCTCCAGTTGGTTTAACAAACAGTACCCCACTAGCTGGAATAATTATGCATTTCTTTTCCCACCTTCTGTTGCTTATTTTGGTTGCAACTATTTAAATGCTTTCATTTATCAGGCCAGTTTGAATGGCTGTTGGGTATATTGACCATCCTGGCAATACTTAATTTTCCATCTGTGAAGATCAGATTTCTTTTTTCACTGAAGAGGAAAGGAAGAAAAAGAATACTTGCAAAGAAGAAGAGAGGCAACTGCACAACTTCTGTGAAGCCATAGAATTGCACTTAGTGAGAGTCCTGCTTGCTGAAAAATGCCCTTGCTCTAAAGCAGATAATGATGTGTGCTATTACAATGGAAGAACTAATCAGAAAGTTTTCCTCATAGGGTAGCATCAAAGGTCCTATTGTGGTTAAAATGATGGTGTCTGTAGTGGAGCATCATACATTAGACCTCCTCATGGCCAGTCTGAACGTTGTAGTACTTGTAGCTGGAAAGATGACATCATCTAAAGAAAATGACTGCAGGAACAGTAAAGCTCCTACCCCGTGCTTATGATGTTAATGTTTTGAATTAACAAAGTGTTAATGAATTCACAACATGATCTCCCAGTTATTGTGCTTTAATTCTGGAAAGCTCCATTTGAAGCATCTTTAGTTCAAGTAAGGGCTAAGCACTTGTAGCTTTTATGGATTTCATTAAGTGCCAGAGATGCTCAGAGCTTCTGAAAACCAGGTCAAATGATCTTCTGTCTGGCATTTAGTCGCATATGGTGCAGGTACCTCCATCTTATCTCCCCGTTTCAACTACAGTTGCAGTAAGCTGGAGAATAGCAGGTACTTAGAGGTGTGATTCACCCCATCACAATGAAAGGCATCTGTAATACTCTCATGTAAGTGCTCACTTCTGTTCATAGATTATAAAGAAAGTCTGGATGAAGACTGTAAGCTGTTAAAAAGTTAACCGAGATTCTTCTATGTGCGGTGCCTTGAGCTGAATAACTGAAATTAGGGAGTTGTTCTAGAAATGTTAATCTTAGCTTTTCTGGTTCTGTATGTAAAATGGGGGCACTACTCTGCTTTGCAGGTTGTGAGAACATCACAATCACAGAATGGTTTGTGTTGGAAGGGACCTTAAAGACCATCTAGTTCCAACCCCCTGCCATGGGCAGGGACACCTTCTACTAGATCAGGTTGCCCAAAGCCCCATCCAGCCTGGCCTTGAACACTTCCAGGGATGGGGCATCCACAGCTTCTCTGGGCAACCTGTTCCAGTGCCTCACCACCCTCATAGTAAAGAATTTCTTCCTTATGTCTAATCTAAACCCACCCTCTTTTAGTTTAAAGCCATTACCCCTTGTCT
Source organism: Chauna torquata (assembly GCA_013399475.1). Taxonomy (NCBI): domain Eukaryota; kingdom Metazoa; phylum Chordata; class Aves; order Anseriformes; family Anhimidae; genus Chauna; species Chauna torquata. The sequence goes on along the minus strand of VXAL01004698.1, from coordinate 189,596 downwards.
TATCACTACACACCCTGATAAAGAGGCCCTCTCCATCTTTCCTGTAGGCCCCCTTTAGGTACTGGAAGGCTGCTATAAGGTCTCCCTGGAGCCTTCTCTTCTCCAGGCTGAACAACCTCAACTTTCTCAGCCTGTCTTCATAGGAGAGGTGCTCCAGCCCTCTCATCATCCTCGTGGCCCTCCTCTGGATTCACTGTAACAGGTCCGTGTCTTTCTTTTGTTGGGGCCCCAGAGCTGAACGCAGTACTGCAGGTGAGGTCTCATGAGAGTGGAATAGAGGGGGAGAATCACCTCCCTTGACCTGCTGGCCATGCTTCTTTTGATGCAACACAGGATAGGACTGGATTTCTGGGCTGCAAGCTGTATTGGGTTTACGTGGTAAAGGTTTGGTAGCAGGGGGGCCACAGGGGTGGCTTCTGTGAGAAGATTCCAGAAGCTGCCCTATGTCAGATAAGAGCCAGCTCCAGCCGGCTCCAAAAGGGACGCACCGCTGGCCAGACCTGAACCAATGAGCGAAGTTGTTTGCACCTCTGTGAGAGCATATTTAAGAAGGGGAAAAA
>VXAL01004698.1:168252-181853 GCA_013399475.1 Chauna torquata | reverse complement strand
GGGAAAAACATGGAACCTAGTAATAATGCATGTGACTTGCTGGTTTCTGTGACTACCATGGCTTGAAAACTTACTGAAAGAAACCTAAAAACGTATATGACTTTCTAAGGACAAATGCCAATTCACCTTCCACACTCTTTTGCAAGCTGTTGGGATTCTTACTGGGGTATTCCCCCTAGGTCTAACCAGAAACGGTGTTGTCTGCAACAGATTTTAGGTAGAGAGCATCTCCAGAATTTGAAGTCACATCCTAACTGTTTTGCTGATGGGAGGGAGGAGTAGTGTTTTTCTTTCTCTTCCATTCGATTTTCTGTTTCCTAAACATAATGGCTACTTGCAGGAGAAAGTAAAGAAGAGATATCCATTACTTTTCCCTGCCTTCCTTCCACCTGTAGATAATTTCCAGTGAGTAAATCAGGGCATGTGCCAGGAATACTGTTTCCCCAGCCAGCAGCATAAGGAATCTGTCTGGCTGTACAGAACAAGATTTCCCAGCTCCATGTTTACCAAACTTGTGAGGAGAAGCAGGAGCTTTGGAAACTTAAACCAAACCAAACCAAAACAAAACAAAACCAAAAAAAAAGCATCAGCTGGCACTTAATGTTAGGAATTTTACATAATGCTGACACAGAAGCAAAATCTTAAGACTGTATTTGCACCCAGTAAATCTTAGGAGCTCCTTCAAAGCTTGAAACTTGATTTGCTAGACCACTTTAGAGCAGTTATAAAGCTATTGTCTTTTAAATTTATATTGTTCTGCTTCCCAAGATCAGGTGGGTCTTTTGGACCCTGAAGAATAAAAGTGAAGCTACAGAGAAAATTTAGAATCTGTCCTATAGTTACAGTGCAGTTTAGGATGGGGGTAGTTATACGTTAACAGGTCTTAAAAATCTTCATACTGCCACAGAAAGACACAGAACACCGTAATATTTAAATCAATCTGAATTTCCTCCAGCTAAAAATAAAATAAAGGAAATAGTGCAACTTGATGAATACATCTTGACCTCATGCTATTTTTACAAGTCAGACAGATGTGCAGCCACCGATAAGCTGGTACCCAGGGCTAGCTATCAAATCAGAAATCTGTGGACTCACTCTTCAAATCCCAGCACTAATCGCAATGATAAAGAGCTACCTTTCGATTAATCCTGCCCTGGACTTTAGACGAAAGATACTGCAGTTTAATTACTGAGTGAAATCCACTTTGTCTGATCTGCCAGTCTGCACTGTAATGTCATAATATAATCAGCTTCACCCCTGTCTGAAGCTCCAGGGCTGTGAAGTCCAAGGACTTGTTTGATTGGAAGGAATGAAACGATGTTCAAACAACCACCAGCCACAGTGCTATAATTACCAAAATCTTGTTTGCATCTGTCTGTCATTTTCGCCATTGGTTTTTTTTTATGACACTAAGAGGCAAGGAGAGATTGTAGTGGATCAGAACAGAGACCTGACAGGTGACAAATAAGATGTGGGAGGGTTTGCTTGTAGAAAATAATCACTGTAAAATATTCAGGCTAATTAAACTGGGTCTCTTTCTTATATATTTCCCATCAGCTTCAGTGACACATGCCGGTTCAAGCAAAGCCAGCCATCGGTACTGTCATCTCATAATTAAAACCTGTAACTGATCTGGGAGTGTCTCCAGCAGAGGTTCCAGTGAGGGGACAGAATCATGTGAGTGAGAGAAAAATGTATTTTTACCCATGTGAGAGCTACCGCGGGGCTGCCACCATGTGACATGTTCCATCCCCCACTAGGAGATACCAGCTGTGACTTGGAGGGACTACTTCTTCAGACGAAAGACGAGGCTATGGCTTACCGATAGGAATCACTTAATGAGTCTTGCATAGGTGTAGGGCTCAGCTCCCACAGCTCTGTAGGAACTCGTTGTAACGAGTCCCACTGGAAGCAAAGGGAGGATTTAGGGTGCTCCTGCTCTCTCAGCATCAGGCATTCTTTCTCGCTGACCTCCTTTATTAAGAGTGCCACCAGAGAGTGTCGGTAGCAATTTCTTTTCAATATACCATGGAGAGTTATGTTCTCAAGAAGTTCATTACCTGCTCCAGATTTATTTCACAGTGCTCACCATAAACCAGTTGGGTAGCAGTGATGTCCTGTTACCTCTGACCTCAGCTGAACTGGATTGTTAACAGGAGGTGAGAAGATCCAAATTTTCTAACATATGCTTTGTTTGGATATTTTTCTGGCCATGCCAGGGAGGTTGTGATAGTGTATGAAAAGAAGAATAGCTGAAAAAGCTCTCAAAAGTAGTTTTCTCTCAATTTATTGCTAAGACATTGATGCTAATGAACAGAAAAGGAAACACAGCTGTTACAGAGCTGCAGCTTTTAGGGAGGGCACTGCATCCTGTGCTGGTGAGGTGAAGTCTGGCTGATTTTGCTAGTGTCTTTTGAATGCTTAAGCTTTCTTCCCCCCAACCACCCCCAAATTCCTGATTTATTTCATCTTACTTTCTTATTGTTCTACATTCTCTGCTTTCCCCTTTGCATCTTTTCTGTCAACTGTTTCTAGCCCGATCTTCCTTTTCTCATGTGATGTATTCCATAAAACCCACACCGTTTGATCTGCACTTATGATTCTCTGTGCTGCCCTTCTAGCATGGAGATCTTGTGCTTCCACCCTTCTCCCAGCTCCCCAGTTTTTAGGGGAAACCCTAAAAACACTTGCAATTTCTATCACTATCCATCTGTTTTTATAGAGTGAGCTGGTAGGCTGTCGGAGTGAATCACAACCACACTTTGATTATTGTCCCTGTGCTGCTTCCTCATCAAAGGATTGCCTTGTTCAGCACCTATGACTAAAAAGGCCAAGCACAGGGTAAGAGGAATACTCTCAAGGCATCCTGGAGTTATAGCCTGTGGGTAGATTTCTCTGTAAAGACCAATTCTCCTCTGTATTGCAAAATCAGAGCAATGTCTTAGGGCAGAGACTGGGGATGAGGAAGAATATCAGACAGCAGTTGTTAGCAGTATGTGTCTCTGTCTTAAACTTGCAATACATTTACTTTCTTCCTCTTCCTTTTGTACCCTGTAGCTGACAGCAGTGCCTAGCATTGTCTGTCAGCAGGGATGGCATGCAGGGTGTTTTGCAATGGAAATCTGGCTTTAAACCTAACTGGGTTTGTCACTAGTGTTTTAACTTCTGAATAGTATTTAAACATTGCAGTCTGCAGACTCAGTTCCAGCAGGATCTATCCAGAGGAGGCTGTCTAGAGAATCATCTCTGAACCAGCTTTGACCAGCAGCAATGGCCCTAACGCTTTATTTGTACAGTACTTTTGCCCTCAGTCTAATCTTTTGCTTTAGAAACAGAAATGTCAGAAGGAAGATGTGCACAGCTTCTTTTAAATCCCAAGAGAGTATTTTTCATCATCAAGGAGTCCATCTAGTTACATGGCCTTGCTAATACCAGCCCACTGCACTGATGATCTTGCTTCCCAGGGGAAAAATACCAGGGGAACCTGAACAATGGTTGTATGGCCAATTACTACAGAAATGATCTCTTTTCCAAATGAGAGGATAGTGGAAGGCACAGGGTAGTGTATAGGGGCACTCAATAAGAAAGGAAGAAATTATTTTATATTGGTCAGAACAAATTGTGTTCCTTTACAACAGGAAGATGCATGCACGTGGAGTGTAGGTTTCGTGTGGGAAAGCCTTGTTACATTATCCAGTGACATGAAGTTCTCACTTTTGTAAAGACCTCAGTTCGTATGCAGGTATTCAGTATGCTTACAAACATGAAGACAGGGTGTTCTTAGTTTATTGTCTTTCATATACCTTGATGTGTGAAGTTTTGTGTCCATGACACCGTACTGCAGCCTGGTTACAACTCTGGGGCTTTCTGCATAGATGTGGCCCAGGTTATGAGGGTAGCTTACAACTGCCACTGCATTATTGGGACTGCCATAGGCACTTGTCAGAAGGCCTGACTCAAAGTGTTCCTTGCTGTATACATTGTTTCTCTTATCTGCTCTGGAGGAATGGATTTCTCTCTTTTCTCTCTCTTTCTCCCAGTGATATTTGTAGGTCCCAGTTGTCTTAGAGTGGATACCGTGACATCTTCTAAGAAACCATGCTGCAACTAGCTCTAGGACTGTGTGAACTAATGTGTTTTTTTTGCTGTGCAAAACCAAAGCAGCAATGATCTGAAGTTAGAGGACGTAGCAGAGGTGGGAGACTAGGAGAAACAGAAGAAGCAAACAAGGGAGTGATTTGAGGACAGGAGAGGAAAAGTGGTAGGCTCAAATCCCATCCTTCGTAGCCCATGATGTTGTCTGTTCTGGTCCTTCAGTATTTATGTTCCTTAACCTCCATATCTCTTGCTTACTCACAGTCTCACATCCATGCTTATGTAAGCCCCATGGTTTAAACTGAAATCCACATGCACATGGCTTACAAGGTCATGTTTATGAGCTCATTTTCCCAGCTGATCCTCGTTTTCAGCTTCGCAAATTCATGTCCAGTTACTGAGACATCTTTTACTAATTTGGGGGCATTTTGTTCCTGGATTAATGAAAGCAGAATTTAATTTAGAAAGGTGACAAATTTAGAAAAAAATTAGGTGATGAAATGAAAGAATACAAAGTGTTATCACATACTCCTAGGCCCCACGTGGCATAAACAAAATTTGTTGAAAGTAGAGTGATATTTGTAAATATTGGGAGCAATTCCACTCAAATGTGTGAATCAAATCCAACTCGTGGAGAACCAGAGGCAAGAGCTGAATCTCAAGTCTACTCCTTGGATGTGCAAATTACTGGGAAATTTTCTAATTGAAAATTGCATCATTGTGTTACTGTATTAATTTTAGAGCTGGTCAGAACGCTATTGATAAGGTGTCATTTCACCATAATATTCTCTTTTCTCTTTAGCACAAAGACTTTGATGAAGAGAATTTTTTGGTCACTTTTGGTGACAAAGAGATTGGAAACCTCAGGTTTTTAGGTCTGAAGGCATTTGGCCAGCTTATTTGTTTGTTTGTTTATTTATTTATTTTAGCATGCTATAAACTGTTTTTTTCTGTCCCCGTGAAGAAAGCAAAACTCTCATCCTCTGGCCAACTCTAATTAAAATGACCCCCTCCCCAGCAACGAGCCTGATGGCACTTCACTGTCCTTTTTGTCAAAGCATGCCACTTTGTGCAGGAGGGAGAGGTGTTGCTCTGACAGTCCCAGGAAGGAGAGGAGCCACGTCCTCTGCTAAGCCTACAGGACGTGGAGCACACCCTGCAACAGCACGAGCTGAATCCTCATCCATGCGCTAACGAGTGCCCTGCTGATATGACAGGGACATTGCCCAGGTCACTTTGGGATTCACTAGAAAGCATGTCTGTGTTCATATTGCTTTTGGCCATGCTTGCCCCTCTTTTTAAATGGAGGCTAAAAAGAGTTGAATTTAAGCCCCTGAGGTTCTGCAAGAGCAAGAGGAGAGTTAATATTTTTGGTCTCTGGTCCTTCCAGTGCTGCTAACAATATTTTAAGGGCAGAAGGCAACTGCTAATTGTGATGTAACTTGAATGATTTCATCGCCCTACTCCTCTCACCCGGTTGGGACATTCATCAGCTCTTTCTGGTCACTGCTGACCTGGGATGCCAGCAATCTGGCGATCCTGAAAAGCAACTTAGCCAACCGGGAGGTGATTTATCCACTCTGGTCCATTTCTGTAGATGTTTTTCTTATCCAGTTATATGCAGAATACACTCATGCTTATGATTGTGTGGAGACTTTTGATTTTGTTGTGCTTTATAGATATATATATATATATTTTTTTTTTTTTTCACACCTAAACTATATCATGTCAAGAGTGAGGAAAAAAACTCATTTTAACACCTTCTTGCTGGTCCCCTAAGCTACACGTTTTTCTCAAACCTCACTGCTCTACTAAATCATAAAATACCCTTTTTGGGAATTTTATCAGTGATAGAATCTTTCTCCCCTTTAGCATAAAAAGTGGTTGAGAAACTAGGGGAGCAGCTTACATGACTGTCAGAGCCTCTGTTGAATTCATCCACAGGTCTAAAGAGATCAAAATTGTTTGAATTGACCCTTTCTGTTGCCAGTGTGAAGAGAAATCCCTTAAGCTTTTTGCTTTCTTGTCATGTACAGTCTCCCTTTGTCAGTTCACGTCCAAGGTCCCCGTTTTCATTTTTCTTAGGGATAGCAGGAGATCTAGCAATATCTATCTTTATAACATCTGCACTGAGAGAGCAAGAGACTGAGTGTGAGGGTGTGGGGAGAAGGGTAAAATACATGAGGTATCTGACCCTTGAGTACCTCGCACTGTCTCTGAGAACCGCAACCTTATCAAGAATCACAGTTGTGGCTTCTGTGGCAAAGGATGACAAGAAAAGCAACTTTGCCCACCACGGTTGTTATTCAGATTTGAGACCTGGGTTTTAAAACAAATGCATTTGGAGCAGAGATGTGGAAAAAAGGAAAAATACAAGTGTTGCTTATTGGGGGCCCTGCAGACAGAAAATTATTGTGTTTCTAACGCTATTGATTTTTTGCAGCAGCTGATATTTCAATCTGGGTGCAGCATGTCTGAGAGTCTACGCACACTGTCAAGAAGAAATATGATAGTGTCTTAAAAGATTAATAATATCGCTGGTCCTCAGGAGGCCTGTCTTAATTCACTGGCCTGTTCCTTGGCATGTACTGTAATTTATCTAGTCTGATTTGAATAGCAAATGGCAATCGGCTGCCATTAGGGAAATAGGCATCAGTCTTATTGATCCAGGATGGGCTGGATTTTATTTAAGGAGAGCTGCAAAATGTTATTAACTTCCGGATGAGAGGCTGGAGGTGGAGAATTTTTTGCAGTGTTCCAAGGGGGGGAAATTGCACTGAATTTTAAAAGTCCTGAAATGTATAGGAAGGGTGGGGCATGGGAAGTGGGGGTTCAATTGCTACCAATTTGTTTCTGAAGACACCCATTATTTCCAGCACAACTGTTTTGCTGTCAGGGCTCTCTGTGTGATTATGTCAGTGAGGTACTGAGTTGTCTTTGGGTGAAGGCAAAGGTACTTTGCATTTGGGGAGAAGGAAGTGTGGTGGTTCATCTTCCATATTGATTGAGGTACAACTGGAGTTGACTTCACTGTGCTGCGTGAATTGTTTGTTTTCCAGTCCCCTTCACTACGCTTAATAGGAGCTATACAATTAATCTCCAGACATCATGGGAAATATGTACTCCTTGCTGATGATCTGCTTTATGTGTGTGTGGAACTGCCACCAGTGCTTCCTGAGGAGAGTGGCTGATGTGGCTGGAAGGGAGATAATACCACGGCTGTTGTAAAGGTTCTGTCCTGGTTTCCTGTTCATACCAGTTCTCGTCAGAAGTCACAGTGAGGGATAAAAACCACTGTCTTTGGATAATCTTTACGTGCTGCAAATCCTTTAGGTGCTTTTTTCAGTGGATGATATTGTTAAATATCATGCTAGAGACATGGATGTGAGGAAAACAGAACTGGTGCAATTCCAGTCTTTAGTAACAGAGAAAATAAATCGTTTGGCATTACTGGGAGTCTGAAAACTCATACCTAAAAACTAAGTGTAAAGAAGTAAAATTACACTGAATACCTTGGGAAATTTGCAGTCTCATGACATATCACTGTGGAATAACCTCCCTAGAGAAGTGGAGAAAGCCCAGCTATTTGACATGCTTTAAAGTTAGACTAAATATAACATAGAAAAAATATTGTAAGGAATACCCCAGCTCAGGTGGGAGGATGGAGGAAATGATTAAATGCCATAGGTCTTTCCAACTTTAATCGCTGTAATTCTTTGATACCTCACTCTCTCCCAGCAGGAATCACTAGAAAGAAAGGTCCAGGAGTGCTGTCTATTAAAAAGCTTATAGATACCTCAGTTCCAGCAGGAGACGCTGTAAGGAGCAGTGGAGGAGTGTTGTATGTAGGGGACTTCAAAGCTACCCTCCAGTCCCTGTCTCACTGGGAAGCCAGCACTTTAGGGAGCAGTGCAGGAATGGTGGCTCTGGGGAGCTCCCAGCCCTTCCTGTACCAGGTTCTCTGCAGGAGGCACTGGGATGATTGGGCAGGGATTGCGCTTTCAGGAGGTGGGAAGTACATAATGGAGAAGGGGATTGGGGAAGGGAGGGTGCCCGCAGCTGGTCACCATTAGCTTTTGCCTTTGAGAAGCTTCTCAAGGCTTACGAGACAATCTCACAGCTTTTTCCAACAGCAGTCACAATAAGGAGAAAAAGGTGCAGGAACATTTCGGAGAAGTAGCTTCTCGTTTCTTGCATTTCTTTTGCACCTAAAATATGAGCATAGACAATAAAGTGCTACAGGAAATGGCCAAGCACAAAAGCAATAAAATAAATTGAAACTGACTTTGGGGGTTTTTTTTGAGCAGCAGTAATTGCTATACATTGTGATGTTTGCATAAGAAATTAGTTAATGTGTAGGAGAATGACATGTGATACATTTTATTTGCCTGATGACTGTAGTCTCTGAGTGAATGACTTATTAAGGTTAATAAAAAAAATTTGTTTGTGACTTGTAATAATCCAATTGCTAGAATTTAACATCCCCTTATGCATAGTTGCCTAAAGGGGGGAAACTAAATTACACATACGTTCTAATGACCGACTGGCTATGCTTTTATTTATTTCTTAATAGCGGTTTGAGAACAAACAATGTGTTCTAAATTGTTGGTCTGTCTGTCTTTCTGCCTGCCTGGGCAGGAACGTTATGGCTTTCTTAATTCTCCTGTGTGATTTATCATCCCCAATTCATTGTTTTGCATAACTCTGCTCAAAATGAAGAAATGTCATTATTTTGCAGTGAAAAAGTTGTCATTTGCATAATGCCTGCCATTAATTATTGTGAGACTAATGCAGTTGTTGATATTTTTAGGGCACAGTGGTACATCCTGCACCTTGTATAATGTCATTCTGAAAACATTGGTAGTTAATAGGTGCCACAACACTGCACAAATGCAAGGAAAGAGGAGGAGAAGAAGAGGAAGGGCACATAATGGAACAGGCTGTGATCTTTACTTAGATTTTTCTTTTCCTGAAGTACATGGTAAGAAATGACTAGGAAGCTGTGACACCCAAGAGAATGAGGGAATGAAAAAACAGAAATGTTCCCTTCTTCATATGTTGTTGGTCAAGATGGACCTAACTAAAACTGTCTCATGCTGCTGATCCCTGGAATTTGAGAAAACTCATGATGGTAGTTAGTGACTGTTACCCCATAGCTGGCACTTTTCCCCCTTGGAGATGTCTTTTGTTTGTTTTAGTGGCTTATTTATTTTTACATTGGAGTTATTTTATGGTTTCATTTCAAGCATATACATATATGTATATATATGTATGTATATAATATACATATAATACATATATATGTATATATAACAAATATTGTTTTATAATGTACTTTGAGTCTGTGAGGGGAGAACAAAACAAACAGATCTGATCCCTGTTAAGAATTTAATAAATCTAGTTACTGAAGTATAGTTCCTGATCCCATCTTTGCAGCCAAAGTTGACCACTATTTGAAAGGGTCTCTTGATTTAAGCCACCAGTGGTTGAAGAAAAATATCCATGTCCAGTTAGGCTTGCACATTGCCACAGTAACTTCATTACTTTTTCATCGTAAGGGTAGCTGATTTGGCCCACAGATATTGGAAGTGGGGAGAGAGAAGACAGTCTTCTATAGATCTGTAACTTCTATAAATTGAGAACATGGGCCGAATTTTTCCACTTCCTTTTCCAAGGGCTTCCATTACTCCCTAAGTAATTAAGAGCTTATGTTCTCTGAATAACGTGCACAATGACTATAAACCATAATAGTCAAGTGGAACAAATATTTGGGTCTCAGGCTGGCAGAAGCTTTCTTTCCTACATGTGTTGTGCAACTAATACTGCTACTGCAGGACAGCTTGATTGCAATAGCCTTTCGTCTACCCCTTTTCTTCTTTGGTTCTTGATAAGAGAATGTTAGTGAGCAGTGTGTGAGGCTGTGGTAGTGGCTGAACACATTGATAGATGCTATGGCTTTTGGTATATTTAGCGGGAAATAAGAAGCCCTACATCCTTTTGCCATTCTACAGAATTACTGGGTCTTCTCTTTGTTTGCTGACATATCTTAAAATGCCAGAAAGAGAAATCATGGCCATTTACTCTTCAGATACTGCAATTCACTGCCTCCAGAGGGAAGTTGTTTCTTCTCCTGTTTTCTGCCATTAGAATTAAAACAACAACAAAGAAAATTAAACCACAAAAGTTCAAATAATGCTTAAGAGTCTAACTGAAACCCACAAAGGGCAGGAAATTCATCTCCAAAGATTGCCAGTCTGTCCTCAGCTCACCCTATTGTCACAGAGAACTGAAAGTTGTTCCTACAGTGGGTGATCTTACAGACCACAAATGCTGCAATATGTAGGCACAATAGGAAACACAATAAGAACAGAGACTGAGCTTTACTCTCAGTTTCTTGGCTCTGTTAGGTATGAGACAGACTCCTGATGTTTATTAGGGAATTTTTTTGTGTGTTTTTATGCACTTAGAGCACAAGTGCAGTGTATAAAGAATATTTCACAAGGTTGTAATTTGTAGTTATGAACTACATCACAACCATAAATTGCAATCTTTAATTTATGGAAACAGTCCATGTGTCAGTTGTTGATATCTTATACCCATACCACTACCCCTCCTTGAGACTTTTTAGAAAAATATAATATAAAATACCTCATGTTGTCAAGAATCCTAGAGAATGCAAATCAGGAGGAGAAATTTCTGCAAAAGATTGTAAGAAGTAAGTGCCAAAACTTTGCCCTTCATCATACTGATTATCCAAGTATCTCCAAGGGCTTTGCAAATCTTACAGCAGTTAATCCTCAGAGCAGCTTTTCCCAATTGACAGAATTAGATTTGTGGTGTGATGGGAATGAGGTTCCCATCCCTGGTATCCTGCCTGTGTTGGAGAACTTTTATGCTGTGGTTGAGCTGCAGGTCTGCTGGAAGAACATGAATCCTCAGAGTGCTCCTTCCGTAGGATAAGTTCAGGAGATGCTTGGCACCTGTTAGAATGAAAAGATCTAAATTGTCTTCCTGTCTTTGATAGAGACTTCCTGTGTGGCCACAAAAAAGTCACATCGTTTCTCTCTTAATTTTCTTCAATGAGGAATTATAATCATTCCAGACATCTGAGGGTACATTGTGAGGATTAATTCATGAAGATTGTTGAGATATTCAGACACTATAGTGATGAGTACCACGAAAAAGCCAGAAACAAAAAAACATCCTATTTCATGCAAGACTTGGATGTCACTCAGTAAACAAGGCTTGGGGCCACACACTGAACAGAGAGGATAAAAAAAGAATATTTGAATTAGTCTTGTTCCCTGGATGATGTCCATTATACAGAGCACAAAATATACAATCATAACGTGGAAGAATGTATTATAACACTACAGTTGTTGTGACAGATTTCATTTTGATATTTTCCTACTTCTGAGGGCTTTGCTTTGTGACCTTAATGTTTTTACTTAATTTTTAAAAAACATCTTTGGGTGTATCATGGACAGTAGACTAACTGCAGCTCCCACAGAAATTGCTCCATCATGTGAATGTTGAACACCCATTGGAACCAAAGGGGGCATCACTGGTAGCTAAATAAGGTAGATGGCTTTCATCTCAGGAATGAATACCTCCGGCTGGAATCCCAGCCAGTGAGGAAAAGCTGCTGTATCCATATCACAAGTCTCTTGAAAGAATACCTTGTTCTCCAAACATTGCTCTTCCTGTTTCAGTCTTGAGCCTTTGTCCTTAAAAGGACAAACTTTTTAACTATAGTTGTACCTGGTAAGGACATTAATCAGTATCCAGTAGGTTGACAGCACACTAGTATATCATCAGCTGTGGCCATAATCCATGTGCTCCATAAATTCATTTTAAAGCCAGAATCTCTGTGATCTATGTGTTAGCTATGTTGAAGCTTAGCTGCTCTCTGATACATGTCAGATTTGTTCATTCTACTGTTTACAAAGTGGCAGATGAGCCTTCCCATTTCTTACTGTGTGGTAATGTTTTCTGCTTTTGGATCATTGTGTTTAATAGCCCTGGTAGACTTTTCTGTTAAGGTTTTGTCCAATTGCTTTTTGAAACCATTTTTACTTTTGGCATCGAAAACATCCTGTGCCAGTAAATTCCACAGTTTAATTACATATTGTGTGAAAAAGTACTTCCTTTTGTTTGCCTTGAACCTGGCGCTTGATAACTTCTTTGGATGATTCCTAGAAATATGTAATGAGAAATAGGGAGCAGTTATTAACAGTTCACCTTGTTCTTGTTTGTTATGATTCTATAAAACTCCTTTATATTTTCCTCAATAATTTATTTTCCAGGGCAAAGAACCCAATTCTTTTTCATCTCTCCTTGTAAAGAAGTTTCTTCCATAAATTTTTGCACTTGTCCACGTCTTTTTAGGTTGCTTATATCCTGTTTTGCACTGGGAGCTCAAGCTTACGTATAGTATTCAGTATGCGAGTCTACTATGGATTTATTAGAGGGGCATAATTACGTTTTTAGTTTTATTTTCTGTTTCCCTCTTAATAATTCCCAACTTTTTTTTTTTTTCCCCCTTTATGATCAATGCTGAGTATTGAGCTGGTGCTTTGCTAGGTATATCCATAAGGATTTCCTGTTCTCTTTCCTATGTAGTAATAGCTAATTTCGATCCTATTGTGTTGTATGAATATGTGGGATCATTTTCCCTATGGACATTCCTGCATGTTATCAGTGTTAAATTTCATTTTTCATTTTATTCTGTAGTCTCTCAGTGTTACCAGGTCTTTTTACAACGTTTCAGTTTTAGCTTTTGTTATGCTTTGGTATGAAGTGCAAAATCTGTTGCATCACTAGTCCTCTTCTGTCCCCAGTCACTTATGAACATGTTGAACAAGGTCTCGATGCAGATTCTTATGGGACTCTGGTAGTAATCATCTTCCATTGTAAAAGCTGAATGCTTATTCCTCCCATTTGTTGTGCATCTTTGAGACAGTTATTAATCTGAGAGGCTCTTTTCTCTTATGTCATGATAACTTTCTTTTAAAGTCTTTGGTGAGGCTTTTCAATTTCATTTTTTTCTAGCAACTAGTACTATTTGAATCTCTTACACATATGCCTGTTGACTCCTCCTGAGAACTCTGTAAATTTATGAAACAAGACTTCCTCCTGCAAAAAGCGCATGTTGTATCTTCTCTGTTTTATCTACTCAAGTGTCTGTTGTTATTTATTAGATTTTCTACCAGTTTCTATGTTGTAGATTATAGACCTACTGACCTATGTGGGTTTTCCTAAAGCCCTTTTTTAATATTGCTATTAAATCACTTTCTATTTTTTTGTTGCCCACTGATATTCTTTTGTTGCACTGATTATGTGCAAGAGTTATTACTTAAGTTCTTTCATGTCTGAGTTTCTTTATAGCCATTAGATTAGAACTTACTATTTTTTCTTTCTGTTCCACATTTTCTCAGACTTGTCCTTCCAGGGAAAGGCTTCCACTTGCAAACCTTTATAAAATTCTCCATAGTGAACACAAGTAC
>VXAL01004698.1:144074-161417 GCA_013399475.1 Chauna torquata | reverse complement strand
TTGCTTTTTTTTTTTTTTTTTTGTGCATACTGAATCTTCTACCTGTTAATCTTACAGGACCTAGAGGCAAGCTTTATATTTCTGAGCAGGACCAAGTCAAATAAAGCCATGCACAGGGAAATATTTCAAGACATTTTGATGTAACTCCTAAATTAATATCTGAAAAGAAAATTTCATAGAATCATTGAGGACAGAAGGTATCAGTGTAGATTATCTACTCTAATTCTGCTGCTCATTGCAGCATCACTTAGAGTATGTTGCTCAGTGCTGTGTCTAGTTAGTTTTTTTTAGGTTTTGAATATTTCCAAGGATGGAGACTCCACAGTCACTCTGAGCAACCATCCGGTGTTCGACTACCCTCAAAGTCAAAAGTTTTTTCTTATGTTTAAAAGGAATTTCCTGCATTTCAATTTGTGCCTGTTTTCTGTTGTTCCTTCACTGTATGGCATGGAGAAGAGCTTGGCTGTCTTCTTTACATCCCCATGTCAGGTATTTTCTACACATGGGTAAGGTTCCCCTGGAGTCTTCAAGAGAATTATCCCCCAAAACCTTACTCAGTATCTTTTCAGTGCTTACTGCAGGGAGGGAAATGCTTTTCTTTCATTCTGGAAGGAGGCAAGTGATTTGTAGCATTTCTCCAAGAAAGCTAGGATGATCAGTTTAAGTTAATAGTGATAGGATTAAGACAGTTTCCTAAGGTTTTTGCCAGCNAAGGCTGTTTTCTGTGTTCAGAGAATCACAGAATATTTGAGGGTGATAAAGAACTAGAAGCTCCTGAAAAGATACATCAAATTCAGTGCTATAGCCCTGGAGCATTGCCATTTGGGAAGGTCCTTTATAATATTTTGAAATTCATCTGTTGATATTTCAGTTTCAAGAATTTATTTTGTTCTTAAGTCATCTATAGTACTGGGAGGTGCTTTAAAAAAATAAAGAAAGAAAGAAAGAGAAAAAAGAACAACTCCATGCGTTGTGCTAAGCTAGGCATTCCTGCAGCCTGCAAATTTTAGTACAGCTTTATTGTTTCTGTTACTGAATTTTCTAAGTCACACTTCTATCCTTCTTGACAGTTATGGGTTAAATAGTCGAGATATTGCTGTAAAGGCATATTTCAGGAACCATACTATCTGCTGTCTTTCCAAATTTTAATTGCTGTTGGCTATATAGGAGAGCTTCTTTCATGTATAGAGATGATAATGGTACCAAACCGTACTCATATATCAACAACTTAAGCTTTTGTTTGTTAGAAAGCACTATTGATCAGATGTTGCTGATGAGATTTCAACCTCTTCTAAGAAGAACAGCTAAACAGACTTGGTTGGTTTACAATGTGCATGGCATTCTTTGAGTTTGTCCCACTAAACTTGACAAAAGAATTCCATTTTATAATTTTTCATTACTATTTGCCTATTGATAAATTGAACAATTATTTTCTTTCTTTTAATCTTTGAGTAAGCACTGTTGGTCCTGAATTCTGATTCTACTTGTTAGTGCGTGGCCTGAGTGTTTTACCTGCTTTAAGTCTAATACTTTTGGGGCAGCTTCAGCTTTGTTGAGATTAATCACGGATCAGGTCTTTACCGTTTTGTCTTAGGTGGTCTCAGACATCAGCTAAGGCCTAGTATATGCATAGATTTTATACTAACATAATTGTTCTGATTAAAAGGATTGATGTTTTTACTGAAGTAATTATACTAGATCAACTTCATGCATGGATATAGTTATACTAATATAGGATTGAGTTATATACCCATTCAGTTGCATCAGCATAAAATGACATGACTGTTTTGTTGAGGCAAGGATAGGTCTTAAGTTTTTATATTTTAATTTATTTGGAAGTAGAGAGTTACTTGATCTAGTTTGAATTTTAACATACCATTAAATATTCTCCAAGAAATAATATAGTATGTTTAAGATCATAGATACCAATTAGGAAATCTAATGGAAGGATTCCTAAGGAGGGATAGGTATGTGTCAGATATTAAGATATATTGGCAGACAAAGTGCCAAAGATTGAGACGTATTTGTGTATTAACATAGCTGTTCTCCTTCAAGCAGTATAAAATTTATTAGACATTTGTCCCAGCCTGTATTTTTTCAGTGCGTTGTATACAGAGGAAGGTAGATGCATTTCTTGAACTCTGGTAGTATTCACTCTCTTTGTCGTAAGAAGGAGGGAGTTTGCATTAAACAGATCCCTTTAATGTTCTACCTACAGAATTTCAAAGAATGCTGAACAAATGAAGTAGGAGATTGTACTTTTGTGCATCAAAGAAATGCTTAAATAGTTTCTTGTATGTATAAAGGTACAATGTATGGCACAGTTTCTCAAAGAGAAACTCAATTCTGTAATCAATCTGTTGCCACCTCAATAATTAAATAATACTTTTCAGTTTGGAGATGCTCTTAAACACGCTAAAACTATAAAATACCCTGCTGAGAAAAAAATGAATGGACTGTTTGCTAAATGGTCACTGCTAAGAATAGCATTAATGCAGACTCATTACAGCTATCACAAGACTGTTATTTTTAGCAGTATGGTAGTATTTTCATTATAGAACCTACTGGATTGATGGCACTCAGATAATACTGAAGTTAACTAAAAATCCTTTCTCTTCTCTTTTTCAAAATGGTATTTTATTTCTAGATAGATAAACTTTTCAAGTACTGTCAATCTCATGTTACTATATATGTTGTGCTGAGCAGTGGAAAAAATATTAGTAAGTTAAGAGGAAGGAACGATATTTTTTTAATTTTAGAACGGTTGTGTCAGTCATCAGTTGGTAAGGAATAACTAATAGTGAGGAAGGTATGAACGGAGTTTTGTTCAATAGCTGCAGTTAAGCGTAATGATCAAGAATTGGGATATGAAGACCAAAAAGAAATTAAGTGAAGGTATGTAGAAAATTTGTCTACATAGAAGATATATACATATTATATTTAAATGCCTTCTTGTCTGTAGGTTATCTAAAAACCCTTTCAAATGGACCATCTAATACTGGTTAAGCATAAAATTACTACAGGGCCAGCTTCCCAGTCAAGTGAATGAAAGAGTAATTATCCAGAAATCTTTGATTTAGGAAGTAGTATTTCTGTTTTAGTTAGCCAACACAATCTTGACATAAAACATCTTTTTAAGAGTGTTTTTTTTTTTAGTTCTTCCTGATACTGAGTTGCAGTATATTTTAGAACTTTTTTGGTTTTTGTTGTTGTTGTTTGTTTGTTTTTTTAATATACCTAATCATTTCTTTGTCCACTTAGTTATAGTTAGTACACTTATTACCTGGATTTCAGTGTAGACTTTCTTAGACTTGAATATAGGTTTTTATTCCTGTAAGAAGGAAAGATATGTTGTATGGTCATTTTTGAAGTTTTGCAGGCTTACAGGAAGGTTATGGGTAAGGCTTCCTTTTTCAACTGCCCTTCATACCCAGTAGGTTCTCTTTCTATTCGTATCTTATTTCTTTTGCCTACATATCCAATAGATTTTGGCTCAGGGATTCGTACTCCTTTCAGAGAGCCCAGAGGTAATATATTGAATCGACAGTTCATTTTCACTGTCTTACAAGCACCTGGAAAGCCGAAATACAGCTTCTGCAATGAGAGAGACAGACAGACATCCCCAGTGACTTTGTTGCTTAGCTTTTCTGTTATCTTGTGGAACCTCCTCCTCCAACACACCTGTGAGATAATAGGATGTGAATGAATAAAGTACTGAATTAAGACATTAAGTTCTTCCAGTGGAGACATGCTATAATCTGTTTCCATAACTGGCCTAATGCAGGCTTTATCACATTACAACATCACAGAGACCTTAGTGTCACAGACTAAAGTTTAGTCAGCTCCTTTAGCAGTTCTAATAGACTTAGCAGAAGCCTAGCTAGCAGGAAAAAAGGTTGAGACGGACCTAGCTCTGACCGCAGTGACGGGACAGAACAACTGGAACCCTGCCCAGTGACGTGGGGAAGGGTGGCATACTGGTTCCTGCTAATGAGAAGGTGAATACCCCTGTTTATCCTCTGGTAATTTGGGAAAATGCTGTTTGTTCTTAAGGCCTAGGGAAACACATTACTAATGTTTGGCCTTAAAATTGCCAGATTGACCTGGATCTGGAGTCGCACCTTGTTCTTTTCCCTCTAGGGGATTGTCTCCTGAACTGGTACAGGGTGTCTCAACTCCGTCCTTTTTAATGAATAGCCCGAGGGAAACTGCTAGCAGTACCAACAGAGAATCAGGCTGCAGACAGGCTGGCAGGGATTTTGCAGCTGTGCCAAGTGAGTTTACACAGAAAAACTCCAGGCAAAATAACAGTCAAAATTGCTACTGTTTGCGAAGCTATGGCAGCGGAGTAATGTAAAGGAAACCAGTTGTATACAGTCCTCTTTAGTAGGCGGCCTACTGAATAATAAACCTTCCTACAGCCAGCAAGGCATATTCATGTAATTGTTTATGATTTTCTTTGTGTGTGTGTCTTCATTTATGTTGTGTATGCTGCATATGTTTATATTTATACAAATCTTACTGTTGAACAGAAGCCTACTGTAAGTATGCATATTTTTGGGTATACCCGTATGTGTGTTTATATATGTCTGTATATTTGTGTGCACGCGCGTGTGTGTGTATATATGTCTGTGTGTATGAGAAACAGATGCACTGTAGGCAGATAAAGCAGATAAATATAGATTCAAATAGAAGCATAAGCCTATAAATATAGGTACTATATAGAGTGAAAGCAGCAGATCAGCACAGTTTTATTATTACTTTCATTCTGTATAATAAACGAGTAGCTGACATTGAAATGACTGAGGGGATGACACTGTTGGCTTTCAGCAAATGTAGTAAAAAGGTAAGAAAACTTTTGTTTCCAATATGAGCAGCAATTAAGACAAGATTTACCGTCTTTAATTATTTGCTTAATACAACTTATTGTACAGTTTCTTCTGGGGCTGAAGACAGAGAATGAAAACAGCATAACGTTTCTAATTTTACCTTAAAATAAGTAAATAAAATAAAAATCCTGACCCACGGTCTGAGAAAGTGCAACCTCTAGTTTCTATTTCTACAATAAGCCTCATGCACTGTGTTTGTCAACTTTCTGCTTCTGCTGCTGCTGTACCCAAACGAACTTGGGTGGCAGAGTATTGGGAAAAACATTTAAGTTCATGACAAAATAACTTAAAGAAATAATGTGAGAATGTGTGCGCATGTATGTATCTTAGCCTTCTGTTTGCAAATCTCTGATGCCAGTTTTTGCAGTCAGCTTTCTCTCTGTTGTACCAATTTCACTTTGGCCAATCCGTAGCTGTAGTATAAGTAGTTAGAGTCAAGAAGGTCTTAATCCTACTAGATATAAAGAAAACACTGTAGCTATTCAGGGTGGCGTGGAAAGTCTTTTTTTCTTTTTTTATTCTGTAACATTTTGATGATGGTGATCAGATAAATCAGTAGCCTAGAGTTTAGCATTCTGTTTCCAGCCCTGCCACTTGGTTAGCATGGGATCTTATGCAAATTGTGTACTTATTTCCCCATTTGTGAGTAAAATGGATAATAATTATGTCACAGGGTTGGGTAACTAAGTAATATCTTATTTTGTTAAAAGGTCTCATGATTTCATTGGAACTACTCATGGAACAAGGGATTTAATAAGAGTATATCTTTTTTTACAAAGTGCTCTGACAGTCTTGAGGAAAAATGAAGATATAATGGTACAAAACACTTGCTGTTGTTCTGTATTGTGTTACAACTTATTCACTTATATTTAATTTATTTAATTGTTTTCAAAATATGCCATTAGCAGATGAGCATTGTCAAGTTTCTGTATTCCGAACAACTCACTGCAGAGCAGGAGAGGGGTAAATGCCACCATGTAGGTATGCACGCTCAGACCAACAATACTCAATAAGACAAAGTGTAACCAAAGTCAGAAAATTAAAATGTCAAGTGGTGGAAGCCTTGCTGTTGTATTCAGCTCATGTAACTCTCATTTTCTTAAAGTACCTAGTCTGAGCTAATTTTCCTGCTTGGATAAAAAGAGAAAGGCAGCTCAGAGCAACTAGGTTCTGCTCTTAAACTTGTTACATGGTTTGCTGCAAGCCATTTCTTACTCAGCTTTCTTATTTTGGTACCTTAAAATAAGCTCTTCCAGGTATGCTTTAACATTTAGATATCCAGGTTAGCCCTAATTTCCAATCGCCTAGGTGCTTTTAAAAAATTTGATCTTTGAGTCATGTGAAGTACCCTTTGAAGGTGCTTATTTTTTTGCTGTACCTATTGAGATACCTGAATTAAACACAAGGAGGAGTCTCAAGTCATACAGATATGAACAATGAGAACCTCTGGAGAAATTTGTAACTGGTATAGGAGGCACTAGCACTTTTGCTTTTTCTTGAGTTAGTAGAAATGTTTTGTACAGCAAGGCCTTGCAGGCTTTGTCCATTTGCTGCTCCTAGTGGTGACCATGGCAGAAGCAGCAGCTCTCTCCTCTGGGCTGGAGGAGGTGCTCAACTGTTCCAGCAGCTTTTACATGCCACAGGGGAGTACCTTGCGCTCTGCAATTTGAGGGCTCCCCAGACGTGTGACCTACTCTTTGTCTGAACATCCCTGAGTTACTCAGACTCCTGTAGGATCAAACCTGTAGAGTGTGAAAGTGATATTTGAGAGGTACAAGGTGAATGAATATGATGAAGTACAGTACTTCAAAAATTAACAAGCATTATCGTCTATCCTGTAAACTCTTTTGAGCCCCTGCTAGTCTCTTCCTAGTCTGCTACATATTAAAACATCCAGAATAGCTTCAAAATAGGATTTTGCTATTAGGGGCCAAAACAAATATTAAGGTTTGTTGGACAGGGATTACAATAAGCCCCCAATTACTGTAGAAACAGTCTTTTCAAAATCTTGTAGGGAATATCTGGTAGGGAAGTTATGTTATCCCAGAAAGCAATCACTGTGATTTCTGAATTTTGTCTTCTGCATCCCTTCTCCTTTCTCTCCCTAATTCTGATACATTAATAATTTATCACCAGATTAAATTATAACACTAGATTGTGTTTGCAGTAGGGGAAATACATTTAAATATATATATTTGCACATGATCTAAGTCCTTGTTTGTGTTGATTTCAGTCTGGATCAGGTCATTGCAGCTGAGTTATATCTTGAAAAATGAGGTTTATTATGGAAACACTGACATAACCTCACTTCTTTTGATTTTGGCAGACATGGCAATAATATCCAGAGACCTTTTTTCTGACTCTAAGTTCTTTGCTAGTCTCCTTGGACTTTGCTTTCTGAGCCTTTGCCAATTTTACTGCCATTCATTTTGACTAAAACTGTCTCAGAAATATGTTGGTCTGCAGGAACCATTAGGAAATACACCATTACACATGTTTAGTTGGCAGGCTGGGAGGTAGGGAAAAATTAGTAACTTCTGCTGTGTCATGGTCATTTCCAAAATGGTGGAGTCCAAAATGTTCATGTGAAACAGCAGCCTATAGGAAAAAAATTGAAGTAAATTGCCAAGAAAAGCATATTTGTTGCGAGTTTCTTTCATTGCAAGGAATTTCATGTTGCAGGAGGTCTGCAAAAGGTTTATTGATTCTTTAATTAGCAAGAAGAGTTGGCAAGCATCTCTAATGTATTTATTTTTTGTCTCTATCGTTTTAATATTTTTTTATTATTCATTTTGCCATTAAAAGCCCATGGCAACCTAGTACCGTGCTTGTCTCCTCCTACAGTCATTAAAAAGACAGAAACTGTACTGAGAAACATTAAGTTTACATGCAAAATCATGAAGTTCTGGAGTAATATCTTGTTTATAACCTTAGTCTCTCCCTTATGATACAGTCTTTACTGAGAAGTCACGTTGTTTTTCAGCAAATACAGAGCTATGGAATCTTTGATGCGTGCAAATGGTGTCTACAATTAATGTGTTTCTCTAATCAGCAAACAAACACAACAAAAAAATCCCAAGCTCCAAACCAGCCACCTCATACAGTGTCAAATAAGGCTACTTTGCAGGTACGTTGTGTTGTAGGGAGAAGATGTATCAGAAGTTAAGAACTATAACATACACTGATGCAAAAATGACAATTTGTTAGCACTAACAATCTATCTTTGGATTTTCTGACCTAAGTATCTGTCCACCGTGCCCTTTGTAAAATATTTGGTAGGATTTCATAATTGTGTGGACTTTTTAGAACTTCAATGTTTTCATCATAATAGAAAATGTTTTCTTGAAACGTGAAACTAGCCAGTATGGCTTTATAAGCTATGAGTCCATTCATATTTTTAATTTTTATTGTTTTTTACTATAGATAGTTTAATCTTTTTCCCTTTCTGGATGTTCTGTTTTTCACATTCCCTACGTGCAAAACAGATGAACTTCTGTTTATTCCAGATCTCATGAAATTGCATATGAGGTAAACATTAAGAATAGAAAATTTGCACAGCAGTTTCCAACATTCTTGAATCACAGAATGGTTGAAGTTGGAAGGGACCTCCAGAGATCATCTAGTCTAACCCCCTTGCTCAAGCAGGGTCACGTAGAGAACATTGAACAGGATCGCATTCCAGGTGTGTTTTGAATATCTCCAAAGAAGGAGACTCCACGACCTCTCTGGGCAGTTCTTCCTCATATGGAGATGAAACTTCCTGTGTTTCAATTTGTACCTGTTACTCCTTGTCCTATCACTGGCCACCAATGAGAAGAGTTCAGCCCCATCCTCTTTACATCGTCCCCTCAGGTATTTGTACAGGTTGATAAGATCCCCTCTCAATCTTCTCTTATCTAGGCTTCTTTAGGAGTGATTGAAGGCAAGTTGATTTTAATGGAAGCTTTAATGGAAGCTTAAATTGATAGCCCCTCAAGTACAACATATGTGAGAACTGAAATCCATAATTTGCGTCCCCATATTTTTAGGGGATTTGGATCTCTGTGTGAACCTGTTATGTACAATTCACTGCTGGTTGCTTAAAATCTAACATTCAAACTAGTCTTTAAACATATGTCTACTCTGGATGTTGGTAAAGCAAGCATAATGCTGTTGGAACTGCTCTTATTGACGAGAGAGCTTGCTTTGCCCTAGCTGGCATTTCTTTACTTTCTCTGTGCATGTCTTTTATGTAACATCCCATGAGATTAATACATTTTAAGCTTCTACACTGCATCCCATTGGATGAGGACATACACAACTTGTGAACTAACTTTAAGTGTATTAATTAATGCCGAAAAATTCCTCTTCACATGCAGTCTATTCAGAAGAATGAAGGTTGTTTTTATTTTTTTTTTCTAAGTTTGTTCTATGGATCAGTCTTCCTGAGACACTCACTTTGTATAGCATCACTCAAAGCTTGATTGCTAGCCATAATTTCTAGTGTCCCCATGAGAGTCAGGCAGAGTTTGTATCTTCTGTGTCTCATTTCTTTCTCCCGGTATGCTCCTCCTCAACAGAGAAAAAGTGCCTGAACATGTTTTTTGTCGGCCCAACCTATTACTAAAGAGTGCTAAACTGAGATTGCACACCCAGTTCCCTTGTTATGAATACCTTGCTCTTTTCCTTTAAGGATCGGTTTCATTGTAAGACAAATCAGACTAGTTAGGCCACACATGACTTTGTGTGTAAAACATTTCTGGGGTTATTTCAATGCAATTTCAGTTTTGTACAAACAAAATGAATAAGCATGTGTGAGACAGTGAATTACTATTTTCCTTTTCTCTCTAAACTAAAATCCCAACAGAGATTCTGAATGCATGCCAGCTGGTAGTATCATAGTTAATGTTAGTAGATGTGAATCTGAAGGAAAAAATAAAAATCAACAGAACAGTCAGAAATGTTGTATATCGGTGGAATTTCCTTACAACAGGATCTACCTTTTTATAATGACATGGGTTTTTTTGTTTGCTTGACCTGTAAAGAAAAGCATGTTGTCCTTTATACAGAGCTTGTAGAAAACAACATGGGGGTTGCATATCTTCCAGCAAAGCTAATGCAAAGAAAGCTTTAAAGGCACTGATAGTTGTGGGTTTGGGCTTTCTGTTTTTGGTTGGTTGTTTTTTTGTAATCAGCATACTCATTTTTTCTGACATTGGGTTGGGTGTCTGCTGTGGCTTGTAGTAAACCTGCTACTTCTAGTCTTCCAATCTTTCAATGTGCTTTAGAAACTATACTAACACCCTCTACAATCACATTGACATTATTAGCAAAATCCTCAGTCCAATATGAATAAGTAAATTGGCACCTAGCAGTCCAGCGTTGTGCCAGCCTGGTAGTGTTTCCTTGCTTTTTGGGACCTAGAGTCAGGTGGGAGGAGGTGGAATTTGGAAACCCTTGTCTTATTTTGGAGGCAAAGGATTCAGGGCATTCACCTGTGGGAACGAGAGAATTTCACCTTATTGACTCAATATGGTTCTCACTATAGAGCTAGGGGCATGCTAGTGTCTAAATTGAAGACTCCAGGCATGTGCTTGCTCACTAATGAGTGAGCAAAATAGGTTGTGTTCCTTGTTTCCATTCTTTAATTCTCATGCTCCCATGTCACCCTAACATCTCAAAAAATGCAGGGCTTTATATTACGCACTGTGCATAGTCCCTATGACTTCAGTGCTCCTACAAGCCTGCAGTTCATGAAGGAGTAAGTCAAAGGTTGATGTATAATAGTGCTAAAGGAAGATTTTTCTTAGTGATAACCCTCATGGCTGAATAGGATCTTCTTGTGCATCTTTATACTGAGCTCCAGAAGTGCCACAATGACATAAATATATTTTTTTCTGTAGTTGCTAATGAGATTTCAGCAGTAGGCATGGGAGGGAAACCCTGCTTTTAGCCGGAGGGGCTAGTGAGTGTTGTTGAGCATCCGCTCAGCCGGAGGCCTAGCGAAGGGCACCAAAACGAAGAGGCTGGAAGAAGCATGTTTGGTTCAGAAAGGCGTAATTCTCCTCCTAGATGTTTCACTCCCCTCTTTCCATGGCTCTGCACATCACGCGTACCTTAAATCCCCATCTTGCCCCTCTGTCTTTCTTCGTGTGCGTCTCTCAGAGCTCTGAATTCATTATATGGAGTAGTGTAAATCAATAGTAAATGCTAACCGCCCACTTGGTGCTCAGTTACGCAATATCACATACCGTGTACACAGAGACAAAAAGGGAAAAAGCACACACAGCTTTACATTCAAAAGCTCTTGCATAATTTTGCTTTTCTACAGCCAAGAGAGAAAAGAAAAGGGGAAAAAAAAAAAAAAAAAGGAAATAACAGATGGGGAGACTTGCAGTTTTTTTCCCTTTTCTCAGACTGTACCGAGGGGAGTTAGTTTAACATCTATGGTCATTTTAAGTGCCCTGTGCTGCAGATAAGCAAGCTGTACTTGCTTATGCTTTAAAATAAGACTTTCTTCCATCTTCCATGATGTGGTGCACTTCTCAGGTAATACCAGAAAAACTGTTACAAAGTGTTTAAGATGGAATTGGTTATTTGTTTAGGCTTAATAGAAAAAGGAACAGAAAAACCTCCCTTGAACTGCTTGATAAATGTTACAAAGCGAAAGAGGGACAAGGAGTCCGGGAGGCTGGATTGAATTCTCTTGTGTCTTTTAATATCTTTTTTCCTTTCTGAAAAGCAAAATACCTCTCACTGCAATATTTATGTAAAAAGCCAGTTATGTAACTCTCGTCTGCCTTTCACTTTTGTTACCTCTCTGGACTGTATAGCTCTGCTGTTTTTCCTCACGACAGATTGCATTAAGACCTGCAAATCCCGATGAAAGGAAAGAGCGACTGGGTGCCTGCAGCACAGGCTTTAATTTCTAGCCTTTTTAAGGGCTTCAGACTGGAAGACAATGGATCTATTTAAGATCTTTTTTTGGCTGCTGGAATTCCTATTGAGTTTTTTCCTGTTACAGTGTGCTCTGGAACATCCATGACTTCTGCACAGAGCTGTGCTCTCCCTCCTTCTCTCTTTTATTTTATTTTCTTCCCCAAACTTCAGATGTATGCAATGAAAGTGTCAGTTCACTCTCCACATAACAGCAGCAAGTGTAGAAGCAGAGTAAAATTTTATGTTGCACTGAACTTTATTTATTCATTTTTATTGCACTTAAGTGATTGATATCCATAGAAATCCATGAATTCTTTTGATTTGGATTGGCTGGGATATTTTTAATTGATTTCTGTCAAATGCAAGTGAAAAATGTATAATCCTGCTAAAAGAATCAAAGAAGAAGAATCTGGGGGTGGAGGGGGGTGTTCAAAAAAAGGGAAGAAAAGAGTAGTTAGAAAATTTTGTACGTTTTGATCACGTTTCAGGAGAAAAATATGCCTATACTTATTGCAACCAATTTATTCATAGTCGTATTCTCTGAAGATCTGACCTGTTTGTGGTTGTTGAGTATTGTGTTGGGGTTTGTTTTCTTTTGCCCTTTACAAGTAGTTCTTGTATGTGTGCACATTCTTGGGCAGATTCTTCCCTAGTGTAATGCTGCTAATTTTGTTGATATTACGTCAGGGGTGTATAAGGTCAATTAAAAAGTTATACAGCTTCACTCTTGGTTATTTTAAAGTGTTGTCCTGGCAATGTAATAGAGTCATAAATTGAGCACAAGCATAAATTATGCCCACTTCAGGCATAAGAGAAAATAGTTAAAGCTGAAATCTTTTGACAATGATCCCTGAGACAAGCTTTGGATGAGGAAAGGCTTTCTGAAAACAGGAAGTGGAATATTTTAAGCTATGTAAGTATCTTACGTAAGTATAATATATTGTAAGTATATTATATAGGCTGTATTTCCCAAAATTGCTGGGCAGTACATATATCTTCAAAAGATATAGAACACCTGGACTCCCTGCCTGATGCTGACACCAACTCTTGTTTTAGCTTTGGGCAACTAAAACTTCTGCCTCCATTTCTGTCTCAGTACAGAATCTCTTAGGCCAAGTTGTAGGAACTAACTGTAAATAAATGTTAGCTGCAAATCAGAAGATGACCCTAATCATCAGAGGATGAATTTTGGAAGACTGCCCTATAGGAATAATAGGGCCTGGAAACTTCTGTAGTGAAGATGGAGCTCAATCAATTTATCAATAGCATTTTATGACATGGTTTTATGAAGTGGAGGAGACTAACCTCCCTGATCTTGACGATCCCTAATCCTGGTGACCCTAATAGCTTTCAACCCTTTATAAAATGCTTGGAAGATGTGTACATAATAAGTATGATTCCAGTGTATAACTTAATCAAAAGAGTGGTCATATGTCTTTGAAAGAAAATTGCTTTCTGCTATTCTTCTCTGAGGTTTATTTTGTAAGTTTTCTGTCTGCACTGGAGGACTTATTTGGAATATGTTACCAAACCTGATAACTTTTGACAGTAGACAAACAGAATTCATTCTTAAAGTCATTTTCATGCATTTCAATTACCGAGAGATTTCTTTTTATATCACTAGATTACCTCTGACTTACCAAGTCTTGAGTACCCAGCTTATGTGGACTTGTAACAAGGCACTAACCTTCCTGAATAGTACAACACATATTTAATTATTTTCTAAGTACTTAATAATTAAACAAGATGAAAAACCTTGGAAATACATGCTGCTAAAATTCTACGTATATATATGCAATTGAATGGCAACCGAAATGATGGAGTTTAGTGTTTTCTGCAAAATGTAAAATCTAGTTTTAGTTTATGGAGGAGAGGGTGATTTGACTTTACCCCGACATTACACATTTAACCTGTGAAAGAAAATTCTGTCTCCCTAAATTCATAGACAGAATAGGCAAAAGTTTGACCAGTTTCTGAAATGGTATGTTAATATTCAGTTTTAATGAACAAGACTTCATTTCAAAACTTAAGAAAACTCCAGTATTTAAACATAAACTGTTCGAGTCCTGCCACTATGTAGATCTGTGCCTTATTTTTCTTAAATTCAAGTTTGTTGTTTTAGAGAAAAGGTTAAATATGAGCCCTAAGGGTTTAAAAACAGCAACAACAATAAAAGAGCTCTACATTCATTTTTATTTTAAATTTTCATTATTTTTCTTCCCTGACACATGCTTGGGGTTGAGTATATTGGAAAAATAGTGAGCTAATGTGATTTTGCTATATCTAGCAATGTGCTGAATTAACTACAACAGTCCTTTTTTCTTTTGTATATTAATTTTTCTGCAAGGTTAACCCCCTACTTTTCTTCAAAACAACCTTTTTTGCAGCTCTGACACTTTGGTATAAGTGTATGAAAATTTTGTGTCCTTCACTGTCAGTAATTCATTGCTAGTGCCTTCAGTAGCTTCATGGGTCTTTTTGACTTGTGGAAGTCCCTAAGATATGATGCTAGAAGGAGTATATTTAGAGTGGTTGTAACAAAAATATCAGGCCTAGTCCCACCAAATGTTTTTGCACTCCTCATTTTTAAAACTATTATCTCATACTTTCACAGGAAACAAGGCAGAAGGTTCTTTTCTCCCATCACAGAACCTGTGTATCCTTGTCTTTGCTGTTAAATCTGGATTAGGTGGGTGGGCCATGGCACCTGCAGATAAGAAAGTCCAGTGATGTGGAGAGGTTCTCAGCATGGGCTCAGTGCTTATGGCAGAGGCTATTTTGAGGGGTAGACACCTG
This sequence comes from Chauna torquata, assembly GCA_013399475.1. Taxonomy (NCBI): domain Eukaryota; kingdom Metazoa; phylum Chordata; class Aves; order Anseriformes; family Anhimidae; genus Chauna; species Chauna torquata. The sequence goes on along the minus strand of VXAL01004698.1, from coordinate 146,814 downwards.
GATGTTCCTTGCTCTTTCTTCTGGACGGTTGTTAATATTTTCCTCTTGTCATGCAATGAAGTATTATCTGTTTGGACTGAATGCATGTATCAGTGTGAGCCAAGTGAGAGGATGGACCATGCAGTGTGGTCGTACCCGTTCTGGGGAAGGTGCATATCCTCATTTGCTAGACGGGTTGACGTTCTGAATGTCTGGTTTCATCCCTGGCAATTACTATTTTGTGCTGATGCCTAGGGCAGGAAACATGGCAAAGTTCTCTTCACCTTATTTGTTAGAAGGCTTAAAAACCACTCTTTTAGGACATGACTTTTATGCCTAAAGTAAAAGAGAGCAGGGAAATAGACTTGATAATCCAGAAAGTCTGCTTCAGAGTAAAATCATGTGAAAAAACTAACTGTAATAAGTTCAGTTTCTGTGGGGACTCAGTTTGGAGTATTTTTTCGTAATTTTTACTGAAGACACCTCTGACTTATTTGGCTGTTAGGACACATGATGAAGCTTAGCCCTTTAGAGAAGTTCTTCTAGAAACAAGATACAATGAGAGCTTGTCAGTGTAGGGAGAAGAGGGAGGATTGTTCGCTTCCAAGTTCCTGCTGATATATTTGTGATTGGTGGCAGAAGATTAGATTGATTCACTACCTTGACTGTATTGTGAGCAAGTGTAAAACACACTCAGTTGATAATTTTTGCAATCAAAACAAATAATAATGCCCTTCATGGAAAGATTTTATGGAAAGATGTTAATAGAAAAAAAATGGTGCAGAAAACATCTGAGAACATCTCTGCCTATAGCTTTCACTGCACATATTTCTTAAACTATTTTTCTGCTTAAAGGTTTTATTAAATATCCTGGTTGACTTGTGTTCCTTATGTCACTTTAGAATAAGGTCACAAAGTTTCAATCCAGTCTTCTGGGGTACATCTAAATCTACATTTTGGCTTAAAAAGTGTCAGTGGCAGTTGAGGCTGGAAATGGTCTGTTCTGCTCTGAGAAAGGGAGGGGCAGATCTGTAATGGTTGTTCGGGCCGTTTCTGAGAATCAGCTGTTTTTTCTTTATACTGCAAAGATTAAACAAAGAATGTTAAACATTTCCCAATTTAGCATTTATAATGGAAAGCGGCTGTAGGGCCACAGCTCACTGCTGCAAGGGCAGGCATTCATATTAGGAGTCGCTTAAAAAGGCTTTTATTTTCTTTGAAGACCTATCCTTTCCTCTTCCAGCCTGGCTGCAGTACTTTGCAGTCAGGTGGAGGCAGCTTTAAATTTTTCACTTTCATTTAAGTAGGAGCTAATTTACTTTTGGAAATGAAAGTTAAAGCAGCTCAGCTATCTGCAAAGTGGAGGAGGAAGCAGTGGATTTCTTTAACTTTTCAAATGTATGTGATTCTATTTCACACCAACAAGCAAGCAAAAATTACCTTGCTTAGGTCCTATTAGTAACAATATGTAGTATTAATGATCTAATGTCTTAACTTCTACTTTTCATCTCAGTTTCTAAAAAATATCTACTGACCGCGTTCAGTCGTCTTTCTAGTTGCATCCAGCTCAGGAGCTTTGAAGTTAAATGTTGTAGTTTAATTCTTAAGTGCAGCAGAACGATATTTTTTGACCTACTGACAGCGCAGCTTTTTCCATAGCGTTTCACTAGTGATTACATGGAGAACTGTGACTTTCTGTTCCTGGTAGCGAGGGGAAAGAACTCTTATAGGTGACTGTATATGAAACACAAAACAAAAAAAAAAGTGTGTGGGGAGCATTTTAACATCTCAGTGTTGTAGATGATTTTCTTGTTTTAGTTGTTTGTCAGCCTTTCTTATTTTGTCTTACTTGAAGAGCCTGTATTCGAAACAAATACATAGCTCAAACTGTCTTAGTTGAAGCTGAGGGGAATTTCAGCTTTATGCAAATATATGTTTTGGTCTCTGCTGAAGTGAAATAAGTGTTAAAATAAAGTTAGTTTTTAACAGAGCAGCTAAGAATGTCCTTCGCCTCTCCATTGGCTAGTTTTCAGAAATTCAGTAGTTCTCTGTCATCACATGTGGACAAGATCTAAACATTAAAACATTTTCAGAAAAAAATATTTCTGGTTTCTTTTATAAATTGTAAGCACTATAAAAATCAGATATCCATTTTCTGCCTTCTCTAGCCTGCCTGCAAGTAGGTTTTGTCTAAACAAAATACCCTTGCACTCAGAGCTCACAAACATTTGTGTATTACTTAGGTATCTACATGAGTAATTATATTTGCCTCTTATAACAGCTTAAATATGTTTGTAAATATTTGCCCATCTTTTTGTTTCTTAAGGGGAGCTTTTCAAGAATTTCTTTTTTTTTTTTTTTGAGTAAGTCAAAGTTTGAGTTTAAAAAATATTTCAATCTTCTTGTGATTGCATTTCTTACAGAAAGTTGGAATTTTTGGACTGTGCATCTATTTAGGCACGTGGAGAAAGACAAGACTGAGATCATGTAAGTCATGAAACTGAGGGTGAATAATCCATACTTTGTTCTTTGACCATTTTTACAATTTATACCCAGATGCAAGTAATAAACCAAAAAGGAAAAAGAAAGAAAGAAAGAAAGAAAGAAAATCTAGTTAGCATTTATTTTTAAAGTGATTAATGAGAAGCAAAGTTCAAATGAGGCCTCAAATCCTGGTGGTGCACAATGGGTTGATTTATTTTGTAAATAGACCATGGATAATTAACCATAAAACAAAACTTTTTTTTTTTTTTGGAAACTT
>VXAL01004698.1:115608-141169 GCA_013399475.1 Chauna torquata | reverse complement strand
CGAGTTCAAGTTAGAAAGTGCTTTCATAAGGGACTAAGCAGTACAGTTGTTTGAATCCTTGGATTTCTGCTGCAAGCAACTCATTTAGAAATACACTTTTTAACAAATTATTTGATTCTTAGTGAGATTCCATCCATGTCACAAAAAGCCCTTCACCAAATGGCACAGGAGGCAACCACTTCTCAAAAGCATCTCAACATTGAAATATCCAGGGGGTGCCAATCACAGGGAATGATGTCATGGTTACAGGCCAAGCCATGCCTCAGCTCTCCTTCTGGTCTTCTGAAGTGAATTCTTTCATACGCTGGGGCTCTTCCTGCTACCTGACCTAGGTGAAATCTCTGGACTCCTCCTGCTTTAGGCCAGGAGTCATCTTGCAGCTTCAGTCAAGGCTTCATGGTATTTTGCATTTTATTTATTTGGAAATGTATGAGCAGTTAGCAAGAATCTTAGTGGCTGAAGAAAAAGGAATTCCTGGGTACTAAATATTTTCTTAATCTCAACTATTCTTGTATTTCTCTGTAAGTTAAATTTAAAGGTACAGAAACAGACCAGAAACAACTAACATTCTCCTCACTTCTGCTCACTCCCAGTTCTTATGTAGGACTCTCTGTGACTTTAAGTCTGCTTTTTTTATTCTGCTTAGAACTGGTTTTGATATTTCCCCGCCAATTACAGTAGTAATGAAAGTACTTGGCCCAGCAAGACTTGTGCTAGTTGTTACATAAATGATTGTTTAAAAAGGCCTCTTACTTTTTGTACATTGGTAAGCTCTGCTGGTCTAAGGAGTAGACAAGAACAACATACCAGCTGGATTATTAATAATAATTAGATTGTCACTGATATATTGATAGAATTTCAGAGGTATTACAAGCTTCTGAGGCTCGCTAAAGAGTACTGAAAGTCAGGAATAGAATCTGTTAAAAAAAAAAAAATCTAGTGGAATTCTCTTCTGATTGAAATACTGGTTCATAAAAATAATAATAATAATACTTCCAGGACTCAATTTATTTTCATTATCTATATTTCCAGATAAAGCTTTTTTGCATTAGTGGAATAGAAATGCTTGTTTCAAACTTTTCTTTCAAAAATGTATTCTATGTTCTAATATAAAATTTAAATCAAAACTGAAAGCAACAATCAAAACAAAATTATTTTGTCAAAACAAAACATTCAATTGATTGAAATGATTTTTTATTTTTGTTTCATGGGCAACTTTGCAATACACTGTTTAATTCAACTGTGAAACAAAAGCAAGTTTTGAAGTCTGTAGCTATCTTGTAAAGCAGAAATGTTGGGTTGTGTTTGGGCTCTTCTAGGTGGCGTTTAGGGGAGAACTTCATCAGAATTCTACTAAACCTATTTTAAAAAGTTTAGTAAATCTCTCATATTCTGTTAAGCCAACAAAATTTTAAATATGTGTGAGGACCCTTAGACTTTGCTGAGGTCTTGTGTTGATGTAACTCACAGCAAGGGACTTCAAATACACCAATGTTTTTCAAATGTTTCTGTTGTTGATTTAACTCTCTATGGATGTTCATAAAATTACGGAAATGATCCCTTGGATTATTTGAGATTTTATAATGGGACTTGCTATCTCTGTAATAGTTGATCAGAATCTGTCTCTGCAACTATATATAGGTCCCGCCTGGAAATATATTCTGTCTTTCTGCTCTGCAAATGGGGAAGCCTTTGATACCATTTCAGCTGTACTGGCTTCCTTCTCTGCAGACTGGTTGTGGACCAAATTTCCCAAATTCTGGGTGCCTATCTTGGTACAATTGTTTGCAAAGTAATAGTGAAACCTATGTAGTTAATATTAGTATATTACCTTCAATTTTTTGCTTCTTAGATTTGATCTGAAAGGGACCTTCCCTTAGTAGAGCACTTCCTGGTTGTTGCCATCAGTCTTTCCTTATCCTATGTAACACCCAAAACACTCTCAGTTTCTCTTCTTAATGTCTTGGATGTTTTTTTCCTCTCCATTCCACTTTATGTAGGATTGGTGTACTTAAATACTACAGTTCTTCTGGCAGCAGGTCTTGTCCAGGGCCACAATATGGTATGCCTTGGAGGCATATTACTCTAGGGTATGGTTTGGGCTAATCTTAAATTCTTCAGGACTGGCCTAAATCCAGCTCAGTGGGAGCACTCCGCAGAAGAAGAACATGAATTTAAAGGGGGTATTTTTGACAGGTAGGGCAGAGGGTAAAGATTCAAAGCAAAGCACGTAGTTAAGGATTGCTGTGTTGCTAGAGGGACTGTTTCACATGAAATGTGAAGCACCCAACCTTGTCTCAACGATGTGAGGATCCCTATTTTCTGAACAAGGGCTGTCATACTAACCCACTCACAAGATACCTTGATTATTCCGATCTGGCTTGCTTAAATTTGGCTACATGCAACAATGTCCTATTCCTTAGGAATATCATGACTGAGACTTTTGTAAATTAGGGATAGAACAGTTGGCATCTGATCACCCCTGCAGAGGAAATACATCCTGCAAACCTTCGAGTTTGCGCTCAGGTCTGAGGTAAACACAAGGTGACAAAATAATAAGAAATGAAGAGCTTTTCCATTCATTAGACCACCAAACCTTTTGTTTCTGTTTTTTAAACCTGGCAAGGGGTATTTTGTCATACAGAAAAGCTACTTTTAAATAAATACATATTCTAGGGACAGTAGTGTAGTTGGTTTGGTATTTCTCAGTCACAGGCCAGTGATGAGACAGGCAGGACTATATGCTATGTGTAACAACTGTCTCTTGTATTCATCAGAATTTTTTACGTGACTAAGCATGTAACCTGCCATATCAGTATATATTGAATTTAGTCTTAAGAAGGCTGATTTAATCTGAAGAATATTTTGCATTGGTCTTGGACATGAAGATCTGGAATATTGATGTGTTTAGACTTGAAAAAATATAAAAACAAAAGCTCCACCAACTCAGAGCTCTATAAATAATTTTTTTTTAAGTTTATGTTGTGGACGTGCTCACAATATTTCCTCCATGCTGGTGGAGCATCACACATCAGAAAGATAATAATATGAACGGTAAAATATCTCAAGCAAACAGAAAGCATCTGTAGATCTTGCCTAGCTGGCTAATATTATTGGAATGGTTCTTTTTAGCTTAATATACTATTAATGTTTTGCAAATGTATATGTGCATGCTGAGGGCTGGCCAGGAGTTGAACTGACTTTATAATGGTATTCGATTGCCGCACTGTGCCTGAGAATGCATACAGACACGTAAGAGGACAGGAAAGGTACTCAAGACACTGTTAGACTATGCAGGATCTGGTCTACCAGCTCTAGTCACAGTAGAATGTAACGTGCTATAAACAAGATGTAAGGAAAAATTTATAAAGGTACTTAGTGAAATCCTGGTATGCAACTGACGTGTTTGTTAGCTGTTGTCCCAGGACTGATCGTCTATGTCCCTTTGTTGTGCTGCTCTCTTTAATAAATAACACACCAAACTCAGAGATATGATTTAACTGGAAAGATTTGTATATTAAAAACTTGTAACAGATGTAGAGAGAAAGCTATTCTGCCTCTCCTTCTCTTCCAGTGCCTTTTCTTTCTCTATGTAATAGTTGAATGCTGACGCATCTCTCCAAGCCTTCACCTCTAGACTGATGCTCACTTGCCAGTCCGTCTTCAGAAAGTCAAGGTCATTTCCGCAATGTACAGAAGTAAATATTTAGGGGTAAAGGCAGGAGGTGTGACTGTATGCTCTTCTAATGAGCTGTGTTTCACTATAGGTAGCATTTCTTGTAGAAAAAAGGTGAAGTTTGCTTGGAATGTGTATTGATCTAAATTCTACCCTTGGCTTTAGCAGGCTGGGGATCAAGTCCATATTGGAGATTCTCCATTCAAACTGCTGAGTGCACTCAGAACCCTTGACTGGTTTTCAATCTATTGCAGCCTGTGCTGCCCTTAACCCAGAATCACCACTGGCTGTTCAGCTCTGACTGCAAATACAGAAATCAGAAAAGTTCTGATGTTACCTTGAAATAAAGTGGCACTTGAAGAAATCCTCTCTTGGGAACCCTGAGGTTTCCTGATGTGGTCACATAATCTTTCCTTACTGTCCCTAGAGGTATGCTTTTGCTGGACAATTGGGATTGTAACGATGAATCTGAAAGGGTTCCCTGTAGGAGGATATTGCCTACACAGGTAATATAGGCTTACCAAGAACAGACAGCCCCTCTAAACAGTCAGAGATCTTTAGGTCAAGAGGTCAAAGAGACTTTTCTAAAAGTTAATTTTGCATCAGTATGTCATGGATTTGTAGTACTTCCAAAAGCACTGTCTTTCACAGGTCAGTTTAGGCTTAGGGTCCTTCAAGAAGGAGCCTGTTGCAGAAGTTGTTCAGTCATTGCTTTGTACAAGAACTTAGGATTCTTATGATTGAACGTTCTGATATAAAAATGACACTGCTGTATTTATGGAGAAATCTTGATACAATCTTGCTGTTATGCGGGGCGTTTAAGAGATCCTGAAATATCTTTGAAGCTGAAGCAATGGGAAGCTGCTTACCTCATGACATAAGATAAAATAAGGTCATGAAAAATGTCATGTTTGCAAGTCCAGTAACAGAGCTGAATAAATTATTTGCAACAAATAATTTAGTTGCCAAATATAGCAATCAAATATCCACAAGTTGATCAGTTTCTTTGATTCAGGAATCACTGGAATTTATTTGATGACTGCTTTCAACATTTATATTCTATGGATTCTCTGTCAATGGAGGTGGAAGAGGGGTAGCTGTGGTTTTAATGCTATTTGCAAAAGCCTATTCTGTAATTTTCCCCTCTCATCCATCTTGTAAATCTGCATTACATGAAGCCAGGCATTTAGAAGTCTATAGTTTTGATGAAAGAGACTAACAAGTTTAGCGTTCACACAACAAGAGTTAATGTTAGTTAATGTTAGTTAATGTACAGGAGGCATCACACAGGTTCATGAATCCTCACACATCCTTTCCATTACATTTATTTTATTAACCCTATGATTGAAATGGTGAAAGAACAAAACAAAAAAGGATAAAGAAGATTCTTGATGCTGCATAAATGAAGTGGGGAACAGGGTGTGATTGTTCCACGAGCACACTGATTCAGAAGATCAGCATGAAGCTCAGTGCTTCTGTTCACTGCATATACGGGCAGAAACATGTCACAAGCTGTTGCAGGTAGTGCTGCATTTGTGGAAAAAAAAAAAAAAAAAAACACCCATTCACTTTTCAGCCACCACGTAATAGAGGAAAGGCGTCATGCTGCCGACGTCTGTTACTGTGTTTGCTTACCTACCCCTGTTCCTGAGGGTTTTGGAATACATTCTGACAAGTGCATATGGCAGATACTGTTTTTGACCATACTTCACAATGTCCTACTGACTTAAGAAGCCAAAATTTGGCCCTCTGTAATTTAAACAACAACATACACAGGGAGCTCTCAGTTAAAGGACTGGGAACAAAACTTAGTTCCTGGTTTCCCGACTATTAATTTAGTACATATCTGATTTGAAATCTGTTTTCTGCATACCCTTGCGTGCATATTCCTTGGCACGTGTGCTTCTTGCCATTATGGGGCAGATCCCATAGATTTTCTGCGTCATTAATAGAGAGAGCCAGTCATTTTAAAAAAAAAAAAAAAAAAAAAAAGCTTATTTGCCTGAGCCGTTAAGATTTTTTCTCACAGTTCTGCCTGTGGCGCCTGTCACTAGCAGTCAAATAAGGACAATTTTACCATTCTCTCCTGCTGCTCTAATTTTTTTTTTCAGTGCCAGTACATGTATTTGTTATTCTTTATAACTCCCTTTGAAGTTGGGAATCCAAGGGGAATCTAAAACCGACCAGATGTTTCTGTTGCTGGAGACACAGAAGACAGCAAGGATTAACTTTAACTGAAACTTAGTTCTCTACAAAGCCCATTACAGTTAGAATTCTTCCTCAGATAGATTTATTTATTATTTATATTTGCATTTGCCATCCTGAGTAGGTGATACCTCAAGTCATCTTGCCTGGGAGGAAAATGGATGATTTATCCAAGTAAACAGTGTATCAGCAACTGCCTGTGTTGATTTCCCTTATGGGGTTTCAGTTCCATTACACTGCGTATTTCCCACCCACACTCTTTATATGGCATTTCATGTTGAGGAAAATCATTCCCATCTCTTTAGCTTCAGAGGACAGATATGTGGAACCGTCCAGAGGGAGGGCAGTGTCACTCGTGTGTGGGGAGAGGTGACATACATGAGAAGGTACTGGCTGGAAAGCAGGATGGTGTTTTAACTCCTTCTCGTTTCACCGTTGGAAGATGGGAGAGAGGAATAGAAGCAGGCATAGGAGAGCGGCTATAGGAAGAAAGGGACATGTTAACTTCCTAGAGGTGGGGCAGAAAAAGTCTCTCGGGTGGGAAGGGACAGGAAGAAATGCTTTTATTGACATCTGAGTTCAAGTTGGATGCTTTAGAAAGTGCAAGACAAGGAAGCAAAAAATCTTTTAAAATACTCTATGATATTAAATGCACTAGGAAATCTTATGGGGTGTCGACTTCCAAATTCTGCCGCGGCAGATCCTGCTGGTCTGCATCCGCAGTCATGGCCAGAAGTGGAAATAGCACGGTCGGACCTCGTGGAGGTCAGGATGGGGCAGCAGCGAGCAGAGCAAGGCTTTGGTCTGTCTCTGCTAGGCATGGGCTTAAGCTACAGTTTCGATCCAATTCCGGATTTTAAACACCCCAGATTTCTGGAGTGTTTTGTTGCCAAGTTATCTCATCGAAGTTTATGGGACTCTCTGTCCCTGTGCCTGTCTGTCACATCCATGTGTAACTTTTGAGCATGCTGACCGTTTTCAGCCAAGTCTGAAAGAACTTAAAAGATAATTCATTTTCTACAAAATGAGTGTCTAAAGAGAGGAGGAAAAACTCAAACCAGTGCCCCTGCTGAGGGAAAGACAAGCAGAACTTACCAGTTAAAGAAGCTTAGTGGAGGACAGCAGCCTGGCCAGCCCATGCTTTGCTCCAGAGCAGCCACAGCACGTTGTCTTTTGCTCGCTGCGAATTTTATCTTTCTTGTGGGAGGGGAGACCTGTGCTAATTGAACTTGTATTGTGTAGAGGTTACAGGCTCTGATCACAAATCTGTAGGAAGACGGGCTTTATTAGTATTTCTTTCATGTCTGAACTGTTTTGTTTTTGTTAAAGTCTAGCCCTCTTTCTTGCTGGTAAGTCAAGGTACATTTCTGGCTGACAGTGTTTTCCCATTTCTCTCTGCTGTGGGGTTACAACAGCTTTTTCCTGCTTTTCTCTGTATGGATTCACTGTATCATTTCACACTAAATCTCACTACTCCTCAAGTCTTGATGTCACAGCCACCATAATTGAGAAATAGTATTGGGCTCTGCCTAAGTTACTCTTTAATTGGCCAGATGGATTGCTAATGCCTTCGCTGAGGCACTGTCCTCTATCATTAGCTGTTGGAGTTGCCTCCTAATATTCTAAGGCCCTCTACAACACCCTGATTTGTTTTTAAACAGGGAAATCAGAACCTTTGTAATTATACAGAGCCTTCTGATAAACATCAGGTAAAAATGCATGTATGGTAACAAGCCCTTCTCTGAACAGCAAAAGGGAGTGGAGCAAATTTGCTAGTGCCTACACTTATTTAAAGCTGCTTTTCTGATTTTGAAATATAAAAAGAATTCAAGTCCTGGGAACACTGGATGATTTTGGATGTTCTGTGAGTTTTTGAGGAAAGATGAAAAGAAAGTAATCATGGTTTTCATTTTATATTTTTAGGACTTGAATTCCCAGCTTTGTATTAAAGGGAAACAGGTTAAAATCAGGGAATTCAGGATCTACATATTATCTCTTCTTTATTTTTTTGTCGAGACATCGAGGCAGATGGTATGAAAAGCATTTATATTGGTCTCTCTGCTGATGGAGCTTAACCTAATAATCCAGGACTTGGAACTGGGAGCTTCGATAAAAACATTTTCTGAGAGATTTTTCCATTCAAAACACCAGCAGAAGTTTTTTAATTGACAACATCAGAAATTAGTATCCTGCCAGGACTACATTTCTTTGCACCTTATTACTCAGAACAAAAGATTAATATATACTCGTTCTGAGCATGAGAGTTTTCAATATTTTTTTCCTAAATTAAACCAAAGACAAAGTGAAATGGTTTACCACAGGATTGTGAGAGTGAAAATGGGGAAAGTCCCAGTTCTGTGTCAGTTATTACTTTGTCCTAGTTTAAGCACTTGACTCTTTCTTCTGGTGATTGCTCCATTTTCCTGTTTTTTTTTTGTTTTTTTTTTTTTTATAGCGTGCTAGATACTTAGAATTTTGCAGACTTAGCTCAGTCTTTGAAATGAAGAAATCCTAGCTCTGAAAATGCCAAATTAAACTGTGATTCAGAATTCCCGTTAATTGTGAGCAACTTCATGTACAGAAAAAGCTGCACTCTGCTGGGGTTTTCCTTCGTACAGCTTTAGTCTAAACTTCATCTCCTATGTTCTTCCCATTGTAATATACCAAACTGAAAGACCAAAGGTAGCATATAAGAAAATAACATGGTTCACATCTAAAATTTGGAGCTCAGGTCTGTGTGGACCCCTCCCCTGCATTCTTAGATTTCTGTATGTGTGTGTTCTTGAGACATTGCATTTAAAATATATACAGGAAACTAAGCCTGACTGAGAAGATTATACCTTGTAAATATTTTCCTGTGTATATTTTGATAGAATGACATGGGGGTGGAAAGCAGGGGTGTGGATTTTATAAATGTTTTTGTGCTTTTATAATGCAACCCATGGTCCATTTTAGACTGTTCTTATCAAAGGTATTCAGATGTGCCATGGAGGTTAGCAAATAATGAAACAGGTGCCACTGAATTGTGATATTAACACTCCAAAGCAGCCCATCGAAGTGGGACAGCATGCACCCTGTTTTCTTGGGTCGGTTTGTGATTTTTTTCCTGCTGTTGTACAGTGGTTTTAAAGGTCACTTCTTGTGTCCTTACAGTTGTCGTCTTCTATATAGTAGTGCTGCAAGGAAGAGTGCACAGTGGAAAGGATCTGTTGTGGAAACGGTAGGTGCAAAGACATGGCTTACCCAGTGTCTGTGACATAGTGTCTTATAAAGTCAAAGAGGAATCTCTCTTTATCTCTTGCAGTCGGATATTAGAGTGTAGGCAATGAGTCCAAACCAACAAGGAGCCAGAGGGCAGATTGCACATCTGACTGTGAAAGTCATCATCAAGCCAAGTACTCAATCAGGCCAGTTGGAAAAGCATCTTGTTTCTCAGAGTTAGGGCTGGATTTATGTTCTGCCCAGCACACTCATTTAGAGAAGGAGGATTACATAGCCCATAATATCACTTTGATACTCTTGAGCACAAAGGAGTTACTAGTGCTTCCTGCCATGCTCACTCTCCCAGCGTGACAAGTGTGTGGATGAGGTAGGGACATAGATACAGCCCCAGTACCCCCAAACCAGCTAAATTATTCCAGCAAAGTAGCCTGGATCTCAGTGGAGCACGTTCTCCACTGATTCACATAGGTTTGTGTTCTGCTGGTCATGGAATCAGAGGAATTATGCCTCCTGTGATCGCTTTCTCAAACAGTGCTCCTACTTCCCGCATGATTTAATAGCTGTCTTGCAGTTGTGATTCTTAGATCTGCCTTTATTAGATCTCCAGCTTGCCCCATGGCCTCTTTCGTCTTCCTTTCCCCAGGCCCTGGACAGATTCCTACTAACTTGCTATTGCTTTGTGTCTGCCCTCAGATTGCTGGTGCTGGTGTTCTGACAGTCTACCCAAATCCTTCTTTGCTCAGAGGAAATAATAACTCTCATTCAGTTGCTTTCTTAGCATTTATTGTGACATCCGAAGACAAATGCAAACTCAACTCTAGAATCATTATTCTCTTTGAAGAAAAACGGATTGTCAGGGGAGGCACTTTTTTGTGTAGATTCACTTAGAAGTTCTGTCCCCCAGTGTGGTTCTCCAGCTGCCCCTGTCATATCCTCAGTTGTTGTTTATCCAACTTTTAATAATTTCCTTTTCATGCTAGAAAGACCCACATAATTTTCTCTGTGTGTGCATGTATTTGTATTTACTTCATTTTTTTTTTATTTCTTTAAATTCATAACATACAAAATATATAGAAAAAGGCATCCTTTGCACTAGATGCATGTATTATGTATGCATAAATTTTACATATATATATCGGCCTGAATTTCATAAAACACCTAGGAATTTTGTGTGCCTACCTTTTAAGTGCACTATTGCAGTCTTTAAGGTACCTCTTAATCACCTCCCATCATGACTAATTCTTGGAAGAAACAAACTGGTATGTGAATAGCTAGGCTACGCCCTACTTCTATGTAGAAATGAGTAGAGGGAATACTTCTTTATACTACTGAAAGAGATGAAGACTGTGGATATTGCTTCACTTAATCAAAAGAAAGAATATCACTTAGTATGTTACCAGCAGCATTGCTTTCTACACCTGGGCAACAGCTATTTATGTATGTATGTTTTCTGGATCACCAAAGGTACTTTGAGGTACCTGTATAATACTTGAGTGACTATGACAAGTGGATTCTGATTTTGTCTAATCTCCATTTCAGCTAAATATGGGAGATCAGGCCTGGCCTGGAACCAGCCCAAAGCGGCATGAAAATCCTTACCTTAATTTTTTTCATTAACATAAGCTTTCACCTAAAAGTGTTAAAATGAGATCAGCGCAAGGCTTGCCATTACAGCAGTGTGCACAAATATGAGGGTGGAAAATTGCTCAGAGAAACTGTCATTCAAGTTCTCTGGGTAATGTAGGAATGTTGTTTATTCTCCTCTGAATAACAATAGCACCTTTACCTGTAGCAAGAGAAATGGAAAGAAGCAGCAAAGAGAATATCCTTCCAGTCATGTCTTTGGGTTCGACAGTCTCCAGTGAAATTAATGTTTAAGCATTGGCTGGCATTCTAATAAAAGGTCAGCACCTTTTTTGCAACATTACTGGTTGGGGTAGAGGAAACAGGGAGAAGGGGAGGAAAATCAAGAGGGAACATTAGAAAGTGCAGCCCTTGTCCCACAGGAGTGAGTAGGATTTTCACTGGGATCTTTTTTTCAGTTCTGTGTCCCTAAAAAATAAAAACTTGCAGCATGCATTTGAGAGAAAAACTGGAGGGTTAAGCTGTCAGGTACTAACCTGAAACACATAAGCCCAGGGCTCTTTCCCTTGCTTTGCCACAGCTATCCCAGAGGACCCTGGGGAAGCCAGTGAGGGCATACAGGTCTTTCTGCCTCCCAGGGAGGCACTGGAGGTCAAGCAGAGCTCTGACATAATGGTGACATTGGTCTTCCAAGGAGCTGACATAGATACCGAGGTTTGATATGATGAATGGGGTTCAGTGAACCGAAGGTAGGAAGCATGGATCTGGGATGGAAAATGCTTTCTCGTACAGGGATCTGTTGTGAATGTGCCACATGTGCACCTGGCTGTGAGCTGCTCATAGCTTTTCTTTCTGTGTTTCTTTTAATTTACACAGCAGAAGTGTTGTAGTGTAATGCTGATTTTCTGTCCTGCATTAAAACAAGGGTAATCTATATATTGTGTTCATAAAACAAGGATTTTTACAGGCATGAAGGACATCCATCCTGTGTTACATAAACATAGGTACTTTTTGGTTCCTTTTTCCTCCTTTTCCTGTGTTTATGTCATACAAAGAAATTATTAAAGCAGGTACAGTTATGAAGATTTTATCTCTAATCTGCACAGAATTTTAAAACCTTTTCTCACATCACAACATATTTAACTACTGCTTTAAAGGCAAAGGGAGTTCTGTGGCTGGGAGCTGAGGAATATGAAAGGTTCAGTAGCCTTCCTGTGAGAGGAATATGATAATATTCAATGACAGAGAAACTACGAGGAACAATTATCCCAAGCTGTGTCTTTCAGACAATGCTGTCAGATTTTCCACTTCCACGAGCACAGCTGGGCATGTGGTGCCAGGGTGAGAAATTCCACAGTGGCTGGAAGCTGAGTGCAGTGGGTGCAGGCCTGGCCTTCAGCGCTGGAGGTCAGGAGCAGAAACTGGCGAGAAAAGAAGGATGACTTTCTCCAGCTTTGAGACTGTAAGAAAAAAAGTTTGGTAGTGTAAGGAAGGAGTCTTTCAAAGATGTCCCATGCCAGACTGCTGCTCCTCAAAGAGTTTGAGTTTTATCTCAGGTTTCAGGTTCTTAATATACGCATACTGCATTTAAGGACGCATGCCGCCTACATCCAGCTATGTGTTTGGTCTTGGGCAAATTTGCGACTTACATGTATGTCTGTTGAAAGGTTTGGGGTTTTGTTGTTTGTTCATTGTTTGTTTTCTTCTGTGCCACTGGTACCTTACATAGTTTGTTGTTGTTGTTGTTTGTTAGCTTTTTGTTTGTTTGTGTTGTTGTTTTTGTTTTTGGTTGTTTTTGTAGTTATGTATCATGCCCAATGCTAGCTAGTTGAATCCGGATGCCCTGAAGGATGAGGAAGTGTTGCAGGTCAAACTCCAGTGGGCATTCAAATCTGAGATCTGTTTGGATGTAGAGTTTCAGTCCCACCTGGTTTACTCAGGGTCAGCCAACAATTTTGATTCCATCTCTGACTTTTATATATGTATAACAATGTGCGTGCTAGCTAGACTTCAAGCTGATAAAGTTGGTTGCATACAGAGAAACAAAGAGGTGTAGTGATTCTGAAAAAGCAATAGTGGAGATGGTGGACGCCTGATCTGTGAGTGCTTCGGGTACTACAGACTGCTTCTTTACACATCATGTTTTGTTTTATGTGCTGTTTGAAACATTAAATGGTATAGCCCTATGTTACATCTGTTTTGATCAATGTGTACTGTTCTTGGTAACTTTTCAGGTTTCTAGCTTTTTAAGAATGGTTTGCTAAATACTTGAGTTAGATAATCTTTAGGACTCCTCTTAGATTACCTTCTTAAATTATCATATAGATTGCTCATTACATCAGATTACCTTGACTTTTGCCTACTGGTTTGTCTTAGTGCTTGGAAGAAATGGTCTCTTTTCTCATTCTTTGTGTGAGTTGTTTCATAGAGATGCTCCCTGGCCTACCTTTTTAATGTTTTCTAATTTCTCCGCTGAAAACTTGGGAATTCTGGATAATTCCCTAGTCAGTCAGACAGCTCAAATAATGGACCCCAAAATGTAGGCTGTTAATTATTTTTCAGTGCAATGGCAATGTAATGTGTGACAACGGAGCTTTTTGGTAACAAGTGAAATCATTCTGGACATACTGAAGACTAGAATGATTAGCACTTAAATAACACCACGCTTCTGAGGATATCAAAACACTTCATAGCATTTAATGAAGGAGGCCTTCCTTCCATACCCGAAGGATATACTTCACTACTACTAGCTCTCTTAGGAAACTGGTTCAGGGAGAGGTGAGGGACTAGGCAAAGTTATAATTAGTGGCTGTACTGCCTGATCACAGTCCTAGTCAAACACAGGCTGAAAGGCACAGCTTTTTGGTCCTTTGCATGCACTCTGCAGGGTCCCACTGTCAGCAGGGAAGTCCTGCAGGAACTACGGCATTGCTGAGGCTCTCCACAACCAGACAAAAACGTCACTCTGAGGGGAGAAGACCCTGCCGGCAGCTGGTGTGGTGACAAAAGATGAGAGGAAAGAGGTGACAAACTAAGGGAGAACATGAACACCTATAGAATCATTCTATAAGGAAGAAATTCTTTACTCAGAGGGAGGTGAGGCATTGGAACAGGTTGCCCCAAGAAGTCATGGATGCCCCATCCCTGGTGGTGTTCAAGGCCAGGTTGGATGGGGCTTTGGGCAACCTGGTCTAGTGGGAGGTGTCCCTGCCCATGGCAAGGGGTGTGGAACTGGATGGCCTTTAAGGTCTCTTCCCACCCAAACCATGCTGTGATTCTAAAAAAAAAATGGATAGATGATTATGGAAAGAGAAACTGGGTGAGTGCAAGAGCAAGTGAGAAAGAGGGAGGAAGTAAAGGACTGTGTGGATGAGATGGTGAACTAGTGAATGTGTGAGCCCAAAGCATATTGGGCAAAGGAGAGAAAGATGTGGAATAGTAACATATATTTGCTTTCAGCTACTGGAACATAGAAACTCATTTTCTTTCCTGTGTAATCAACACTGTGAAACTGAGCATTCTATAGTTAATGCTCAGCTCTGAAAAATCAAGTTGTCTACCTGTATTTTGCAACACCTTTGAACTGGACACACATTATAAATATCACCATGAGGTGTCCTAACAGGATTATTTTAGGATAACAGTCAACTTGAAATTTTTAGCCTTTATGTGGAAAGGGATGAGGCCATTAGCTCATGGTTGCTCTGGCTAATCTTTCTAGCAATGTAAGAGTACTTTGGTGTGATCATCTTCCCTGTGTGCTTAGCCTGTCCATGAAATAAGGACATCAGACCCCAGAGTCTGTTAAATTCTTTTGTAAAAAGGTACAGATGGTTTTCAATTACTTTTTCCTCAGTAATTACAGTAAAAATGTACTCTAAGTTATATCTGGTCTTAATGTGGTGGTTTGTTTGGTTTGTTTGTTTTTTACTTTGCCTTCAGCAGTATTTTTAAATCACTGTACTAGGGATTTGTTTTTAAGTTTTAAGAGAGAACCTCCTAGGCATAGAAATACAGGACTAAATTTGCTCTCTGGGCATTAACATAGCTCCTTCAAGTGTCCTGTCCCTGGAGATGTTCAAGGCCAGGTTGGATGGGGCTATGAGCAACCTGGTCTAGTGGGTGGCATCCCTGCCCATGGCAGGGAATGGAACTGGATGGTCTTTAAGGTCGCTTCCAACCCGAACCACTCTATGATTCTGTGATTCTGTGGCAAAGAGGACATGGAGAAATATACTTGTGTATGAGTCTCAGGATTGGCTTTGCTGTACTAGATAAGTTACCTTTTAAATTCAATGTTCTGCTCTTAAGAATGGCCTGTGAGAAAGGCAGGTATCTTCAGACAAACATATGTGTGACATTTAAAAATTTTATTACTTGAATGATACCATCACTGTTACAATTTATTTATTCATTTCTTAAACATACAAACAGTTGAAAAGGGTCTGTGTGATGATTAGTGAGACAATTATACACATTAATATCAGAGTAATCAGACCTCATACTTTTAAGACAGCAAGAAAAAGATGCAAACAAATTTTTGAAAAGCATTATCCTAACTGTAGTTGTCACTAGTTGGTTTGGCTGAGATGTACATAATGATAGCTGGACTTCATAGTACTAAAGCACTATCTCTTAAGAGGTGTCTTGTACATGACAAATTAGGAAAATGAAACACCAACAATTTGAAACGTTTAACCAAGCTCATAAAGCAAATGCTGACATTCAGACCCAGGCCTCTGGTTCTCAGCTGTATGTCCTGGATCCTGAATAGGTACAACATGAAAGGTGTGCAACTAAAAAAAAATTATTCTGATTTAGGGTTCCATGTTTTGCAGCATCCTGGATACACTTTCCTGCTCTTTATGAAATTAATGGCTCTTCCATGCAGGTATATTTGATGCTGACATATGATGATGTTAAGGTGAAATAATGAAAGCTTTATCAGAGAATCAGAGGTTATCAGGGAATTCCAATGATTTTATAATAACCTGGTTATCACCAAACAAGTACACATTCAAGTCCCACCGCTCTAGTCAGCCAGCAGAAGAGTACCTCTGAAAGTTCCTGCGTTTATTAGGTAAAATACATTTTCAGGTGGAACAGCAATGTGTTTCTTTAATTTTTCGTGTCATAGGAAGGTGGTCCTTGGCCTAATTTCATGTTGTCTCTGAGCTACCAAGCTGATACTTGAGCATCTCATCTAAGGGATTTTTCTGCACAACTGACTTGTGTTTGGTTTTGAATATTGAGCTCCACCACCATTCTTCAAAGCTGGCTTTAGTGCATGTCCATTGCTCCTCAGTGGCTCTTGAGAGGCCTTTTGGCTGTATGTTTTATTATTTGTATGAATTATTTTCACTCTTATTACAGTTTTCAAACAGTAGACAGAGCTGACTCACTGCTCTTGACTCCATGACTTGCTTCTCATTTCAACCTCTACCTGCTTAAAAAGTTTAGTAGTTGGCAGTATATCTCCTGGGACCAATGTCTGAGCAGTGGACCATTAAAAAGCAAAATGAAAGGTAAAACTCCTCTTGGCTTGTGTGGCAGGAGCTCTGGGGGTGCAGGTAAACATCCACTTTACTGATCATTGAACCTAAGGAAATGAGGAAAAAGAAGGAATCTCTTTCTAAGCAAAAAGACCTTACTGGAAATTGAAAACCCCTCTTCCTTGCTATGTTAGCTGGTAGGAACAGAAGTGAAAAATAGTGTTGTCTGTTCTTCAGTATGAATTACATTGAAAAACAAGGAATATACCAAGTAGCTTAGTGAGGAGTGAGTGGTGCAGTCATATCTATGGATTTTATTTTGGTTTTATCATTGACTCACTGTGTGACTTTGATCATTTAATCTCTATGTCTCAGTTTTCCCCTGTATTTATTGAAGGTTGCAAAAATGCATACTGCATTTTTTGATGTTATAGTTTATCTCTGTAGATTCCAAGAGACCCAGCAGTGCTTTAGGTGCTGTGTGTCCATCATGGAAATGCAGTGTATGCTTCAACAACTTACAGTTTAACTAAACTGTGACTGGTAGAAACTTCATTATGTTAACTTTCCCCATCAAAACTAAATCTCTGTTTTAAGCCTCTGTGAACTCTGTGAAGTAGCAGCACATTTCTGGATATCTGAAAAGGCTCAGATATAGTTGAATGAATTTATTAATGAAGTATTCCCTCACAGCAAACAGATTTGTGAACTCCCATAATTAAACAGTGCAGAAGTACTTCTCACTTTCCCTTTAGAGAAAGTGAAAATAAGCACCATACAATGTTAGATAGTTTACTCCAAAATTAAAGTTTTATTGCTCTTGAATTCTTGCAAGTCTTATGTTAACAAAAACATATGCTTTATTTTCTTAAATGTTAAAATAGTTTTTTGTTTGCATTTAAATGTTCTCCTGGAGTGTTTATACCACTCTGAAGAAAGAGTATTGTTCATACATGAAAATCCGTAAGTGAAACCAACTTGGAACAGAAGTAAAGCTAGCACATCTGTTTTAATATCTCAAAGTAAACCAGCTGTGTATATATAATATATACACGCTAGTAGTAGATGTTAAATTAGATTTTAAGAAATTGTTTCAGCTTAATAGCCTAAAATGTTATTAGTAACATAGATAAGGAAATTACTTAATCAAAAATATATGATTTTTAACCTGACAATGTCCCTCTTAATTAAGTTATGAGATCCTTAGACGAATGATGTTATAAAATTGCAGAGTGTAGCTTCTATTATTTATAACAAAATGCCAAAGAGGTAGCTCAAACCGATTAAAGCGAGGAAAATCTCATTGAAACTTGCCATTCTGAGTAAGTGAATGGTGAATATTTCTGGAGAATTCATCCAGCCTTAGCATCTCAAACATAGCATCCAGCTAGCTGCTTTTGATGCAAGAATTACACATGTTGGGAAAATAATGATTATACTATTAAATTAATAAAAAGGATGGTCTTGGCAGGTTCTAGAATGTGAACAAAAATCCAAGTATTTCAATTGTGATGAAGTTTAAATTAGAAGTCTGGATAGCCTCACCTACCTTACAAAGTCAGCCTTGCACTGATTTTTTTTTTTAAATACAATCTTGAAATATTTCTAGTAGGCAGCAAACTGAGCTCCCCTACAAAAGATCCCCTATGGGGCTTATTTCTTCCTGCCCTAAGCTGGTACTGGTTGTCCATCCTTCAGCACAGTGAGCAGCGTGGACCTGCAAACCATTAATCTACATGTCTCCTAATAATGAAAGCAAAGATTTTGGGTTTTAGCACTTCAAGTCTGACTGTGTTGCAGGGCTCAGGAGGAATGCTGTATGATCCACAGCAGGGCTGTGCTGGCACAGGGCATTGCTGAATCATATCCGTCCTTCGTGGTGGGTGCGGGGAAAGATTTGGCAGGGACCACAGAGGCCAAGACTAGCAACTCACCCAGGATCCCAGCTGCAAGCTCAGCTCAGCCCAGTTGTGCAGTAAAACAGCAGGACCCTTGAGAGAGTTTGTAATCTCCAACTTCTCAGCTGCTTTTGGAGGTACCCTACCTCATCTCTTTCTTTGTCATGTCTTGTGTCATTTATCTCTATAAAGATCAGGTGTGACACGTGGCTTTAAGGGCAGGAAGGCTCTTGCCATAAGAGAATTAAGAGGGTAAGTATACATTTTGTTGATGTTTAAGTTATCATTAGTGAACTTTTACCTCTGCCCACTTCTTATAGCAATTAGGTACTTTAGAAATTAAATTATCTACAATTTAAGGAAATAAGAAAGCTGAAATCCCAGCTATATTGAAATCAATGGCAAATGTTTTTGTTTGTTTGTTTGTTTTTCTAGTTCATTGATTTCATCCTAAACATCCAAGTCATTGAGGCAGGATTGATAAGTATCTCTTACTTTCTGTTTCCAGTGCTTACCACTCTCTTGAGGGTTATAAAAAATAACTTACTATATGGAATTTCAATCAAAATGTGTTCAGCAGATTAGAGAGAAGAACTTGTAACTTATTTGAAATTTTTTTTTTTTCTAGTCTGCCTTCAGAAAACTCCTAAGCAACACAAATAGTGAAGGAATTCATTTTAAAGGCTTGATTCTAGGAATATGGTTGAAGGACTCAAAAGACAGAATTCCTAAGCACATCTTCAAGAAAATACATGTAATATCTTAACATGATTATCATTTTAAGCCATTTTTCTATAGTAGTTCAAGCTATAACCCATAGAACTGATAGAATATAATGAAGTCTTACGATGATCATGCTTGGCATGGAAAATGAATGTATGCAAGGCTTCAGCTTAGATTAACCATGCGCCGCAGATGCGTTCAATGAACCCGTTTCCTGTTTTGCTTTATAAACACCCCCTATCCAATCCTTTAGAGACATTTTTATCTGCTAATAAGCATAATTACAGTCATTCCTGCTGTCATTTATAAAATTATAAGACAGTTATTTAGTTGGTTGTGGTGTTGAAGGCTGCTAAGTTTCCCTGACCAGGGAAGTTCTACTGAATTCCTTAAGAAATCAACAGCACACCTGGTTGGGCAGCACTCTCTCTGTTACAATGTTAGTCTGTGATGAACCATTGACTGCACAGAGATTCCCACAAGATACACAAGAAGTTCTGGTTCTCACTGTTGTCAACTTTGTACCATTTATTACTGCATGGAGAGGATCTGATTTTCTGAATCTTGCAGATGTGAATCTAGACCAGCTGGCCTGATGCCTGAAGGGCTTCAGCAGTGTATACTTCTGCAGGCCCAAGGCATTTAAAGCCAATGGGGTGTGGGGGCTTGTAAATTTGTCTGTCTGCAGAGATTTTTCAGGAGGATTGGAGAGGAGGGGAAATGCTGACACAACTCCACTGTAAATGGTGTCTTGAGTGACCTCAAAGTAAGGAGGCTGTCCTGCAGGCCTTCTGCTGCTCCCCGCAGCTAAGAGTGCTACATCTAACTTCAGCCATCCTTTCCCCAATCGAGATACTCCTTTGCCATGTTTTAAGATGCAAATAATCCACACAATTTAGAAATCTAATGTTATGTACTAGGACAACAGTGTTTCCTTTGGACAGTCATGACAACAGATAGAAAACTGGGTCAGTTATATTTATAAGCTTTTCATCCTTCTGTAGTTATCCAAATGCTTGCCTCAGATAGTGAACAGATTTTACTCTTATTAGCTCCACAGACAATAAATAGCAGTGGCTGATACTGTCTACTTAGGCACCGGACATCTGCAAGTCAATGGTATGAATATCTAACTGATCACTTTTTGTATGAAGGAAACTCAGGCTTCATGTATTTAAAGTCATCCTGCCTACTACTCAATATACTACCATGAAGTCTGCAAGAAGTGGGGTAGTCAGATGACTAGTCACCTGAACATATCCAGAGGCTGGACTTCGATTATGTATACTGACGTTACATACAAAGCGTCTGCTACGCTTCTTTGTGACTTGCTCCCTGTTTCAAGAGTTTTGCATATCTTTTTAAATCAGTAGGAGTTTTGCCATTGACTTGAATTTAAATTGTGAAAAGGCTCTTGTTTTAAGGAAAGATATCTAAAAGTTCCAGACTAAGCACATCTGTTAGCCAGACGTCACTTCAAAACCCTAAGTTTAGTAGAAAGTTTTAAAGGCTTTGTGGAAAATAATAGAGTGCTCTGGGGAACTGTGGAATATTCAGATTTATCATCTAGACAGAAGTTTGTGAGTCTAGGGACTGTTCGATATAGAAATGCTGAAGTCACTAGCAAAATGTTATGGTAGGTCACTTGGTTCTACTAAAAAGGAGTATCATCCTTTTAACTTGTGAAATCCTGCTATCTATCTAAAGGTGGGTCAGAGTAGAGTAGTTCAGACAGAGACAGCACTAATAAAAATTCTGACTGTTACTAATTTCACCCTCACTGGTATTTGTTCCATGCAACTGCTGTTTCCTCTTCCTAATTCACTTTATAGTTGAGGGTTTTTTTCTTTTTTTCTTTCTTTCTTTTTTTTTTTTGTTTATCCACATGAATAGACAAGCTCATGAAATGGTCTCAAGCAGCAAATGGCTTTGGAAGCCAGACAAAGTGAACTAATCTCCAGTTTATAAACGTATTGCGATGCTGAAAGAGCAAATGCTTCAGCAAGCAACTTTAAAGAGGAATTGGGGTGTGGAGTTTCTGAAGGAAAGAAGTTGGAGGTGACAGAGTACAATAATGTCTGAGCACAATGACAGACTGACTAGAGAAATTTGATTATATAAAGAGGGATAATAGATGAATCAACTAGAAAAACAGACACCAGAGAGAGAGCAAGCAGAATACAAGAAGCATTTGACCACAGGAAAATAAAATGGAGAGAACTTAGCAGTTTCCTACTAGCCAGCCTTTGAAACTGAATGTGGCATGTGAGATTTTTAAAATATCATTTGTTTCTTAGACTGCTGGGGAAAGGACACTGCAAGGGAAGAAGTGACTTTGCTATCACACAGCTCAAACTGCTTCAAAGGTCTGCCCAGTGTGATAAGTGGTGCAAAGCACTTTGTGATCTCTGGATGAAAGTCATGATAGTAAGTCCAAAAAATTGTTCAAAGGGCAAGTCCAGCAATCCTTAGCCCCAATTCAGGCAAAACAGCCATTGTTCCATACATGAGCGTCTGGAAAACAGAGGATACGAGGGCATTGAGCCAACAGTTCCTTTTTTTCGTCTTTTTTGACTTTATTGTAGAAAAAGCTGAAAGACTTTTCAGGGTGGAGGAAATTGTGAGAAAGGGAGGGGGCCACCCGCTGGTAATAGAAGGCTGAGTGTATTCTCCGCCACTCTCTTTCCACCTGCCCCCAGTTTGCCTTATACTTCGCATCATTCAGTTGAGGCCAATTTTCAGCCTGAAAGGAGGACTTTGCAGAAAGTTATGGGCAAACAGTCCGAATGGAAATGGTTCTGCAAACTTAATTATAGCATTTGCAGTTAAATGCAAACTAGTAACAACACACTGGGATTAGCTCCATATTCAGCAGAGAGAGTCCAGGTACAAATGCTTTAGTTAGATGGATCTGAATTTGAATTAGGCACCTTTTGGCATCTTAAAAGAAACACAGTCTCACCTCTGGTTCAGGATGTATCTCTTCTTCTTTTCTTCCCCCTCCCGCCTGTGTGTACAATAAAATCAGAGGCAAAACAAAGCAAACATAGTAGTTTGGTTCTTCTTAGGGCTATATTGAAATCAATGAAGCATCTTCATGATCTATTGTTCTTAAAAATGTACACGCTGAGTCACTCCCTCAGCATCTCCTTGCAGTTCAGGGTAGAATGTCACCTCGGGTTTCAGTGATTGTTTTAGAAGATGGGGGAGTGATTGTGGATGGGTTCCTTTTGCTTGGGAGTAAGCTTTCCTAGTACCATTAACCTTTGCAATTGCTGACTAGTAACAAAGGAAGTTATTTGGGTGCCATTCCTTTCAGGTGTTGCACCACTGTGAGCTTGAAAGGGCTCAGCAGAACACCGAGCATGTTGCAGAGACAGGTTTCACACTGTGCTGCATAGGCAGGCTTAGCTTGGGCAAACTCTCGCTGGAGTCAGTTGAGGTTTTCCCTAAGTGAGAAATGAGTTAAAAAAACTGAGGCAAGATTCTGATCTTTTACCCAGGCACAACTCCAGCAACTTTGGAAGAGTTACTTTTGACTTACAGCATTGTAACATGGATCAGAGTCTGGGCTTCAATAAGAACTTCAGCATTTGGCCCCACTTCTGTGTAGGCTTTTATTAATTTATTTATTAAAGAAAAAAAAAAAAGACAATTGCATTGACTTTAATAACCCTTACCTCAAAGTTCACTTTAAAGAAAACTAATAAGACTTTTTATTTCAAGGGAAAAAAAAAAAACACTAAAAATAAAAGTTTAGCTATGGTCAGCCAGGGTGGGAAATTCCATTGTGGCTGCAAGCCCATGGCAGGTAGAGTGGAATTTAATGAAGGAAACTGCTGTGTTTTTGTGTCTTTCTGTATGTTTTTCCTTTAAAACCAAGAGCTGGGCAGGCTTCCCATTTGACCTGATGTGACCCAAGCAAATTGCTTCTTATATAAAAACAACTGCAGACTTGGAGAATGTGAAAATGCACTGTATCCTTTTTCCAACTCAGGGAAAATGAAAGCCTGAGAAACAGGACGGCCCTGTCAATACTCGTTGAGCAAAACTATCACTCAAACCCGATAAAGAGAGATTAGAACAGGCTTCCTTATGCCAGAGGGATTCATTATAAGTTAGATCTCATTATGTTTTTGTTTTGTTTTGTTTTGTTTTATTTTAAACAGGCACACTTACCGTCAGTAAGGGAAAAATCCATTTTTCAGATTTTTTTTGTGAAGAGAGCAGAAAAGGAGCACTTGTAAAGGAGGAGAGAGAAGGAGGGGGGGGGGGCGGATTTTAGCTAATACACCCAAACTAAAAAAAAGAAATTGATAATTGTTAAAACGTAGGCAAAAAGCCCAGCTTTTAGCTTTTGCTGTAACTTGGGAGAGCACAGGCGCACGGATTCAGGGTGTGTCTGCTGATATTGTATTCAGATGTGTTGCCTTGGCATGTGTACTGACGGATTTATTTAAAAAACAAAGCAAAAAAAAAGCATTGTGTGCTCGTGAAATGACTTCATAAAATCCTTCCCTTTATGAATTATTTTGATCACAGGGCTTGTTGTTTAAATTTCTAAACTATGCTTTTTTTTTTTTAATTGCCTTCTTTTCAGAACTGTCTGTTCTAAAGTTGGCACCTTCCGCATAACAGCGTGTGGAGATTAAAGGAGAGGGGAGGGAGGGGAGTTGTGGGGGCTTTCATCAGACCAAGGGGGTGACACAGTGCATAAATCAATCCCACATCTTCTGAGGGTCACTGCTGAAACAAGTCTTGAGCTCTCAGCCCCTTGTCTGCTGTATGGGCAGCTACAATCTTCAGTGGAGAGAAGAGCAAATACTCAAAAAATCGCGTGATGCTATGTTGCAGAAGGCAGAATAGACTTGTGTTTGCTGTGTGTTGCTTAAAATGGAGGTGAAGGGCTTCTTACCTGGGGAAGAAAGATGCTATAATTCCAGCTGGGTCCAGTGGGGCCTGCTTTTCCAAAAACCTGGTTTTGTTTGTGCTCAGTGAGCTTCTGACTGTTGGTCGGGGTGTTTTCGTGCGGTGGCTTGTGAGTGTAGCCAATATACTCTATAAGCAATGCAGGATTGCATGCTAAAGAGGCAAGTGTACAGAACGAGGCTATTTGGACGGTTTTGCTCTAAATATTATGTTAAGGACCTGCAAAGTCAGTATTAGTAACTTCCCCAAGATCCACCATCGGCATCGTACAGGTCCTGTATTTATCCAGAAGTTGCAATGGTATTTTCAGGCTAGGCATGAAAATCAGAACATTTTACTGGATTAAGGGTCTGTACCAGGGATCAGCAGAGCTGGGGGTCACTCTGTGTTTCTTCTTTTTGTTTGCTAGGGAACATTCAGAAGGTTCCTATTATTATTATTATTATTATTATTTGTTATTTGTTATTCAATGGGGTATGAGATATGTGGTGCTTGGTGCTACCATCCAAGACTATTTCTGCTTGTGTAAAGGAGGAAGCTAGAATAGTCCTTACCTGAAAAGTGGTCTGAGCTTTTTATT
This sequence comes from Chauna torquata, assembly GCA_013399475.1. Taxonomy (NCBI): domain Eukaryota; kingdom Metazoa; phylum Chordata; class Aves; order Anseriformes; family Anhimidae; genus Chauna; species Chauna torquata. The sequence goes on along the minus strand of VXAL01004698.1, from coordinate 116,860 downwards.
CTAAGGTTGCATTCAGAGCATTAGGATTTCTGAAGAAAGCTGGATTTTCTGTCAGGAATGCTTGCTTTTTCAGAAGGTCGCATGCAGAATCACTGATTTGAGGATAGGAATAATAGTTTTATGTTATGGGTATTGATTTATTTGGTTCTCATTGCACCATCTGCTAGGCATGCAGATTCACAGCTGCACGTATAAATGTGTGTAAGATCATGGTAAAAAAATGATTTAGGGTTCTAGATTATGATAAAGAAGATGCTGATTTCCATGTAAGCAAAGAATCCTTGTTTGGCTGACTGGAGATGATGTTAGCAAAATACATTTTACTTTTTGCTACATGGAATTTTTCTGCTGGTGGCAGAGCTTCCAGGTCCTGGCTGATTTGCTTTTAACTGTGTACAGGAAAGTTTCCAAAAAGAGACAAAGAGTGGAAACCCTATTATCTTATTTTAGAGAATTTGCCTTTCAGCTTATAGACATTTTGTTGTCAGAAATCCTTTTCCATAGCCTAATATATCTTAATTCTCATAAAGACAAATACGGCTGTATGTAGGATTTTGCTGTTTACTTCAGGCCCTTTCCTTTCGCAGATTAGACATCACTCTAATCTTCAGAATAGTATTTTAGGCAACAGGAGATGAGTGCCATTCAACCAGCTTTCCTTGACAGCAGCTCTTCTTGAACCTTAGTCAGGAGAGTCTATTACGTTTGACATGGTGGAGTTTACGTAGAACTATACCATTCTAAATGTGCTTTTTTACTTACTATGCATAAACATTAGTACCACTTTGTGTATCTTCAATTATGGGCTGGACACTAAAGCCATCTAATTTTCAGTGTATATATTAGTCAATTCATCCAGTAACAGCTGACTGTACACCTAGCATGAATTATTTTTTGTAAATATGATTTTCTGTCGCTCATGCATTTGGCTTTGCTGGTCTTTTAGCAGGTACTAGAGGAAGAGTTAAACCATCCACACAAATGTTTTCAGCCTGCACTGTTTCTGTAGCATCTAATGAAAAGTACAATATACACGCCAACAAAATGTTGTGACATTCTTATCGTGCAAAATTTGGGCAGAATTCCTACTGTAAGAGCTTGCTGGGACATACATTTCCATGGAACATTGCGTTATTTTCTTTAAGAAAAGGTGTATAAGTAATGCCCTCCAGTTTTAGGTTAGTCTTACTGTTTCCCATGGATGCTTAGAAATACATGATTTCAACACTAGAGTGCTGCAGCACTCAGGATG
>VXAL01004698.1:96854-108786 GCA_013399475.1 Chauna torquata | reverse complement strand
CTAAAGAACAGTAAATTACAAGGAAAAAAAAACATGGCTGAAAGGAAAAATGTTCATTATTGTTCTGCAGTCATCGTATTTGAGCATGTCTCGAAAGTTCATTAGGCAATGCTGCTAATATCTGTCATTAATTTATGGTCTTGTTTGGCTTCTGCTTTTCTTCATCCAGCAATGTAAAATGGTACCCAACTTACCAGGTTTTCTCTGCTGTTTTGTCAGAGTCACCATGCCTTTTCCAATTCTGTTTCAAGGCTATGAACTGCTTCTGATCTGTCCTGTTTACTCACTTATCTCAGTTTTTTCCCTAATTTACTGAATGTGAGTCTAGCATGCTTGCTGGAGACACAGGTCCAAATTTCTTTAAAGCAACCTTTCTGCTCTGGTATAAGCAATATTCTCTTTGTTCATTTTTTAGGCATTCCAGGTGTAAGGGTCAGACCCGTCTTTCTTCAGACCTGGATGAGCAATACTTATTGTAGCCTAGTCTTATGCTGAGAAAATTGCCTCTTGCTTATTTTTTTTTTCTCTGAAGCCTGATAGAATTTGCACCTTGTTCCACAAATGTTGGTCAAGGATTACCATTTCCCAGTTACCAGCCTGGTCTTGTGTTCTACACTTCTCCCGTTTCAACCAGTGTAAAATAAGGTTAAGATTAACTATTACCCAACAGCCCTCTGCATTGCCAAGCAAGATACCAGAGAAAAACACAGCTTCCTTCAAGTTTACAAAATTACTTGAGATTGGAATAATGTAGGACTTTTAGGTTCAATTGGAAGAAGGTGGCTCCTCAGCAAGTTCGGGTTGGCTTTAGAGCTGGCCAGAAATGGTGATTACAGTGAATCCGTTCTGACACAGAAAACAGTCCAGGGCCGAGGGTGGTGGTGGGGAGTTAAAACTGAGAGCAGCTATAGCTTCATGTTTTGGGAGTGGTGGGGAAACAATGGATATTCTCCATTAGTAGAGTGTTGGCTCAATAAAATGTAGGGATTCTTTCTGAATTTATATGGAGGTCAGACTGAGCTGGCTTTCTTGTTCCTCATTTTTTAATGTATTAACTGAGTATGTAAGAAAGAAAAACCGCACAACAAGCAGCATTTGCTTTCTGCAAACTTGCAGTGCACCAGCTGTGAGAGGGTATGCATTCCTGGAGACAGGCAGTTTTTATACTCTTTTCTGGCGAGTACTGTGTAGTTACATCTTCAATCAGCAAATGTGTGTGTTTTTAATATATATATATACACACACACATGCACATATATATCATTTAAGTAAATAACTGTGGAAAGGAGGAGAAATAGTTATAAAAATAAGCATTCTGAACAACAAACAAGCTCAGTGTACAACTAAAGGAAACTTGGAAGAAACAGGCCTTCATGAAGGAATAACATTGTTGAAGCCATATGTTTTCCATGTACCGGGGAGACTGTTTTAATAGCTTACAAATGCATATAACCACAAAAAGTCTAAAATTAGTTAGTGCTTTAAAGGGCTAAAGATTGACACAAGTCATTCCAGTCAGTAAAGCACTTCTTTTCATCCAGATCCAGTGAATAAACTTATGTGACTGAGCTGAAGGAGGTATGGGGGGGTGGGGGCATGGTGTGTCTCCAGCTGCTGCATAGACTTGTACAAAACTTTGTTGCCAATTTGCAGTATGCAATAGAAGCGTTTTTTTCAGGCATTGAGCCTGGTGGGAAGTATGGTGGGCTAGACCACAAGTAACCTGAGTTCTGTCCCTGCTGTGCCATTGGTATGCTAGAAGTTCTTGAACAAGGCATTCCTCCTCCTTGTACTAGTTCTGCCATCATAAAATAGCAAATCCCTCTGTAGACTAGACTACTTTGGGAACTGCTGATGAAAAGTGGTGGCTAGGAGTTGTATTTTGCCAGCCTTTTCTCCCAAAGTTTGTTTGAACTTAGTAGCCTAAAGCAAAACTCAGGTGAGTCTTTATGGCCTCCAGGGTTTGTGCTGAAGTTGTACAAAACCTTGAATACTGCATGTTTTCATTTTAACAGCTCCAGGGTTAGTCTGAGCTGGGCCTACCTTCATTAAAGGGGTTTGTAAATCTCAGCAATTTCTTCATCATCTGATCTGAATTATGAACTGGCAATGAAATCAAGATCTTCTGTTGAGCTGTAAAGGTTTTATCAGTCTATGTAGAACTGTCTCCACAAAAGCTTAGATCTCTTTTAGCAATGCTCACATGGCAGCTCTTCTCTGCTGCACACCGTGTTCAGTCTTCTATTCATCCCTAGTTGAACTTCACCCCAGATGGCTTCATCCTTAATCGATTCTGGACTGTGTATGAGAGCTGAGGCGGGCATAGTGATGTCACCCTGTTCTGTGATATCACAGGCCTCTGCTGAACGTGATCTGGGTTCCTTCATCCATGATACCTCGTTCTCAAATGCAATGTAAGGGTGCCCTTCCAACCTACCTGGACATCTTTCTCATCATGACATCTATTTGCACTGTGGTTTGAGCTCCTTACAGAGAGAACTTAGTCACAGAGCTACCTGGCAACGTCAGAGTCACTGAAAAGTGTTCGAGCATGCTTCCCAGCTAGCCATGTAGTGGCTCTACACTCACTTGACAGATTTTCATCCCACTGGTGCTTGTACAGGGTTTCAAGTCTGTAAAGAACTCGTTTGTATTTTAGGAGCACTCTATACAGCCCTTGGTAGGAGCAAGCTTAAGAAAAAGAGATTTACCCAGAGGAAGGGAGGAAAGGCGGTTTGGTCCTCAATAGAAAGTCTTTGCGCTTTACCAGAAATTTGGACCAGATCTGTGTTTTTTTCCATGGTGAAAATGCATTAGTGCAAACAAACCTGCAAACAGAAAAATTTTACTAGACCTTCTGCGTTACTAGAAATCTTCTCCAGGTCTTTTACTTAAAACATGGTCAAAATGTACCTAAGAAAAAGTCTATCGTTGTATTATCTCCTTTAATGAAGTATTCCTTTCAGTGTCTGTCAAAAATAGTCACATGGTAAACACTGAACAAAAATTTGAAATGTTAAAGGAATAAAAGTCTTCAGGGAATAAATTATTTTTACAAGTGGCCAATATAAAATAATACAGTACATGTCTCTTAAAGTAGTAATTGATAAAGGAATAAAACTCCTAAAAGAGTATATTTTTCATTCTCTGAAGCAAACTGTGTAATAGCACTCAGCAGTATTTAATCTCCAGGGGCCTCCAGAACAGGCACAAAAGTGAATGTAACTTAAAATCGACAGGAGGGATCTTTCACGAGATCTGCACTACCTGCTGCCAGCTGTCGACAGCCACATTACAGCAGCAGGCCTGCTCACTCAGCACCACTGTAGTTTGCCATTCTGAGCCTTTTTTTTTTAATCTGGATCTTAAGCAGATAATTCCCAAGGCATCCCTGTGAAGTGGAAAAGCATGATTCTTCCAGTCTGACATATGTGAAAACTGAGATATGGAGAGGATAAAGCCTTGATTGAGGTCAGCCTGTTTGTTCTGACATGTAATGTGGTTGTAAAGGGTCTCCGTCCTTCCACAGCATTTTAACAACATTTTTAAACTGTAGTTTCCCTCTATACTTACGAAACAGGATTGCCTTTGAGTTACAGCTGTATTGTCACTGGGTCCTTTGGCTTCTTATGGGGCGTACCTGAATCTCAGCATGGAAACGAAGCATCAGCTTCATCTTAGGGGCTGGCTAATGAAAGAACACTTTCAACGTATTGTAGAGCTCTGTGAGTGGGCTTCAAAGGCTGACCTTACACGGGCAAAAGGAGCGCATCCCAGGGGGGATAAAGTTCTCCTGCTACATGACTGGAGTGCAATTCTTGTTTACTTTAGAAATCGATCTGTCCCAGAAACTTGTTAGAGTTTCATTGAGGAAAATAAGAGAAATTTTTCATCAGGTAGATACGTTCAGAGAGATTCTTGGGTGAAAACAGCAGAAGGAAAGTGGAGATTTGGGAGAAGGCATATAAATGACACTTCATGTATGCTTGTTATGTCTTGGTGGGTCTTCGAGAGGCCAAGTGAAGTCGGTTCATGCAGGCTTTATCCAGTGATGTCCTCTCCCTGGGTTCTCTTCCTGTTTTTCCATCCACAGTTCAGACAATCTGCCCTGCAGCACTAGTTTGTTCTTCTTGAGATCAGTCACACTGAAGCAATTGTATGNTTTTTTAACTTTATCTGTCAACTAGTTTTTGGCTTGGTGGTGCTTTTTTTCTTTCCCCCCCATTTCTCTCCCCTCTCCCCAGAGCCATAAGCTTCATGAGTGCAATCAGAAGTAAAACCAAGAGCTTTAATCTGAATTGTCTCAAACTTGGGATATATTTTAAAACTGAATCCTTTTTTATATAAAAGTTACAAAACTACCTTCTGCAGCATTTCTGGTTTTGGTATTCCCTAAAAAAATGGGAATAACTGTTTTGTGTTTTTTCTTGCACAGTTTACTTTGTTTAGTTGTAGAGGAGAAGACACAAGAAACTTTGAGTGGGTAAAAATAGTAGAAGGTAAATGTGCTTTTGGAAATCAATAGACTTTGTAAAAATCTACACCGTGCATGCCCTTGCATCATGGAGTATGCTTTCCTAGCCTGTTCATTGTAAACAGACTGCATTAATTTCAGGGATAGTGGCATACTCTTATCAACAATATGGAGATTGTTTTCTTTTATAATCCATGTTATCAGTTACAATTTTCTCTCACTAATTATGTTAGGATTGAAATCATTATACTGCGTTTGAGACCTGGGGGGATAAAATTACCCCCCCCCAAAAAAGTTTCAGTCTTTTTTTTAATGGTGGTTTTGAGCATATAGAAAGAAATGAGGAAAGTAAGTATGAGAATAAATTACAGTATTCCTAACATACCCAATAATATATTTTGTTTCTGCCTCATTTCAGAATGACCCAAATGAATGTTGTTTGAATTTGGCTTATTTTGTAGATACCCTAGAGAGCCTGGTAATAAATCAAATGCCAAACAAGTTAGTTCAGTAGTTTCAAAGTGGTCTGTATGCGTAACATATGTAGACTGAATATCACTTGTGCCTGCACCTCACTATTTGTATCTGTTGAGATCTCTCTCCATTCTCATGGAAACCAACCACTGATTGACAGTAATGCTGTGAACTTCCATTTATTAGCTAATACGTTTTCACTGATTTTTCATGAAAATAGGAGCAGAGTGGACTATTATGGAATATTCATGGAACAAAATTCCAGAGAAAGAGGTCTTAGGGTCAGGAGGAGGGAGGGAATGGGAAACAGATGCCAGATTGCCTGTAGAGAGTCCAAGCATGTGTTTTTGTTTGTAGCAATGATGCACATGCTTTTTGCGGGTGCAATTATTGCTTCTGCCTTTGAAAGTTTCACCATAAATCTGTTTCTCAATCTCCCTTCATTTTTGACCCAAATTAACCTCTTCTCTGTACAGTTCTGTTACTTAACCTCATTTTCTCTTGGGAATATCTGCACCACCATGCTGTAGGTGTTCTCTCCTGAATTTCAGAGACCGCTCTGAATTCAAATCCATTTCTGGACAGATTTAATTCATTAAGTATTTCTATCTTTTCATAATCTGCATGCACTGGATTTTATATTTCACTGAGTCACTACAATGAACAGCACCACATGAGTGAAATAAAGACATTCACCCTTTATTTTTGGTCTCTGCCTAACATCCAGCTTTAAGCAAAGGCATATGATCTGTAAGCAGCTGAAAACTGGGACCTAAAGTATTTGAATATCCATTTAACATATCGTGACACTTTCCTTTCAATCTATCAAACACTTAAAAACCTGATTTCTCTTGTTCTAGCAATAGCTTGTCTTATTTGAGTGACACCTTGGGTCTAATGAAACTGACTGCAGGTGACTCACAGCTAACTGCAACAGATGTGGGGTGAAAGCTTTTAGCAGCCGTGCACCTCCAAGTGGGAATTCCCAGCTCGTCGTACCTGTGACATTGACACTCTTCTATTTTCCCACGTCAGACTCAGGCTTTAGCGTGGACCTGACAGGTTCAAAGTGACATAAGCTATGTCTTGTCATAGAGTGTTTTAGAGAAGAGGGAGTTAAGCATGTTAGCATTTATTAGCTTTGTTTAGGAAATGGACAAAGAATTGTAACTTAATATTCTTGTACTCTAGGGAGCTTTGAGCCCTCTGTGAGTTTTCTAACTTGGGTTTAATCCGTAGGCTGGGATGCTAGCAAAACTGTTTCAGCTTGCTGCCAGGTAATTAAATTCAGCTGCTAGTTGTGCTGTATCTTATTGAATAGAATATGCATTGGTTTAAAATGTAATGTAAGTTGCCATGAAGAGCTAAGTATCAGAAGACAACGCCACATCATCCTGTATACAAGGTTGGAAACTTCTGTGCTCTCTCCTTCTGCAAAGAGAAGCTCTTCAGTAGCTTGGGAGCCTGTTTTTGAGAGAACTAGCATGTTGCCTATGGTTTTCTCCACATGCTTGAGGCAATTCTCCTGTAGTACATCCTGCAATGTGCAGGACTGATGCTGGGAGAGTAAGACCTGTGGAATATGTTACAAATGTGAGCCCTGCGGTGCTGGATAAGTCAAGGAGGATCAGATGGATTGGCAGAGTTTCATGGTTTCTAATTTGCTGCCCACAGTGGTTTAAAATAACTGTAGCCTGTATCAGGTCTGTCAAAGCTGAGTGGTGGACTTCATCCCACGTGGTGCAACCAAGCAAATGGAGTCGCTCACTTGGGATAGCTGTTCTGTACGGATCCTAGCTGTACTAAGGGCACCGTGAGCTTAGTGATTTCCAGCCAATAGCTCTCTGTGATGCTATTTGTCAAGAAAGCCATTCCTTTGAGCTAGAGGTGTGTATCTGGGCCCTCAGAATGGAAGTAATTTAAATGTATATATATGTATTTTTATTTATTTTATTTTATATGGGGTGAAGTTGCCTGAGGCCTGTTTATTGGTTAATAACCCCCTCCAGGTTACCATCTCTAATCTTGTAATGAAATTGAGTTAATAAATCCAAGATATTATTAAATAAAGTAAGTATTTAATATTACTTGTCCTCTTTGAATCCAAGTTGCAATACAACAGAATTTCATTTTATAAATAACACCTTTCGTGCTAGCACCACAGGGCATGATTCAAAAGAATCTAAATAGAACATGAATGCTGTAATCAAATGCAGACCCCAGGAAGGCAGATTAAAAAGGCATGTTGCTGGTTAGCGCAGCAGACGGGGTAAGTATAGCGGGTCACAGCAGAAAAGCTAGTTACAAAAACAAGGGCGCAATCAAATGAAAATTGTTTGCTTGCCCACTCCAAACCATGACTGACTGCTTCTGTGTCCATGACCTATTTTTTTAATAAAGAAATATTTAGAGAGGCTGTTACATTTTAATTGCTTTATACTAAACAAGAAAACAACAAAAATCTCAACCCTGTGTTTGCATCTGGAGGACACCAGTAGATTATCTATTTATAGATAGGGATACTACATCTGGAGAAGACTTTTCCACTAGGTTTATCTCATCTCTCTCTGTTTATCTCTCATCTGCTCTCTCTCTCTTTGCATCCACTGCCAAAGGTTGTGTATCTCCTCCTACACAGAGGAACATAACAGCAGAGGGGAAAGTTGATGGGAAGTGCCATGAAGCTTACCTCGCAGAGATCCTGCACGTGTTCAGTTCAGAGGGCAGGACTGACAGGAGCGAAGGAAACTGGTCTCCAAATCCTCAGAAGCCCAGGAGTCCAGAGAGAGCCGTACCGTGGTACGACTGCCCCTGTAGTGCTGCCCGGCCTGCCCCATGTGCCTGGCTCTGATGCCTGTATCACCTTGCTATCTTTCCTCCTCAAGGAGGTTACAAAGGTGGACCGGAGGTTACAAAGGTGGACCAGAGGTTAATGGAGCAAAAACCAGAATTAACCTCCGTGTGTTTATCGGCAACTGCTCCCAAGGTCTAGTCCCAGTGTGGCTTTAGCTGCATGGAGAGATGAAGGGAGAGGAGAAAAGTCCATGCCTCCAAGCCTCCGGTGGGTTTCTTCACCCTTTCTTTGTGGAGGTGCAGGAGAGCATCAGCCCCTTGGAGGCTTGTCCTCTCTGGTGCTAAGTAAGGCAGGCAGAGAAACCCATAGGTTGTACTGTTGTTCTTAAAAGTTGATTTTGGTTAGCTCTGTCTTGTGTGTGTGTGCGTGTGTGTGTGGAACTGTAGCCAAACACATTTAGTGTTCAAGAGCTAACAGCCAAGTTGAGAGGTAGAAATAAAACTGTGATGATTTTCTTTATATAAGTATGTGTGTACATATGTATATATCTTATATTTGTGTGTCTAACACTGTGTTATGAATATTACAAAATGCTACCTAGAGAAAGGATGTGTTTTAGGTGCTACCTAATTAAAACTTTTTAAATTAAATTAAATTATTTGAATACGGGTCCCAAGAAGGAATGTCAGTACAGTTACCATGCCAAGCTACAAAAACAGTGAAAATATTTCTGTAAGCAGTGCGATACTTTTACTTCAACCAGTAGGATCGAACTAGCCTCATGCAAAATACTGAATCGCAAAAACTGGTCTGTAAACACTCTTATGGAAAGAAAAAATAAATAAAATCTTCTGGAGTAGTCTGCTGTACTCAAGGTAAATGAAATATTTAGCGATGGCAGCAGCAAAAAAAAATGAAATACGAGATCTTGCATCCCAAGTTATTAGTGACCTGTTAAAAGACAGGCTGAAAAGTGCCTTTACCAAATTAAAACTTTGAAAAAGGGTACAAATGGGAAATGTCAAAATAAAAAATCGGAGGAAAATGATTGTCCTCATGGCTCTTATTATTTTGCAGTTCTGAGGCAGCGGCCACTGTTAATGGTAGTGAAACAAGAGCGGCACAATTCAGAGCCTCTCCTGAAGTCTGTAATGGAAATAGTCTGCACTGACAGGCAGACGGTTGGAATTTGCTGAGATTTTGATCACAATTGCGTGGTCTGTTCGCTGCATGTGTTTTTTTGTTTAGTCTAATTTTCAGAAACCTCACAGGCTTTTTTTTTTAATATAAGATTTCATTTGGTTCTCTGCTCCATGTTTTTATAGTACAGGCATCCCTAATGCTTAATGATACTAAATAATCAGAATGCCAGAGAGCTTAGTTTAATGTCTACTATTGATCTCTGGACTGTTTAGCAAATGACTTATTAAACACAGACGGCCATATACTGCCTTCACTTTCATCTATGTAAATCCCTTAAAGGCAGCTTAAGTTATTGAGAACCTAAGGTCAGTTGATCAGCCTGCTAATCATGGTTCCTGCTTAGAAATGCGGAAGGTTTTACTGGACATGGTCAGGAATTATTTTTTCAAATTCTGCTCCGCTATCCCATGTGTACTGCTGCTCTCTGAGCACTCATTCTCTAGGAACCTCTCAGTAATAAGGTTTCACTTGAAAGTGCTTGAAATTTTCTTAATTATCTTAAATATCCCTGGTAATGCTAGTAAACATACTGGCAGCAAGAGGTGAACGATGAGCCAACCCAATATATGAGCAAAACAGTTCTTGTGAGATTAGATCAGCCAGTGGCTGCTCAAACACAGCAGAAGCCATTGGCTTCTGGGACCTCTTAGGGCTTCTCCCTTTTTGGAGTACGGAGTCAGATATGATGCTGCCTTAAAGCACTTCACATGGATGTTGGGAAGTAGATGCATGCCTGTCCGTGGATCCCTGCGATCTGAACACATGCTATGGGCTAGTAAAGCCCTTGCTGAGTTTCTCCTTGAGGATTTTTCCTGAAATGTCCAAGCACAGGTAACAAGCAGCTATCAGGCTGCTAAACTGACCTTGGGTTTAGGTCCGTCATTTCACTGTGAATAGTGTTGGACGGAAGGAATATTTGGACTCAGATTACACATTTTTAATTGTTTGGTATTAGCATGTAAGAGCCAGATGGTCAGATTTACAATTTACCAGTCAGTCTGGTATAATCAAGTTGAGTTCCTTCCTTCCCACAGCTCCTCAGGTGTTGTATGGGTGATGTCACTTTGATTATTCTGTCTTGAGAAGTCCCTTGAAAATTCTTCTTTTGTTTTATGAAGATCACCTTGGTATTGTAGATCTACAAGTGCTTTAACAATAGCTTCCCCAAAAGATGTGAGCCTGAAAGAGCTGCAATATATTATAAATTTTGCATTAAACACTCTAAAGTTTTCCTTTCAACCATACTTCAATCTTAAGCATATCTCTGCCTTATCCACCTGCATTCGTAGACTGACTGTTGCTAACAAGAATCAATGACAGCATTGCTTCGCCAGCAAGAACACACAGATGTAAAACTAATTAGTTTAAAAAACATGTTTTCATTTGTGTCTTGTGCATACTGTAGTCCTCAGGAATTCAACAGACTAGGCAATTTTTTTGAGAATTGGGTCATTGAGATTTGGGAGAGGTATGGATGGGCACTATGCACACCAGGCATTTAAGCTCTCTTTCAAAGGGAGGAGTCCCCTAGAAACGAAGTGTAAATTGGGACTGCCAAGACATTTTCAATATCTTATGATCTTTTAGTCTTTTGTCCCACTTCTCCTCTGAAGTAACTCCTCTCCTGCTGTACTCTGCTGTTCTAGTCATGACCCAAAACACAGCATTGCCAAGCATCTCGGCTCCCATTAGCAATCCGTGATCTTCTAATGCTGTACATGCCAGGCAGATTTAATAAGCTCCCTAATAATGACTTGTAGCATACTGGTTTCTCATAGACTCAGGCCATCCCCCCATTCTAGGTCTCCAAATATGCTTGATAAATTATTTGAATTACACTTTCTGTTGCCATCTGTGGTTCCTCATAAAGAGACTGCTATTTGCCGTGCGTTGTGCCAAATCACGCAATAGTTTTTGCAAAGCTAGGGACTGTACTGATATCACCAAACTCACGTCACTTGTGACCTGCAGTGCAATCAAATGTGAGCTTTAGGTACACTTCAGTTCCAGTCTTGTGAGATCAGAGTGAAGGCGTAAGGTCTCCAGCCCAGAAATCTCAAAGGGAGGTACGGGAGAAGAGAAGTTTCATGTACATATTTTTTTTAAAAAATATTTATATAAAATGTTCATATAGTTATGCACCATAAAATGCATAAAATGTTGATATATATATATAAAAATAGGCAGATGTGCACACGCAAATATATGCACACACATATATATACTGTGACCTTCTCCTCCTTCCCCTTGCCTTGAACTTCCTCCCTGAATCTGTCCGAATGGCGGAGCGATGAGCAGTTCTAAAGAAATTTAGCACTGCGTGAAACCTTGGAACAGTGACATCTGTTGAATTTGTACAGTTTTGTTTGTCTACTGGGAAATTGCATGAACTTCCCAGTTTTTTTTTTTTTTTCTTTTTTTTGAGTTCTTGTTGCCCTCCCTCCCTCCTCCCCAGTAAGGGAGGGTAGCTTCAGGAGACATGGCTGCTTTCTTGCGTTCTGGTGCAGTGTAAAGTTTTCCGTCGAGAGACAATAATGTACATTCCTCTGGCAGGACGGGATGGATTTTTTTGTTTCTCTTGCTGTTGTTTATTTATAAGACATTTCCTCTTGCTTAGTGGAAGTTTGATCATAAGAGGCTCCAGTGATTTTCCTTCCCACCTCTCCCCTCCCTAATTTCTCTGCCTCGGCACTCGCTCTGGAACACAGTGAACTCAAAAAGCCCATCGGCGCGGGGCGCGATTAGCAGCCAAGCCTTGCCACTCTCCAGAGACTGTGAGGTGATTCTCCTTCGTCACCGCTTGGACCAGGAACCACAGCCCTGGTGAGTGGTGAGCTCCCAGAATTTGATGTGTCAAGGCTTCTATTCTCGGTGCCGCCGAGGCAAAGCAGGAAATAAAGGGTTTTTTGTTGTCGTTGTTGTGTTTTGTTTTGTTGGTTGGATTTTTTTTTTTTTTGCCTTTTTTTTTTTCTTTTTTTTTCCCCCCC
>VXAL01004698.1:0-96811 GCA_013399475.1 Chauna torquata | reverse complement strand
GGGGGTCGGGCTCGGCAGCGGCTCCCAAGGTGCCGGGGATTGGGGCCGGGGGGGGACGGACGGGAGGGCCGGGCGAGCTGGGAAGGGGAGGGCATGGGAGAGGCGGGGGGAAGCGCTAATCCTCCGCTTGGAGTTTCTGTCTGGCAAGTTTTCGTGCCTCTGTGTTCTGAGCATTTACATTATGCTCTGAATACCTGATTGCCCAGCCAAGCAGAAAAGAAACTCTACAGTGGATGCATAGTAAAAGAAAATGCTTCTGCGGAAGCCACCTCTGGGAATAGGAAGAACCGGTTGGTTTATAGGCTGCTGGTCCATTTGAGGGGGAGGGAAGGGTTGCATTTATTTTATTTTTCTATTAACTCTCTCGCTTCCCTTCTTTTTTTATGGGGAACTGGCAATTAGAAAAAAATGTACTTTGGAAAACTTTGTGTACGAAATGTTGGATACTAAAGAATTAAGTGTCTCAGCCAATNCCCCCCCCCCCCTTCTTCTTCTTTTAAAAACAAGATCAGCAACGACCACAGAGGAACATGGAGCTGGGAGCAGCCGCTGCCGGGCGGAGGGAAGGGAGCTGCCTCCGCGCCGCCCGNGCAGAAAAGAAACTCTACAGTGGATGCATAGTAAAAGAAAATGCTTCTGCGGAAGCCACCTCTGGGAATAGGAAGAACCGGTTGGTTTATAGGCTGCTGGTCCATTTGAGGGGGAGGGAAGGGTTGCATTTATTTTATTTTTCTATTAACTCTCTCGCTTCCCTTCTTTTTTTATGGGGAACTGGCAATTAGAAAAAAATGTACTTTGGAAAACTTTGTGTACGAAATGTTGGATACTAAAGAATTAAGTGTCTCAGCCAATACTGAGGCACTTATGCAGAGTTATTTCCAGCCGATGGATAGGGAAGCTGAGGCACAGAAAGTGAAGTGATTTGTTCAAGGCTGCACGGGAAAACCAGTGAAAGAAAAAGGAATAGGACGTGCATCTCTTGTTCCAGGCCCAGATTACTCAGGGTCTCCTTTTGTCCTCTCCTGCCCAGCTAAATGTATCACTTCTGTTGATCTTTCACTGCTGTAGTGCTAAAGAAGGCCAGGGCAGCGCGTGGGTTGTTCCATTCATCTTTTATCATCTCCCATGTTATCTGAGTTGAAGAAATGAATCATTTCTTGACTAACATTTTCTACTGTTAACAAAGTAGGCATATAAGAAACACAGAGTAGCAGTCAAAATATTTCTATTTTGAGGTGTTATCCTCTTCCTTGAAACATGTTGTCCCTGGCAAAAGAACAAAATGTTTAATGGCACCAATGTATCTCACACAGGATATTAATTAGAAAGTGTTCTTCTCCGCGTTGTCTTGCTTCTGAGTTTGATTCATTCAGTAGGTGTATCAACAAACATACATCTCTGACCAACACGGAGGTACCCCCTCTCCAAACACTGCTGTTCCCCCCTGACATATAGAGGAAGTCAAGTCACCTTTTCCCTGGTTTCATGGCCAGTGTAAATCGTGAGGACAGCATATAAAGACTGGCTTTGACCGATCTTTCACTGGAGTTATTGGAGGCTTTGCCATTGACTTCAGAACTGACCTCAATGTCAAATCAAGTCCAACCCATGTAAAGTACTTGCTATTTCTTATAACCAATAAGTAAGCCATGCAAGGCTTGGTGGTTTTACTGCTTGGCCATTTTTGCAAATATTTTCTTTGATCGTGATCCATGTGGGGCTCTCAGTCCCTCCCAGTGTTTCAATTTCATCCTAAAGTTTAACTAAGCCCAAAAACTTCAGATGGAGCATAGACAAAGCCTCTGAGTTTCCTCTGGGTTTACATTAGAACCATAGAGAACTGTGAGCTACTCTTTTTTTTTCATCTACAGAACCATAAGTTGACTATAGACTTCCTTCAGCACTGAGCAGCGAGGGTTAGCTCTTTCTCTTGGTGCACTGCAGTGGTGGAACCTCTCCCTGAACCTAAACTAAATAACTAGTTCTTAACAAAACCCGCAATTAGGCTGGCCAATTCCCTCAATAAAGAGTCGTATACACACACATGATAATCTTTACGTCTGTCGAAGCCCTAATCCAAGTCCCAGCTTTTGACTAAATGGATGTTAAGATCCAAAGCTGGCATTTGCATCACCTTTTTACAGTGTACTCAAAGAAGCTGACAGATCAGAACATCCCAAACTTTCAGGCAGTTCACATCACAGACAGAAACATAATGGATTTTTTCTTTTCTCAAAATGGGCTATACTGAACGCCCACACACACTTTTGGGTCTGATCTTTGAAGCTTATCTCTGATTTACTTTCTCCCTCCAGGCAGTGTAAGTCTGAAAGACATAAGTACTTCTGAAATGGAAAGTTCTCAAAGCACAGTGCTAAATGTCTGAAACTTCAAACTTCTGCCTGTATAACACTTGTTCTCTGGATATACTGTAGTTAAGGGCTGTCACTCTGGCGACTTCCACCAAGAAGGCAAAACAATGTTTTATTTCTTTTTCAAGAGTCTCTGTGTTGTTTTAAACCTCTTGGTGCTTAAATTATTTAATTAATGTATTGTGCAAGTCTCTGCAGTAGTAAAGGAACTTGTCTTCACTGATATTTATGTACAACAATGTGGAGAAAATCATCAGTCTTTCTTATTATGGTATAAGCTGCTTATTGACTCTTGTCCAAGCTGATAATGGTTTGTCTATGGTCTAAAATCATTAGGGTGAAAATCTGCAATTTCAAATCATATTTTAACTGTCTGTTTTAACACTCTGGGACAGTAAGATGATAAAGTGTCTCATTAGTAGTAACTTCTTTGTTTACCATGTAGTAGTTTGCCATAGTTGCTTTAAAAAATAGAAATGAATGTTCTTTTATAAATGCCTTGTTTTATTCTACTGGTGGCCATTTTAGTTGCATCATCCCTTCCGGCTGGTAATCTCAGAGTGCTGTACAAGTACTGCTGAATTAAACCTCCCTGTGTTACCCATAGGTAAAGTGGGGAAGGTATCATCTCCTGCCTGACACAATCAAAGAGCAAATGGTAGTCTTTCATTCATGCTCAAACCAACAGTTTATACTTTTGGGAAAGAGAATATATATTTACATAGTAGAATCCAAAGCAGTTTTCTGCACACCGATTTTATTTGATGTGATATGTTTGTTGTTCTGTTAACTGCATCAGACAAGAACAAAGCACTGAAAAGGTTGTGATGATAGATATGCAGATTCATAGGTACTGGGACATTTCCGAAGTTCAAGAACTTAAGCCATATGGAGAATCAGTTTTCACACTAAAAGCAACTGCTTTGAGTACCTTGCCTCTTTTAAGGTATCCTAAATTTTTTTTTTCCTCGTATTTTTTCCAGAAGTTGAACAATGGCTTATTTCCAAGGGACACAAAATTGAAACAGCACTATTTTGCCTTTCTGTAAATCAGAAAAGAAAGTGAAATTTTATTTGAAGTCATATAAGAGGGAAAGTAATGAAAGTAAAAGGGATTTGGGGGGTTGGAACTAGATGATCTTTAAAGTCTCTTCCAACTCAAACCGTTCTGTGATTCTGTGATTTGCAAGATACCTAGATAAAGCGGCAACTGATCACTGATTATCAGCTGCAAAGTTGTGTTGTGACATGGAACATTTGAACAATTAACTCACTATCTCAGCAGAAGGGTAAAGGAATAACAAGGTGCTTTAGTTGTAAAATGAAGGTTTTTCTTACTGTCGTGTGCAGGGAAAAGGAGGACGGATGAATAACGTAATGAGAATGGAGGGAAACAGAATAGTCTCTGGTAGACCTGAATCTCTATCGCAGCTCCATCGCTGTGTGGTCTTTACCTCTATCTGTGTCTTACTTGCACATCTGTAAAATGGAAATAGTTTTTTCTGACCTGACGTGGCTACAGGAAGGGAAAACTTCACATTTAGCGAGGCTCAGACACACTTTAAAACCCTATAAATCCAGTGCATAGATCCCCCTGGTGCTGCATTGTTTGTTTTTCCCTCTGTGCATGTTTCAAGTCCCTAGAATAGATGCAAGTTCCAGAGCTAGCATGGGTTTGTGCTGCTGGCAAAACAAAGCAGGTGCAAATTATGGTGGAAATGAAATAGCTAGTGCTTTGAGGCAGTGGAGTGCCCAGTTCACCTCAGGGTATGTGTCTGAGTTCACAAAACATGGCTATCATGCGCACCCTGATTCATTAGATGTGTTATCCAGCAAACAAGAAGCCTAATCATATTTTAGTGGGAACATTCTTATGATAAACTCTGCTTTAGTGAAACTCCATATATAGTGCAATTTCTCCTGGCCGTGTATATTATACGGTGAAGAAAAGCTACCCTGCTGCGTATCAGAAGGCTGTAATTTCATTTAGGGGGTCTATTGACATCGTAAACTGCGAGAGCAGAGCTCAAGTGGCTATTTAAGTCATAGGAACTTCAGACTGAAATTACTGCCTGGCAGTAATTGCCCCTCCCCGGCGGGCATGCGGGCCCCTATGTACGTACTTAATGTTTTCATCTGTGCGCCTATAAATAATAAACCTCTTCCATGGCCCCTGAAGAGAGCGGTTCCAAACTATCGGTGTTATCTGCCACCCACGCTGTGGGGCACAGCCCAGCCAGCGCTGTCCGGAGCGGCCGGGGAAGGAGTGAGCATCCAAAGCCGAGGCGGTGGCACTCGGTGGTGGGACGCGATGCCTGGTGCTCCGGAGCCGTTCCTCTGCCGGCTCCAGAGGCGAACGCACGCTGCGAGCAGCAAGAGATGAATGCACCTGTGCTGGCTGGTGAGGCTGCTTGTTGCCATCGTAGTTGACATGTCTGGCCTTTCCCACTTGTACACTGTAGATATCCAGCCTGGCACAGGCGAAGATAAATGTGCCGTGCCACCTGTGATCCGCAGGGTTACAGCGCGTCTCCTATTTATACCATGCCTCCCTCAAATCACTGGGCACAGCCCCGCGGCTGGCGTGCCACTGGAGAGGCGGCAGAGGTGGGGAGAGGGCTCAGTGCTGCCCCGAACCTGTGCATTTGGGAGCAGACCCAAACCCACCAGCAGTAGCGCCCGACGCACCTGAGCGAGGAGAATTTCCTCTCTTTGGATTTTAATGCACAGAGCAGCAGCCACATTGACAGAAGTTCATGTGTTTCCCCCTCTTGGGTTTGTTTCAAGAAAAGAGTGAAGTCAAAGAGCATTTGCATTTTATCAGGAAAGTGAGGTTAACCATTCATTATAGCTTGTCAAGAAACCTCAAATTTAAGCCAGGCACAGGAAGAGACATTCAGTAGGGCTCTGGACAAGAATCATTAGGATTGTGTGCCTTATATTTAAGCTTAGACATTTTAATTTGGACATCTAAAAACCAAAGTGTATCAAGTTCATGTAAATTTTGATCTTTGTTTCCCTTATTCTCATTTTTTTTCAGATAGCGGGAAAGAAGTATTTTTTGTACGCTATCTGTGAGACTTTGGGGTGCAAGATAGGTGTTAAATTGCCACTGGGAACAGAACTAGTATTTATGTATTTTCTCTGAACCAGTCTGTCCATTCTTATACTTCACTTTACAGAATAATTGTTCACCATGTTAAATTATAAAAAGCACTCAGTTATAACATTAGTATTTCCATTCTTCATAAAGAAAACTTTATTTTGATTTTGGAGCTGGCTACTTTTTTCTGGAAAATCAATTAAACCGCTGCCTTTCCCTCTTAAATGCCACTGTTCTGTGAATCCTGTGACAGTGGTATGGCTTGCAGTGACATAGCAGTGTTGAAAGTAAATAAACAAGGTTTGTATAGTTATTAGACATGGCAGTAGCAGGGCAGACTTTTCTGGTCTGATCAGTAGCTTTTCACGCTTGCATTTCATCAGAGTTTGAGCAATAAACTACACTTCTTTGTTCGGATAGACCATTATCCTACACGTGTTAAATATTCTTCATGAGTCTGTGAGAGCAGCATACATGCATACACATAGTGTAAATGGGAGAAGTGGGTTTTGAGTGATGTGTTGCTGACTGTGGGGACCATGGATGCAGATATCAGTAGTGTCTCTGCTTTTGCTGCTTCTGTTTTAAAAAGAACTAGCCAGGTATTTTTGTGCCATTCCTTACCTGCCTTCCTCCCTCCACTTTATTGACTACTGAACATTGTTATGACTGATGTTTTATTATGCTGGCTATGTTCATACTGCAATTGAGAAAAAAATGAAGTCCATAAACTGTGGATAACAGCAGATACCACAATGCAGTGAAATCAAAATAGGATGTTGGATGCCAAGACTTAGAGTTCTCATGGTCCTTATCTCCGTATGGAATAACTGGAAGTGGTTACAGTTTCCTTCGTTTAGTATAACTGAATGTATTGAGAGCTGCATATCTTCAGTGAGATATTGACTGCCTGATGGCATGTGTCCTAATTTCGGTACGTGGTGTCCTGGCATGAAGATAGGGTAGCCTCTTGTCCCACTGAATCCTGAGTGCCTGAAATCTAAGGCTGTGTTACTGTATTGGTGACTGTCCAACAAAGATGTGTGTTCTACATGTACCATGTGGAAAAATGAATAAAATATCTAAAGTTAAAAAACAATTCATAAACACCATATGCACATACATACTGCAAGCACAACTTCTCTTTGAAAATATTACAATGGGACACCCTTCCAGATTCTGGTTGTAAAAGACTAACTTAATTTCTTCTACGGGGTTTTAGTCAAGAAATACTGCTACAGAGTCTGTTTGATTTCAAATCAGCAAAAGTATAATAGAATAGAGAGTGTTCTTTAAAATGAAATATTGATCTGTCTGTATAATGCAGAGTGTTTCTAAAGCTACCAACCTCTGAACTGGTAGGTGCCAAAAACTAATTCACACTTGGGGATACTGAGGCAGAAATTGGTGAGGTGACTAATCTAACACCATGCCCTGATGGAGTCTGCCTGACTCTAAGTCTCCTGCCCTAGCTGCTTTGGTTAACTTGCCAGAAGAGTCAGTGTAGCCTGTATGTGAATGTGGGAGTGGAGGGCTCTGCAGGTCTCTGAGCCATGTCATGGGGGGAGGCTTGCTTCTTTGGAGCTCGAGTCTCTTCGAGTGTTGATACCAAGCCGTATGTGAGAAAAATGACTGTTCCCGTCTATGGAGCACCATACTTCTTGTGCCACATAGCTTCTGGGGGTGACATCATTGTTTCTACTGAATCCCTTGCTTACCAAAAAGCACAAAGAGTGGCTTGAATGATCTTTTGGTCCCATCTCCTGTTTTTCTGCTACAGAAGTACCATCGTTTGTTTTGCTGGCACAGTGCTGCAGTTTCTTTGCAAAACTGGAGAGAAGCTGTGGCACTGAGTTAGAAATGAGATGGATGACATTGCTGCAGCAAGGAAAGAAGAGAGAATATCTGAATATCTGACATACTCATTCTTCCCAAGCCTGAAATCTGCATCTGGGTTTAATATTAGATAGGCTCACTGAGGATAATTGTGGTTGGCAATTTTTACTTTTTAATGACTTAAAATGACCTGTGATGTATTAGGCTCTGCAGTGTCACTTCAGAGCATGACTTCATTGTGAGACTTCCTGCTTCCACAAGAATGAGCAGTGCGAACAGTGCCACTTCATCCATGTTGGTGCTTTCAACATGTGATACCCTGTGGTGTAGGGAATGCTACAGCTGTTTTTACTCTAGAAATATTAGTAGTCTGTTTGATATTATATCAGTGGGACTTGCTGCTCCATAAAATTGACTGCTCTGTAGAGCAAAGACACAAGTACAAGGGCACGCTGAGTCATTGGCTGTATTTGGATGTGTTTTTGCATACTTTTGTGAGGAAAGATGTATACTTGACAGGAGGAAGGCTAATTCTTCTCTGTCAGCCAGTGGAAGGCAGAAGGTTTAGTGAGGAGAGATCAGATGGGCTTGAATGAATTTTGTAATTCTGAATGTATCTAGGAAATAGAGCTGAATGATGTATAGAGAACTCCTCTGTCAGTGTGGAAAATTAGAGATTTGAACAAGATGAGTTTAATAATGAAATGAGAAGAAGTTTATGATTAATAGGGTCTGGCAGAGACAGCATACTTGTATATAATTTTGGAGGGTTAGGAAATGATCCATGGGCAGATGTGAATCTGAAGGTTTAGGGGAGAGGGGTGGCCCAACAAGGAATGCCAGCTGGCTTTTCTGTTTTTAGTGAAAGTTCCAAAAGTTTTGTGCAACAAATGTAAAATGAAAGAGTTAAATCTCCAATTTCAGAAATCCCAAGCAGCTTTTAAAGTATTTTGAAAGATTGAAAAGATAAATTAAGAATAAAGTATTTGTGGAGCATAAAGAAGGCTTTTGGTTCATCTTATCATTAAGATGATAAGTTCTGCATCTGAAGATTGCTTCAGGGGAAGGCGTTTTCCCTCTGGATACTGCATCTACCCCAGATGAGCAATAGTGGACATGGAGGCCAGGTTCTTTCTGCCCCCTGCAATGATCAGCTTGCCATCCTGAAGCATCAGGTTACGTTAACTCATCAATGGCAAAATATGCAGATAGATTAAATTTGCCTTGTCTTACATGGCTACAGATGTAGCTCATAATCATTAAAATTACTCATTGGTCTGTGAGGAAAACACAAAATTATTTCAGAGAAGCTAACAGAAAAGGATAAGCTTCACAGCTCACTTGTTATCTTTATTCTAGGTAAATAATAATCTATTTTATAATATTGTAAGGAACTTTAGAAACTTGGATTGTATTCCCCTCCAGGACATGCCGAGATTCTATATATTTGGCCTTGCACACTCCTATTTTGAAATCTTCCTTCAGAGCAAGAATTCCTGCTCCTTTGAACACCTTTAAATGTTTCCCCATGCACAAAAAAAGCCATGTGTTTTCACACCAATGTTTTCTGACTTATGATTATCCATGTAAAGTCAGCAAACACAGAATAATTACTTCTAATGCAGAATTTTCAATGAGCAAGTTTTATTAGAAATGAAGAACTCTTTTCTTTGCCAGCCTCGCTCCAGAGTCCCATCCTAGTGCGCTTTCCTTTAGGTGGCACTCCCACATTAACTTGCGTAAAACCCGAACAGCTGTTTGTGATCTGTCATTTGTGTCTTGAAATGTGATGGAGAGACTTAGAAATTATATTAATTGTGGTGTCCACATTCTCTCTTCATTAAAAGTTGAAAATTGCTGTTCCAATATTTCATAATCAAAAATTAATCCCAGTCTACCTGTTCCAAATCATATATTATGTCCTCTGGGAATGAATCCCAAATCCCTGTTACAATTTGGATGCTCTCTCCTCTGGGTATTGATTACAAATTCTGGTTATTGTTCACATACTTTGTCATAGGGGGAATTAATCTCAAGTTCCTGTCTACTGTTCTGGGACTGAAAGCTATCTATAATTAAGATTTTTCTATTAAATTGATATTGACAATGAGCTTTTCCATCTACATTTTTTGGGTTATCTTCTGGCAAGAAAACTCAGTCTCGGCTCATGGAGAGATTATTAATGCTGAGTATTTGGACCACCAATTTTTAGGCCACTGAGTTCAGGCGTTTTGCAGGAGTCCCTGGCATAGCTGGAGTGTTCTCTAATGTTGACATTTGGTAAGAGGATGTAAAAATTTTCACAAGGACTCAGCAAAGTGGAGCAAATAGGATGGCTGAATAAAACCAGAAGTATTGCATTAGAAATGCAAAGGAATATGCGAGCATGTGTTTAGCAATCATGAAGTGCCCTACAATTGCAAACCAGCTTCTACATGAAATCAAAATGATCTTAGTTATGTGGAAGGGAGGAATAATCTGCGCTGTTTTTCAACGGTGGATAGAACGAGAATGAACATACTGTGGTGAGAGAGAGCAGTATAGAATCACCAGAGAGACTGTGTGTTTTTGATATGTGAATCCGTGTTCTGTCTGATTAGTTTCAGCAAATTTGCCTACAAAAACAACTGCTATATTTTTACATAGGTATAGTCATTTTGTGTATAATGATGCAGAGAATAAAAGTTTTCAGTTCCATAGCTATGTATATCCTTGTTTCTCTAAGGGAGGAAAATAAGATCAAAATAGCTCTGAATTTAGGAAAAGTTGGAATCTGGACCTATACTTTCTTGTTTCAGACCCAGTGCCGCTGCTAATAGACATGGTGTTTCCAGTGGCAACAGTTGGCTCATGCATTCTTTCACACTTCAGAAGAGATCCCGGTTTCCTTTTTTTCCTACTTCTTTAGCAGTGGGCAGCCCTGCAACCTTTTGATCATGCCGACTTTGTACATTACATGACTGAACTCAGCTATGCCAAACATCCTTTTAGAAAGTTGACATTTATGCCATTTGAAAAAAAAGAGGGAGAGAGAAGGAGAGAGGTAGAAGAATGAATCCTGACTGCTTCCTCCTGCCCTTTTGATTAGGAGAGCAGTAAGTCAGCAGAAGAGGTGGGACTTTTAAGAAGCAGGGGTGCGTGTAAGCTAGTTGTGGTCTCTGATGTGTGCACACAGGGAGGAAAGAAAAGAAGAGGATGGAAGTTAGACAACAGTAATCAGAAATGATTACAAGGAATTAATTGATGGAAAGTATAAGGAGACAATCAAAGAGACTAGACGAGATCAAGGAGATGGCCTTTGATACTATCCTGAACTAGATGAAGGAATTTGAACTCAAGAACTTCCAAGGTTCCTTTCAGACCTAATAATTTTGATTCTGTAACACCTTTTATCCTATTCCTTCTCTTGCAATTGATATTTTGTGTCCATATATTATTAATTTTATTTTCTGTAACCATTAATACTTCCAGTTCTTCCAAATTTTTGCCCACCTTTGTTATCTCAATCTTGGAGATGGCACAGAATTTATGGAACTAAAATGGCTGTTGTAACATGCACAGCATACAAAGAAGACAGGGAGAAGACTTAGCTGTACTAGTATTTGCAAAGACAAGGAGAGAAGCATATTGCATAACTTCAGACAAGTCACAAGACTTTGTTGTGTCTAACTCAGTCCCTTCATTTGGTTAAAATGCCAAAGCCTCATTGAAAAAAATGTGTCCATCCCTGCAGTAAGTTAGAAATTTGCCCCACTTGCTCCCTTTCCAACATGCTCACTTAGAATTTTGATACGTTTTAAGAGCATTAGCTTCTTTTTCCTGTTCTTCCAGACAAGAGACAGATCTCCCAGTCAAGTTTGTGACTGGCAGCCATGTGAAGCCCCAGAGGTGTACAGCTCAGGCTGTGAGTAGCCAGCGTACCCTCCAGGCTGGTGAAGAGAGGTGGTGTCAGGTGGGCTCTGCCAGGAGCCTGCCATGCTGGAGCACGAAGGCAGGAAGGGAGGCATGCTGCGGGAGGCAGCACAGTGCCTGCTGGGAAGTTCTCCCCAGGTCTCACCTGGGAAGGGCTCGGCCAAGCACTGTCCCCTACATCACCTCCCAGCAATTTGGACAGTATTTGTGGGGGCAAGTGAGAGAGGCAGCGCCCTGGGATCCTCCAGCACCAGGCAGACATGTCCAGTCAGATGCCTCCTGAGTTGGGTTTGCACCCAAAGAGATGTCGCCATGTCAGTATTGCAGCGAGTCTGGGTAATTGGCCCATGTGAGGGGCAGCTTCATAGCTAGGGCACTTTTTATAGAGGGGGAATGCTGAGGCTTCTTGCATCTTCTTCAGTACAACCAGTGCTGGCCTTTCTTGAAGATGAGCTACTGTACTGAGTGAACCACTGGGTTAGTGTTTCGTGATAGTTCCTCAGTTATCTCAGAGAGAGAGGAAGAAAGGAGAACAGAGGAGTGAGTGAGTAGAGAGAGAAGGCCAGAAGGTGCAGTAATGTTGGCTCTTTAAAAACCCTTAAGAAAAAGTACTGTTTAAAAGAAAGCTTGCAATGATGTGTAAAATAGTACCCTGTGTGAAAATCTATATTGATTTCTTTCTTTGTTTGTGTAGAGACTGTTCTCAGAATAGAAAGGCTTTGACATTTTGCCTTCTCATATACTTAATCAGTCATTTGTGTCATCCACTCTTACATGCATGTGTGCTCTGCTTTCCCTCTGGCTGATCTGTAGAGGGTGGCTGCTTGCTACTTCCTCCAGATCATTTGTAGAGCTATGGGTGGTGGATAACATTGTTGGGGAGCCTGCTGCAACACTAGAAGTCATGGGATGTGGTAGGGAAAGCCTGCTTTGGGTGGTGACGAGTGGGTAACACAAATGGCAGGTTGTTGTACCCCATAATACGGTTGATTGCCACAAGTGCCAACTTGCAGGGCTGTGTTGGCTTTTGAAACCCAAACTTTCATGTCATCAGGAGCTGGAGCTTAACTTCGGAGTCCTTATACTTGTTTCCAGTTCCCTTAACAGTTAGAAAATTAGCTCCATCNTCTTTTTTTTTTTTTTTTTTGCTTTGGCAAATAACCTGCCTGACAAGACAATGTGAAAACAAACTTCTCTTGAACGTTACTCATGCTAGTCCCTGGTCTTACAAACAGTGAGATTTTGTAGCTGCTCTGGTCATCAAAGCCTTGGGTGGCCAGAGACAGAGGATACTTAAGAGAACTGTTTTCAGTGAAGAATGTTGACTTTTCTGTGGCAGGAATGTAAGTGGAAAACCACAGGGTCTCGCTGTGCTGCTGAAGCTGAGGTACCCTTTGCCATGCGCATGCAGCCTACTTTGCCAAGCCGGCCCCTCACACCAAGGCTGTGCTGGGTACAGTTTCTGCTCCTGAGCCCGGTACTCCCACGCCAGAGCATGTTGCCCCTCACGGAGGGCAGTTGGGCTTTGTGGGAATCAATGCCCATGACCCTGGCACCAACGGAGCAAATGGCACGTGGAGCCCTGCTTCCCAGTGGCTGTGTACAGAGGGGCTTGCTGAACCTGTATTTTTAACAGTTGGCTATAAATGGCCCATTTTTACCTTTACATACATCATCTACGGCATCCCTTCACTTCCTTCCTCTTTAAGTGATGTCTTATGCATAGATTTGTCATTTGTGCTCCAACCACATTTTGCATTATTACATTTTAATGATATTTGAAGCTCTTTCATACATATTTGAGTTCACTGATAGAAATGAAAAAAAGATAAATAATCAGCATACTTGGTTTATCTGATGACATAAAGATGTTCTGTCATAACTTCGTCTATCTCTGGGGTAAGAGCAAGCACAATATCAAGTACTAAGAGAGGGTCCAAGTACAAGTGTCTGTCTGAATGCCTCTAAGGTTAGAGTCCGTCAAAATTGACATCTGAACTTTGCAGTTTGGCCCCATTTGTACCTCAGATAAGAACCATTTAGCCAATTCTTCCCCTTAAACTGTGTAATTCGTGGGTTTGGTTAAAATGAAACTGATATTTGAGTGCCCCTTGACAGTCTTTTTTTTTTTTTTTTTTTTCCCCGAGAATGATCATCTCTCATTTTGGCTTTGTTTGAGGACACTTTGCATGATCTCAAGGGTGTAACCTCCTCGACCCTGCATCTACTGCTGACTTATGATCTGTTACAATCTATTAGGAATCTTGAGGCTTGAGGGCAGAATTTTGTGTAGGGATAAAAGATGCTTTCATGTTGGTGCTGTGGGATATATTTTTTTTTAATTCTTTCTCTCATTCTCCATTTCATGAAAATTCATTAATCTGTGACATTTAAAGACTCTGTCTGAGAGGTGTCTGGAGCAGCGGCCGGCTGCATACATCAATAGTTTCTCAGAGTCTGGCACTCTGTCAATATTTGGGGGCCTCAGTAACAGCACTTAAATGCACTGCCTGCCAGCCGTCACGCTCTTAGCATGTCTGTAAGAGTCTGAATGAGCGGATATTAGCACGTCAAGTCCTTTCACAACTGGCAACACTTTAGAGACAAACTGCTTGGTAGGTATCTCTCCTCTTCCCTTCCCTCCTGTTTTCTGGCATGTCTTCTTTGTTTATCTGATGTGATTTATGTATTTACACACAAATATGCATCCTGCAAAGAGGCATTATGAATCCTGAAGCTGGAGGTGGTATTATGGCATGATCTATATAACAATGGAAGTGGGCTGAAGCTGGATTTGGACCCAGAACCAGATTAAGCTTGGGTTGACTCCGGGGCCAATTGAGTCAGGAACGGAGTTTTGTTTGGATTTCACAGTGCCAAAATCTTTAGAGTTTAGTTCCAAATAATGAGAATCTTGGACAAAAATTTTACAGGAAGTGCTACTGTGGCAATATTTCAACCAGCTCCAAACCAGAAGTGGAAAACAAGCCATTTCAAGACTTGGGTTGTATTCAAATCAAAGCTGTTAGAGCAGGTTCAGAATCCAGACCTTCTGTTCCTTTTTTAATACTATCCCACTGCATAAATTGGATTCACAGCTGAATATTACTCTAGAATACCCATGAAACCACCCTATTTAGTGGAAAAAAATCAGGGAAGCAAAATACAACTTTTTCTTTTTTTCACTGTGTGCAATAGTACGTACAGTAGCAGAGATTTTGATTCGCAAATAGTCACTGTATTCCTCCCCCCCCCTCTTTTATTTGGTTGAATGTTACAGCCAGAGTGCAATCAGTGTCTTTTAAGATGCAGTCACTTTTATTTTCTCTTTACCCATTGTGCTTCACCTTTTGCTTATTATGTTGCTGGATCTGTGGCTCTGAAACCATGTTGTCTAGAGAAGTGAATGCCTACAGTGTCTGGGAGTTTAGGTTGCCTTCTCAGAGCTGAATTTTAGGCAGAAAGCAGTCCATGAAAGTCCATCTTAATGTTTCTAAATTTACTTCTTGGAATATTCTTTTTTAATCGTATCTCATGCCATATATACCAAAAGGAAATGAAGGGATGGCTGCAGAGTGAGCCCTCCAGTGGGAACATTTCCACGACTGAATTTTGGGAACGAATTCTTCGAAGAATGAATTTGAACTTGGGAGCTCTTTGAAATCGCATCCTTATCATTCCTCCTTCACCAAGTCCAGTAACACCAGCCAGTGCCCCTCAGCTATGACCTTCAGCACATCCTTCAATGCTGGCTTGAGTCAACAACTCCTTAATCCCTTTCCAATAACATCCAGAAACTTTTTTCAATAAAATTCCAACCTTCCACCAGTAACACCTTCCAAAATTTGGCGTGATAACAAAATAGACAAAATTATTCTGCTAGAACTACCTTGCAGGTAGTCAGAAAAAAAATAGCTAAGTACCCCTTCTCAAACATTTCTTCATTCTTTTTAGCAGTCTCTTATGTGCTGCCTTTATCTTGAATTTTCCCATTCCTCAGCTACAGCTGCATCTGATCTCTACTTTCCTGTTTGTGTCCCCAGAGCAACTGCACTTATACAGTATTTTGTCACCTGTTGGGAGAAAAAAAAAAAGATACCTCTCTATGAAAGTTTACAAATGTCTCCATGGAGGTTGTAAGTAACAAGGGAGGCATTTATCCCTGCTTCAGGCCAGCAGCAAAGGGAAAATAAACAGGCTGAAGGCTTCCATGTATATTGGTGATGCTTCTGGCTAGATGGCAGCAATGGTCAGTAAGTACAATCGGCAGGGAGAAGGATTTCTTTTTGATTATAATAATTGCTCTGTTAGCATGGCATGGAAGGGGAAGCAGGGGCACTAGTGTGCTGGGGGGAATTGCTTACTGCAGGTGAGGCTTTTGGACAGCACAGGATCGCATCGGCAGCGAGCGGCAGGGCCTGGAAGCCTTTAACGGTCCCCTAGCAGGAGGCTGCGGGTGAGGCTCAGCCTCACGGGCATGCAGGCTGTGAGATGGCTGTGCTGTCTCCTGGGGCCTGTCAGCAGCAGTGTGTTTTTGCCTGTTAAAGAGCAGTAGTCAGAAGGATAGAGAGAAATAGTACTCCAGGATACCTGAGGCACAGAGGATCAGGCCCGTACAGCAGATGCAATCGCACATACTCTACAGTTATTCTTTCTCAGTCTGTACTTTGTTCTGCCTTTTATGGTCTCGGCAAACTAGCACATGAGCTTACAGTAACCCACGCACCTTTTGTACCCAGGGAGTACATCTCAAGACATAATGGGGCACATTTTCAGTTCTGTCCCCAGTGTTTTAAAAACGTGACTGACTTTATTGGCAGTGACAGCCCCATGTGCTCTGAAAAACCTCCCCACCCCCAGCCCTCAGCACTATGTGTGGAAGTTGAGGAGTTTGTCATGTTGCATTCATTTCTATTTCTGGATTGTTTATTTTCTAACATGTTCTAAGGTCTTCTTCTGGGTAAGCAAGTAGGGCCGATAAGAGGTACAGAGTCTCCAAAGTAGAGGCAAGCAGACCTCTTTCTTTCAGCTTCACGGACTGTTTCTACCTCTTTACAGACATGCCCTAGGACTGCGTTAGGAACTTGCATTTCCCATTCATACCAGTTGCAATTTTGTGGCCAAACCCCTGCTCAGAAAATTTGGAGGTTACCTGTTAGGCGTTCCACTGAGCAGCTTTTTCAGCCTAGCTACCTTGCCCTCCCTGGTGGGCTGAAAGGATTTGTCCCCAAATAATGGGGGCATAAAAGTGCCAAGAGGATCCTGGGTGTCAGACTTCATTCAGTACGTGTCCCCATTGGTTCCTAGTAGCTGTAAACAAGATGTTTTCTTTTACCACTGGAATTGATGAAACAGGAAAAATCTAGATATGCCGTCCGTTCATATTTTACCTCTATTAATAAGTAATTAATTAAAAAAGAAACTGATGGTCCCATGATGGGCTACTAAATATATGCGAGCAAAACTATTGGCATTAAAAAGAGATTTAACTGCAGTCAAGCAGTTATTTATAACATAAATAAATCATGTAGGCCCCAGTTGAGATAAGCAATCTATTGTGTTAGATGCCATACAGACACACTTCAGGAGGCGAATCTAACCCTGAAGAGCTTAGAGTGAGCAGAGGCAAAGTGCAGACAGAGAGACAACCATAAAGAAATGAAATAACTCACCTTGGATGCACAGGCAGGGGCTGAACCAAGAACAGAAGGCAAACACCATACCTCCCTGGTCAAACCCATTTGCATTGATCAAGCGGGTTTTTTACTGTTGTGTGTATCGGAACCAAGCTGTGCGTCTCTTCCCGTGCAGAATGAATATTACTGAAGGCTGTGGCCAGGTCTGGTTTGCTGGACTACCAGAAATCTGGTGCTTGCAGCCGCTAACTACAAAGAGTTAGAAGCAGTCCCCAGGGAGACCGACACTGGGTGCACAGGAGCATGCCTGTAACCTCAGCCATCTCCTGTGTCTGAGCCCTCTGCTTACGCTCTTGCAGCCTTCTGCCGGCCTGAGGTTCACCAGCAGGCTGCCTCCAGCAGCCAGCACCGGTGCTTGGTGGCTGTACTGCCTTCACACCTCCCTAGTGAAGTCAGGAGCTGGTGAACTCACAGTTTAGCCCTTAGATTTAGATCTGGGTAAAATTGTTGAGCGTAATGTTTTATTTGCCGGAAACTGCTAGCCTCGGATACAGGTTATCCAAAACTATGAAAAATAAATACACTGAGAAAATTTTTAAAAGAAATGTTTTGGAAAGCCAAAAATGTTTAGTTTTGTATTTCTAAACAAGATTTCTGATTTGGTTTGAAACAAAGTCTACTTTAATTGAAATGTATCTAACACAAACAAATAGCTACCCCATTTTATAAAACTCCTAGGTGGTGTTGCTTTTTTTCCTTTCAGTGTTCACAGTTTGGTCAGCAACCCAAATAAATCAGTTATTTGCACAACTGTAATTCTAATTAGAGTATAGGACCCTGGAGACTTGGGCTATATATTTCAATACAGTACATATTTGTAATGCCACGTACCCTGCAAAGTACTCCATATATAATAATAGCAAGCAGTCCAGTACCCTAGGGAGCTGAGGGCACTGGGGAAGACCCAGTGCCTTTTAGCTGTTATTTTTTTATTTTCATTTGTAGTAGTATTTTGGAAAGTATTGCTTACAAGATAAAATTTGCATTTGTTTGAGCTACTTACAAATGGGATTCACTACAAAGCTATCATTAAAGGGAAATAAAGCAGAAGAAGGAACAAAAGATACATTCTCAGGAAAGTTTGATATGTAGACATGTTCAGAGATCCTTGGTGCCACAGGAAAAATGTCGTCATCTCACTTTAGCACACCCCCACTTCCAAAATCCTGAAAAGCAGGCAAGAACGGGGGCTGTTTGTAAAGTGCTGAGATTCAAATGCCAATCAGCCATATTGTTGGCTATTTCCAGTGTTTCCACCTTGCAAACAATTTGGTCTTTTCTACATGAACGTTCCTATCTTGAAACAGTTTCATTGAATTCAAAACCCCAGCACCCGTTTATCTGTGAATGACCCTCAAGGGGAGGGTTCTCTAGCATCGGGTACTACTGATGTGCTTGTTACTTATGTAGGTGTTGCCACTCTATGTAGTTAGCTGGTAGGAACTGGAGGAGTCACTGTAAGTTTCTCTATATGTTACTCTTCGTGTTCTTGTTTTAACCAGTGTTTTTCAGTGTTTTCTCCATTTACGTGTCCATAAGAAATGAAACTGTGATGTTATTCAACCTCATAACCTTGTTGGAGAAAGACTTACAAGACAAGGTAGGGCATTGGCTGCTCAGCATGGTCAGTCTCATTCATCCCCCTCCTTCTTTGCAGAAGTGCCCTATAGTCTGAGCTCAGATCTGTAGAGCACTCTACAGTGCTGCAGCCTGCGATCTGATGGTCGCAGTGCTCCCTCCAGCTGAAGTTCTCCGCAGTGTGCAGGGCTGATGCAGTTTTCGGCTCTGCCCCAGTCCCAGTTGAAAGGCTCGGGTGTATGGCCCTTGCAGTCTTTCTCTAATGAAATTAATTTCTTCCTATGAAGCTAACTGACTGGCAAAGTTAGTGACAGAGAAAGATGCCTGTAGGATTACTAGGCCTTGACTGCTAAGTCCTTGAAGATCAGGACCAGGTGCTCTGCTGGAGAACTCTTCAGCATTCACTTCCCTTGGCTGAAGAATTGTAACTGTAGAAAGCACTGATACTAATGCTTGATCCGGTGACTACCAAATAGGGAGCCCTGGATAAAAAGTAAGAAACAAGGTTTGACCAAGCCCAGTCTGACTCCCCACCTATACTCCTTGATGAGGTCAGCCTTGTGCACATTTCTGGAAATTTCTCTTGACATCCGTGAAGGTCTCATATTGTTGTGTCCCTTCCTCCAAAAACCTGGGGCATTGCTCGACAAAGCAGGGGTCTGCTCCAAGCTGTCAGATTTCTCTCCCACTTCCATCACCTTTCACCTACCACGTTTAAAACTATCTGATAGTAGGCGCCATGAGATTCAGGATAAATGGAAATGTGGTAGGAAAAAGGGGTAGGTAAGATGGGTGGGACTACAGAGTTGTATAAGAGAGCTAAGAGTAGAAGCATGTAGGAGAATGGACAAACGTTTTTACTGAGTACACATGCATGTAGGGAGCTGCCTTCATTAGTCTTCATTTGTTCAGGATTTCTGCTGTTACATTTTGGCAGTCCTAGATCATTAGTCCAATTCTAATGCTCAGAATATTCCCATAATATTACTTGGTGCCTCTAACTTGCAGCCTCAACAAGAGAGGTGCAGGAGCACGAGTTCTCCTGCTGTTGCAGTCAGTGCCCTGGTGTAGAAAATTTTGGACAAGTGGAATTTTTACTGCTGGTGGTTGCTGTTTTCATTGTGCACCAACTGCTACTGAACCAAGCAAAGGTTTGTCTAGACCAGAGCTCAGGGTTACTTATTATCCTCATAATCCATTTCCTTTTGCCAACAGCAATGGCTGATGTGGATAAGTCAGAAGGGAATGCTCACATCATGGGTAGCCTCTTTTCTATGAACTTCATTAAGCTTTGGACCATTAGCTCAAGATGCGTGATTATTTTGTTTGTTTGAACAGCAAGACAAGCAGAGTCTCCTCTGAGTGTTTCTTTCAAACAAACCAGCATGACTGAAAACTGGGAGCTTGCCAGAAAATGTTACGTGAAATAGTAGTGGCAGGTTCATCTTAGTGTGGGTGGAGAGAGAACTGTACCCTCTATTTTACTACTTCAAACATGCAGTGTCCATATGCCATAGATGAGCTGGTTTATGGATGGAGTATGAAGGCTACTACTTGATCTGCTTCATGCAAACACTGTGTGTGCTGTAGATATATAGTCTGGTGGATATGAGTATCAGCTGTTGAAGCAGTCCAAACACAGCATCAATATTCAGTATGCTATAGACAGTCCCATTTTTCTCCTTTATATTTATTGGTAGTACACAGAGCCAAATACTAACAAAAAAAAAAAGGGAGGGAGGGGGGTGTCACATGATTAAATTAATTCCATTAATTATTTAGAGACAATCAAAGGAAATACAAGACATCTGGCTTTAAGCCCGAACAACTCATGGCACTGCTGTTGCCTTGTAACCTCATCTGCTCTTAGTCCAGTCATCTCTCTTCTTCTTTCATTAAGGACACAGGAGATAGCCCCCCTTCTTTCCTGCCTTATTTCTGGCAGCTTGGAACACAGATCACAAGACTGGACTATACAGTTGTCTGATTCCGTGTGTTTAAAATCTGATTAGTTGTACAATGAAAAGGCGTCCACCCCTGCATCCCCATGGTATACAATAGTGTTTGATTAGCAGTGTGTTGCAGCCAGAGGTTGCATTTTTCTCTGCATCCTCAGTATCAGGAACTAGCTGCTGTAGGAGGGAAAATATTGTTGTTGCTGCAATGCTCGAAGTCATTAAACGTGTGTGTTACGTCGGGTGGCATACAACATACAGCGAGAGATGGTCCCTGCCCTGAAGGGTACACAGTCTGTGCCAACAGAAAGGCCAGAGGAGAAATAGCATCACGGGGAATGGAAGCGGTTTGCCCAAGATTGGGTAAGAGGACCATGGCAGAACCAGAAGTAGAGTCTGGAACTTTGGTTACCCAGTCCACTCGCCTTGGCATCCTCCTTTCCCTGGCTGAGACCAGTGGTCCTACCCTTTGTAGCCACGGCCAGGCATTTTCCATTGGAATGATTTTTCAGTGGAAATTCTTTTTCTTGAAATATAATTTTTCCTTGGGAATAACTGTTTTACCCAGGAAAAGTCAAAACAAGTATTTCCCAACTGCTGGTTCTGGAAGGCTCGTCACTCTTTTTTTTTTTTCCCCTCCATTTTCTAGCTAGTTGACAGAAAATTTCCATTTTGGTTATCTCAGAGGTGAATTTTTCTGGAAGCACCTTCTCATGGGAAAAAAAGACCCACATTTCTGTTTTCTCATTCCAGCTCAGGAGCAGAAAGTCTTTGCCACTCACCCCTAGTGATTATATCTTCATGATAAGATAAGGCCATTTTCTGTTCAGCTCTGGTCCTCAGTTTTAATAGTATAGATAATTTCATACAATTTAATCATGCAGTTCTGTAGCTAAATTAGTACATATAACTTCCTAAAACAGTTTTACAGTTACTGGGGCAAAACAAAGGTTCTTGCTGATCATCAGGATTCCACTTTTCTGTGTACTGGTGAATGTGGACCCATTTGATTATTAGCAGATGTGTTGAAGTCATTCTCATTACGTCTACTGTTAGTGGAGAGGCCGTGACTTTCATTCTCTTGCTTTAATCTGAAAAGCATAGTTTCACTGGCTGTTGTTCTCTTAATGGCTGCTGAGAGTTCCATTGAAGAACTCTTATGAAAAGGCATTGAAACTTCTATCACAGTAAGGATATCTAGGCAGTCTTTACCTACTCTTGACTACTGTTTTGAAGATGCACATTCCCAATTATCTGTTAAAAAGTACCCCTGAAATGAAATAAGCTTCCCTGGTTCTGAAAAGCTTACTTGAGACTACTGCTCCCTATTACTTGTATTATTCCGTACCCTACACTTTGTCCTCAGGGAATGATGGCATCAGATGAACACATTGGCTGCAATTTTTCAAAATATGCAGTTGCCCACATTTGGTTCCCACTGCATTCGATGTGTGTTAACACTGCCTTCAACAAAGGCAGAGTTAGGCCCATACAGAAGGCTTTAAAAAACAAAACCCAAACCCCACCTCTAGCATCCTGGCCTATTTGCAGGCAAGACCATATGTCATAAGTGCTTATACTGCTTTACACAGTGTTTGTTGAAGAGGCTTAGCATGCTATATGAGTAATAACGTAGTTCGTTTTGACGCTATGATAGGTATGTTTCTTTAGTGTTGTACCTTTAAATTTATCATATGTTTTCAAAATATTGTATCCCTTGGAGCTAAATTTAAACAAATATTCTCCATATCCAATAAAATAAAAAATCCATCAGCTTAAGCTATTTCAAGATTTCATATATTTATTCCCTCATAGTGAAGCCCTTGCTTTTTATTTTGTTGTCCTCAAATGCAGTCATTATGTACAGCTTGTTTATGTAAAACTTACATTTTTCTTTCCCTTTTTCTTCTCTCACTTTACTTTGCCTTTTCCTAACATCTACATGGCGTGCTGATGGCAAGAGCAGCAGTGGTTGGCAGTTTTCCTCAACTTTGCAAGAGAGAGAGAGATTTGGTTGGAATGAAACCTTGCTCTCCGAACAGTCTGCTTGAGATGCAGCATTGAAAGGTATCGTCTCATTTTCTGTCTTGAAACCAAAGATGAAAACCACAAACAGGTAGAAATTTCAGTGCCAAACCACCTGTTGGTTCGCAGCAGAAAAGCCCTTTGGCAATGCATTTTTCACTGTATCCAGTTGTAACATTTGTGTGGCAGATACCTGCAGTATCTGTCTGTATCTGCTCTTTTGGTAAAGAGGCTAATTCAGTTGGGAAGGCTTGGATTGAAATTTAGGTTGTTAGGCAGACAAAGACTTTTCTGATCTTAGTCTAGTTTTTTGACTAGAGTAGCATACATCACTCATATAATTTGGTCCAATATTGAAAGTATCAATCCTGAAGTCACATGCTGTGCATTAAAGAGCAAAAGGAGATTCATTTAAAGCGCTGTGTGTGGTGAGTCCAGATTTGCGATTACTTCATATCCTGGTGGTCAGAATTGAGGTGTATGGTGAAACTGTGAAAATGAAAGTTGTGAAATACCTTGTTAGTAGTATCAATACTTCATCTTTTGAGAGCATTACAATTCTGAAAATCATTCAAAATCAGGTTAAAATGTTATCCTTGGACTGCTATACATATGCTCCCTGTGACACGTGCATTACAGACACAGCCACTGTGTGTTAATATGGCATTAAAATTTTGGACTCCACCCACAAAAATTAATAACATTCTTGAAATAAGAGTGATGTAGGATGCTGACACATTTAAGTCCATATGTTCTTGGACTTGTGTCCTCCGGTGCATGATAGAACTAGAAATCCCAGATATTCTTATTTTTCTTATTTCCTGTAAAGCCATGCTGAGAAAGTAGGAGAATGTAAATGAAGGCAGGCTGGCAAGCTTTGGCCCAAGGATAGCTGTACAGCAGAACCATATTTTATATTTTTACATGCTCTTATCTGTTCTATTCTGCTAGTAGTACTAGTTGACTTCCATGGATTCACAAAGTGTAATTTAGAACAGACTTGGGCCATGCTATTTATATTTGTGCAGATTGCTTCGTGTTTGTGAAACAATTATTTCCTGTGGATCTGCAGCATTGTCCAGTGTTGTGCAATGCTTTCATATGTATATATGACTGGTTAAAACATGAAATGTGTTATGAAACAACATGACAAGGAACAGAAAAACTGTATAGGAACTGAGCTTCCCTTGGTCCATATAATGTCCAATTAATGTGGTTACTGTGCTCTGAAGCCCTTCCAAGGCTGAATAAGATATTCTGAATCCTGGTAAAATAAACAATTTTTCCCCAGATTTTCTAAAAATTTCTGTTACAGATGCTACAATGACATGAGGACACTGTAATCCATATCTTCAGTAGCTGTAACAATGAAGGGTGTGAAGTATATCCCCAAAATCTGAAGGTGTGAATTCTAACCATCAGTGAACTGTGTGTGAGAATTCTATGTAGTAAAACCTAATTCTGTGCTGAAGGGGAACACTGTGAACTCCCAGCATAAAATAAAAGATGTTCTGTTCTCTACTGCACTATCTTGAGCCAAACTCAGCATCTAAAAGCCAAGCAGGGTTCTTTCATCACCAGTCATAAAGATGCTGTAAGTCAGATTGTCCCCTCAGGCTATATTTTGACAATGTAGTAAATCGAGCTTTAGGAACTTTCTCCTAGATCGAGAACTCTGTCACCTCAAAACACAAAGCATGGATCCATTATAAATTCATTCTTTCTGGTGCCGTTTTTTTTTTTTTTAATGTTTTGATGCTTTGACTTTGTACCAGCAAACTTCATGCCTAAATCCAGTATCTTGTGTTCCCCACTGCTATCATTAAAACATATAAGGGCTGGCAGAAATGTGATCTCATGCCCTCACATGATCCAGATGAAATCTGCACTGTGGAGTTATCCATTAGTGCATAGTCTATTGATGTTGTTAATGATCAAGCACCAACAGCTCAGTTATTCCCCTGCATTTTGTTGTCTTCCTGTTGCACCCTTATTACTCCAGTCTACCCGGGAAGGTTGCACAGGCAGCAGTAAGAGCAAAATCTGATCTGTGTTCAGAATGGGATCAGAAAATGTGTTGGATTTTGTACATATATATCAACACCTCCAATTCAGTGAGCTGTGCTGAGAAGAGTGCAAAAAGCTAAGTCTTGTTTCTTTCAGTAAATGAAGCCAGAGTGGTACAGGAAAAGTACAAGGGCAAATTCCTTTTCACATAGACTATGGAGAAACTAATGGACAGACAAAGCTTCAGAGTTTTAATTTTAGGGTGAGTTTGGCCAGAATTAAAATTCATCTAAAATTCTTATTGTTTTCTTCTGCCCTCCTACCCTTTGCTTTTCTGTGTTGTGTGATGAATGCGTCATGCCCAGATTTTGCAATTGTAGCTTTGTGTTTAAAAGCCACATTGACACAGTGAGGGTCTTTACTAAATTATATTTCAGAACTCTGGGAGTTTGTAGTTTGGAAAGACAGAGCTGCTTGCGAAGCTGTCAGTTTCAGAAATGTTGTGTACTTGAACCTATACAATTTCCTTTTCTTGGTGGGCCAAGATGATTCTCAATCTGATGATCTTGGTCTCCTGGAAAGAAGAGAGGAAGAGGAGGGAAGAACTTTCCAATGATATTGTTGATACTGCTATCTTTAAAACATATTATTTGGAGTTTTGAGAAGTTTTTTTGTTTGTTTTCCTTGTCTCTCTGACCTAATTAATTTTATGGGACCTCCCCAAGGACATAATTTGTATGACAAATTAATTACATTAAAATTTGCTGTCAAGGTATGAAACCTCTTGTTTATGGTAAATTTAAGATGTTTCCATATACTTTCCCTCTATAAATAGTGATCTACTGATGATACTTTGTTTTCTTTATTTTATCAGATAATTTGGGGTGTATAGTGACTTATTGTCAGTATTAAAAATACTAAAAAATATAAATAAAAAGGAGAAACATTATTATAATTCACCTGTGGTTAGCAAAAGCTTCTGAATTGGCACTAGCTGAGAGGTAGGGTTCTTTCCTTTGACTTTTCATTTTTTAAGAAATAGATTCATGCAGAAAAGAATCAAATAATAACTAGTATACAGGTCTACTCTCCAATTCTCAGCTTACTTTAGAATAAAAACATTAACCACCAGTCAGTGTGTTGTAGGAAGGAAAAGCACATACCATTTTCATTGCTGTATTCAGGACTGTCCCATCTGCAGTGTTTGCTTTAATGATGCTGTTTAACCCTTTGAAGCCCATGGATCTTTTGGATACCTACTCATGCCCCCTTTTTTTCATATCTATGCAATCTACTGATTTCAGTAAGATAATACACACATTAAAATGTTTACCTTTGGCTTCCAAGGCTGTACGCACTCTTCTGAAGGATTAAAGAGACGTGAGGGATGTACTGCTCCTGGTGAAAATAGTGGATGTTTTACTAACAACAAGAGCAGGAGCCGGTTTGCTGTAATTTAGGGCCAAAATACAAGTTTGGAATTATTTGGATTTTTA
This sequence comes from Chauna torquata, assembly GCA_013399475.1. Lineage (NCBI taxonomy): Eukaryota > Metazoa > Chordata > Aves > Anseriformes > Anhimidae > Chauna > Chauna torquata. The sequence goes on along the minus strand of VXAL01004698.1, from coordinate 70,831 downwards.
AAAAATCTGCGGTAGTGTTACAGTTAGGTACTTGTTCCTGAGGTTGGATAGTGACACTAAGTTTCCTTTTCCATAGAGAATGAAATGCAGAAAATAGTTTAAATGGAGATAAAATGATTTGCAGCAAATCTTTTAACAATTTTTGTTTTGATTATATAGAATAATCCAAGGAAGGGAACTTTTCTGATAAAAATGCACTAAATGTAGCCAAACATCCTAGCATTAATTCATCAAAATATTCAAACCGGTGCTTAAAGTTAAGCCTGTGCTCCAGTGCTGCACAGATGCAGGACGTCTGTGCCCTGTCACAGGCTTTTTGACTGGAACATGGCCAGTCTCCGCTGGCCAAACACCATCCTGAGCAGAATTTGAGGAACATCTTTTGTTAACTGCGAGGAGCTGCGGAGCTGGTAAATTTGCCTAAGGGGATGATAGCAGGGAAAGGGTATTGTGCTTGGAATGTATTTTGAAACACTGGATGCACTTTTTTTAGTTGTCTATTTCCATCCTGCATTCCCTGCTTTTATAAAGGACTCCTAAGTAATTTCAAAATTAAATTACCTCACTAGCAGTTTTGTGGCCCTCATAAATATGATGAAGACTGACTCTCTCTGTCTCACTTTTTCTTGTGGTGCTTAACTGTCTTATGGCACGTTAAAAATCTTCCTTCTGCGTCAAGACAGCATATTTCTTTAGTTAAAGATAAGGTTCAGAGGCAAATAAAAAATAGTTATTTATGTTAGGTATGCACTAACTCTGACTTTTTTTGTGATGATAAGTTACTTTCCTTTCTTTAGATGGATTATAGAGAACGTGGTGCTGTCCCCCAGTCCCCAGCTTTAATTTGAAAATGATCAAGTTCAGGTTCTGACACACTTGGCAGAGCACCATCGTTTTTCTACCCCTCCCTCAATCTGGGCCATAATTGTGGATATCCTGTGGACTGCAGCCCAGAGACTGCCAGTACTGGGAGCATACGGAACGGAAGAGATGATGGCAGTAGCTGCGTAGCTTGACCTGACATTTGCCTTGTGTAATGGGGGGAGCTGAGGGTCTAGTGTGAACTGCAAGAAAGTGGTTGTGGTTTTGAGGAACAATCCCCCCCACCTGACTCAGATATTGTTACTGGTGCTGTTTGCACTTTTTTATATACGCATACAAATAAGGGGCATTTTAAATGAAGAGAAAGAAAGCAAATAGATAAAGTCATACTCTAGGTAATTCTACTTCTTACAATGCACTGGGGATAGATGTTAACCCCATAAAATCCCTGGGTCACAGATAGCCTTCTGACAGACCCCGATAGCTTTGCAGAAACAGATTATGTCAAGCCCTCAAATTTGGAAATGTAGCAATTCCTCTGTAGTAACATTGCAAATGAACACCCATTCGGAGATTGCCAACATTATCACAGTTTGTCAGGGTGATCTCACAGCCCACAAAGCGCCGTAAGAGATTGCTTTACAAGTTCTGAAAGATTAGAGTGTTGAAGTATGTGACACTGGAATGATGCTTTGATGCCTGGCTTTGTCAGTCAGCCAGACAAATAAATAATATCCACTGTTTTTATTAGCGTAAAGCATAACAGGTAATGGAAATGTATAGAGAAACATTTCCCTGTCGCAGCTGCGCAGAGCACCAAAATGTAGGCTAAATGAAAATTGGATGTGTTAATGTCAAGTCCTTAGAACAGGCAGTTGTATACATACGTAGGTCAGTAACCGCAGTGTGGTGCTTATTACTATTTCAGCAGGTAGTACTTTAAAGCATTTCCATTATTGCATGGCTAAATGAATCAGCAAAAATAATTTGGCAGTCTTGGGTTTTGGTTATCTACTGAAACATGAAAATGTATGTTCTAGTGAATGAGGGATGGAGTTCTGGCTAGGAAAGAGCACGGGGTCTGGAGTACAGAAGCCTTGGGTTCCACTCTTGGCGTTGGGAGAAGGCAACACAGCTGTGCAGTTGGGATGTGGCATGGAAGTAAACAGCAGAACGGTATAAAATTCAGCATTTCTGCCATGGCAGGAACTGTGGAAAAGCTTTTGGGTAACATGGAGACTCTCAGAGTTTTGTTATGAGTTTCAGGTACTTAAAACTTTAGAGACCAAAGTGAGAATACTCTCAAAGCATATAATTAGCCTTTTTGACTTTCTGCAACAACTGAATTTGATAGGGTACCTTTCTTCCAGATTTGTTCAACATTCAGCCCAGGTTTCCATAAATGATGCATGGTCTGAGAACCATTTGTGGAGCCTCAAATGGGAACCATTTACACTGTAAAGAGTTCCAAACACAGCAAATTTGTCAGTCCTTGTGCTTTGATACAAAATACTGGTATATTTTTATACGTACTGGAGTTCTACCAAGGATTAGCCATAGATCTGATTTACGTCAGCTTTCAGCCTTTAAACTTTGTGGAACAGAAGGTCTAAACTGCACATGTGTTGCACTCATTCATTCTTACAACACCTTTACATTGTAGGAACTCAGGATCAACTACAAACTTCTGCATCACTGATCCACCTGCAAGTAGAAAACAGTCATTCTGCAATTGTCTCCTACCTTGATGTCAGATAGTAATTTTTCCTTGATCTTGGAGAGTTTTTGCCCCGACTTCTCCATCCTTACAAGCAGCAGAGTACTCACAGGTACCCAAGCATTAGTTAATGATTGCTTACACAAACCTCCAGGAGCTTGGATGAAAGACCCTGTGTAAGGGCATAGAATTATTATGACTATTATTAACTGAATGCCTAAACCTAGACAATGCATTTGCACATGTAAGTAATTATGATGCACTTCAAGGCATTCTGTTTGTAATGCTTTGTAATGCTTTGCTCTCCATTTCCTACAAATCAAATTACTGAGGGATAGATTTGATTTCCACATCATTTTGAAAATATTTTCTTTTTCTTTTTTTAATTTCCTTTGTATTAATTTTTTTCAAAGTTCAAAACACAACCAACTGTGACTAAATGCATAAAACCAAACAAAAAACCCCTAAAGTATAACAAAATTAAAGACAGCCTAAGATGATATGCAGCAAACAATGTAAATCATACCTAACAAACATGGTTGTAATAATATACCTTATCCATGTCTGATCCACTAATAACAAATACTTATTCAGAGAACAAATAACTCATTCTTCTTCTTAGTGAGAAAGAGAGCGGCAAGCCCCAAATTCAAATTATATCTTGCAGTCTAAACAAATATGAAAAACCTGCCAAATCTTCTTATAGAAATCCTAGCAATCTTGTATTTTCATTGTATCTTTTGGGAACAATAAGCTTGGGAGGAGGGGAAAAAAGGCCAACTGGGAACGTGGGGCCTGATTTTGTACCTTTTCCGTGAGATGTCCTTACTGCCTTCTGTTGAAAGGTTTCTGTTGTGGGTACTGGGTTCAGACTAAAACCAGAAGGCACAGGCTGGGGCTGTTTTTAATAATAGGGTTTTTTCCCCTCCCTCACGAGAAGTTTCTTCAGAAGTGTAGGCTCAACAAGATTTCTATAGGAATAAAGATTGCGACTAGAATATAATTAAGACTTCCCTCTCAGTAACATGGCCAAATAGGCTTTTGCCATCTTCCCATTTCCTTTCTGGTTGCAGAAACAATTATTATTTGTTTAACAGAATAAACAGCATCCTCCCTGTCCTACACTCAGGGTATATCACCATCTTCTTCAGTCCTCTGCTGCTCTTCCATGGGCTCTCTTCACTTCAGCTGAATTCTGAGCTGTGAGTTGCCGCTGGTGTGGTGGTGGCATGAGTACTTGCAAAAGAGGAAAAAGGCAGATTTTCAGGTATCTTGCAGGCTGTGGTATACCTTATGTGCCATGCACTGCCTGTTTGTCATTTGTGACCAGATCCTGACTTGGCTGGCTGTGATGCCAGCTTTGCCATTTCCCCCTGCCACCGTGAGAGCAATTTTTGCCTCATTACCTTGTGATGAGAACTCATTTCTAATAGCATTTTTAGAAACTGTAAGAAAGATTTGCCTTGCCCTCTACTACATTAGGGACTTTGGGGTAGAAAAGACCTGTCTGTCTTGTGTCTCTTCTGTCGCCCTTTTTGTGCTTTGTAACTTGTCACCCTTTCCTTTTGGGCTGTGGTCGCTGGTTTGATAAGAGTCTCATCTCTCTGTGTTTCTACACTGGTGAAGCTGCTGCTGTTGCGGGGGCTCTGTGCAAGGAGGTGGAGCAAGGTACCTCTGTGTGTCTTTTGATTGATACCTCCAGGTCTTTTGTGATTCTGCTCCTCCCAAGCCAGCCCCTTTCCCTCTTTGCCTGCTCCTTTCCTGCTGCTCCCACATATTCCCTTAGCTGTTGTTCTACCCAACATGTCTTCATGCCGCACCTCGCACAGGGTGTTCCCACTGTGCATGTGTGGGCTGGAGATGCTGCAGGTCTCAGCAGTGGCAGGGTGGAGAACAGAAGGTGGGGAGATGCACTGGTGTTGGCTGGACAGAGACCACCACTTCCATCGCCGCTTATTATCAGCTCTGTGCCCCTTCCCTAGCCTTGCACCCCGTCCTTCACAATGGCTTGTGATGAATGCTTCAGAGAGAAGAGCAAGAAGCTCAGCAATGATCAGTGCCAGAATGACCTAAGTGCTTGATTTATGTTGGAAACTTGAGGGGGTTTTCTCATATATTCTCAATATATGTATAAATACCTAAATCATTTTGGGATCCTGCTATTCTCCTTGCCTAGGGTATTATGGTCATGAATTTTACAATTTCCAGATGATATTTCTTGCCACTATTATTGCTTGAAGTTTAAAAAGCACCATCAGTGCACGGTGCTCTGCACCTCTCCAAGAGTGTAGGCTGCCTCTTGCAAAGACCCACAGTCCGCTACATGCGGATAACGTGAATACGTGACAATAACATATGGAAGATGAGTAGGATCACTAGAGTGATGTAAGGTAAGGAAGCATTTTTAGATCTTCTCATATTGTGTTTTGCATCATAAACTTCAGGTTAAATTATATCAACATAAATTTTCATTTGAAACCAAAGACGCAGAAATTTCTCAACGACATAGCAAAGAAATATGCCTTAAAAATATGACCCAAACCTAGCTGATAAAATATCCTGTCCCCGTGTATCAGATCCCAGATTACTGCCACTTAAATTGTTTTTTATTGAGGAATACCTCATTCCACCAAAACATGATTTCCAAAAGCATCTTTTCCTTTCAGGCTAAAAAAAAAAAAAAAAAAGCGCCTTATTAGCTAGAATGTAAAATGTGAGAGAGGAATGGCTGTACCAGCTGCAGAAACAGAGATGCCAGCTTCAGATAGAGAGCAATCTCCTAGCAATGGGCAAGCAGTCCTTACTCCCTTCTGATTGCCAGGGAGAAATTCTTAATGCTCTTTGTCTGTGTTCTCTTTGAGATTCTTATTAAACTTCACATACATGTCCTTGTCCTCCCTGCATCTGTATAAAATCCTGACAGGGAAAGAACCATGTGAGAAGGATTTGGGAAAAGGTAAGGATGTTTATGGTGCTTGTTCTCAGAGGCTGTGGAGGGCAAATTGACCTCTATGGGTGGTGGACTTGATGAGGAAGGAGAAGAGGTAACAGGAGAAGAAAATGAAAATTCAAGTATAGGCGGAGCCTCAAAGGTCAGAAGTAGATTAGAATTTATCTTTCTGTGTTCTGATTTTTCATTGCAAAATTATCTGCTTTTAGAAGCAAAGGCGTATTTAACCTGTAGTGGTTTTATAAGAATCCATTCCTATTCGTAATGAGACAAAGTGCCCAGAACATGGTTTAGTAAATGGAGTCTATCAGTTACATCTCGGGTGTATTTTCTTCTTTTTTTTTTTTTTGTCCTTACAGCCATGAGACCAAAATTCTTTGTATTTAAATGAAAATTAAATTTCTGATACTGGTGTCATTCTTTGATTAAGAGAGCTGGAGCTATGGGCTTAAGCCTGTAGTGACTGTCGTTCAGTAGGGCTCTGCCTTAGCCAAAATGGCCAAAGCATCAGAGACAAAGAGGCTCCTGGATTTAACATGCAGCACAGCTGCACTGGACTACAAGACGGGAACTGAGTTGCACACTGAAAATATGGTTCAGAACTTGAACTGATGGCGTGCTGGCCCAGCGTGGTGTGATCTGAGTTGCACTGACACCTGCAGTTAATCTTTCCAGATCAGGGTAGTAATTTACATGTCTCCGTTCAGATCCAGTGTCTTGTCTGGTGTTTGTATCTCTCTCAGCTTGTCCGTATTTTAGTTGTTTCAATGGTCTTGAATTTTAACCTTGTTGGATCTTCCTTGTGTCAGTTCCCTTCATTTAGTCAGGAAGGAGATGGTGTCTCTGCTAGAGCCTCCACGTGATTTTTCATTTGTGTCTGCTTTTTGAACTCTTACAGGAAAATGGTTGCATGTATGGGAGATATTTAAGGAGGCTGCATTCATTTTCAGTGAGCATGCCTCCTATCGCACTGTGATAAAGTGGGCCGGCTGCAGGCTGCTTTTGTTCTGCAAGAGCTTAATTCTCTAAGTCCTACTGGCAGGGAGTCAGTGGTATATTCCATGATAGCAGGAAGGATTTGCTTATGTGTTGCAGGGCCGAGGTGAGGCCTTAAGATGCAAGACTTCCTACAGCACAGCCCAAATACTTTATTCTCCCCAGAGGGTGGCAATAGCAGATATTTGTGAATGGCAGCACCTAGCCCTGCAGTATGATCAGGAAAATAATTCTCAGTGGAAATTTCACTTCATTGCGCTGAAGGGAAGTGAAGCACCATCTATTGATACGACTGAAGAGTTTTACACTCTGTTGTGTTATGGATAGAGAAGAATACTAAAAAAGCTTTCTCTTAGCATGTGATCAGTGCAGCCACCAATTCTAGGGAATTCACTCGTGCATAGTGCCTTCGCACCAGGGAAAGTAAACTTCTACAGTACCTGGCATAGTTGTCAAATTATCGGCATGCACATCTAATACGTGCAGCCATTCTCTGGGTTATGGTCTAGTACGAATACAGGTGTATACCACTACTTCCCTTAATCTTGCCAGTGGACAGCTGGAATAGACATACAAAATCTTAGGAAGGTACGAAAAGAAGCATGCAGATGTTCTCCATCTCTCTGTCTGTGCAGTCGCCATGTATCAAAAAATACACATATGATGATACATCATATGTCAAGGGAAAAAACAGACTACACCCCATGCAGCCATCACACCTTGAAAATAGACATAAAATGGTAAGTCAATATGAATACACAGCTCCTAACAGCCTAAAAGAATAGATCACACCACAGCCAGGTACATCTGTTCTCAGCACTAACCATTATCATTAGTTTAAAACACTTAAAATCACTGAGCTTCCTCAGGTCTGGGGACAGATTATACCAAGAAGAATCTGCTAAATAGATTTAGCAATGTAGCAAGCAGGGACCTTGACTACATTAAAACAATACATTTTGCATCTCAAAGGCTGTAGGCTATTTTCAGAGGAACAGTCTGAATGAAGAATGACACTAACACCATATAGCAATTTCTTTATCACTGTTTAAATATAGAGCTTGAAACTCTTGGACAAACAATTGTGCCAAACTGCAAAACAGTTTGTTTGTGAAAAATCAAGCTTGCCTTGTATGGCAAGCCATCAGCTATCCTGTAGCATGTGTTCTCATCAGCCTTCAGCTTGAGATGCGAAGGCCTAACTGTGACTGGACTTCAGTGTGTCGCTGACACAAAGAATCAAATCTCAGGTAGGAAAAGAAACAAGGAAAAAGAAGAAATAGCAAATTTCTCCTTGTCTATCTTCCCAATCTGGTATCTGATGGCTGCAAGGTCAGATACAGGTTCTTGCAGAGACATTGAAGTCAGTCAAGTCATGAAGGCTTTGGAGAACGTTTCAAAAACAAACAAAAAAGAAGTTTGATATACAAGCATCAGTGACTGCTGAGGTAGTACACTATTGCTTAAGACTTGCTGTAAAGGAGCTTTTGATGAAGGTATGTGATTGATTCACTGGGTATAGAATTGTTTGGCTCTTCAAAAGAGGAGCAGTGAAGCTAGGGAAAGTGATGGTGATCAAAATAAATGTATGAAATACTGCTTTTGATAATGAAAAATGTCTGAAAGAAGTGGAAAAAAATCTGTGTATGTTTTGCATGTTAATTGATAACAGGTCCAGGGAAATAGGTAAATGTTTAGCTTATATTCTCATAGGTCTTGTCAGGATAATAAAGAAGAATGTCTGAACTTTATGAATGGACAAATACTTGGCAGAACTTCAGTAAGTGATTCCATATATCTTCTTCCAGACTCAGAGTTCTTCAAGTACGCTCAAAGTCTAAAGAGAAAAAGCAATCACAGATATGCATGGAAGGGCATCCTATTTTTTATCAAGCTGACTCTTTTTTTATCTTCAACAGAGGGTTGAAACCCCATGCTTCCATGGTGTCATCTTTTCCATATCCCTCCTACTCCCCATGCCCCAAATTTAAGAGGAATTAAGGCTGACCCAGTCATCAGGAGTTCTGTATTTCCCCACCACTGAGTAGGCTGACTGTGCTGCCCTGTGCCAGCATGGGAACCTGCTTCACTGTTCTGACAGGGTAAAGTATCTTTGGTATTTGCAAGCTTGACCTGCAGTTTGGTAAGCTGCTTTTCCTGTTTCTTAAAGGCCACGTCATACCCTTCCCTTGCAAAGTCCTTAGAATGATTCTTGATGAGGGAGGTGCTGCAGTGGAGACTCTGAAGGATTTTTTTTCAGGGAGTCTTCTTCTAACAAGAGAAGTTTGAAGAGTCATCAATTTTTGAGGCAGTATGAGTAACTTTGTGGAAAGAAGATAAGCAAATAAGCAAGATGTAACTAAGCTCCATCAGTTTCCAGCAAGTTCAGCACTGTGTTTGTGCAGAACCTGCTTCTGGTGCAGTACAATGGCAGCACAAGAAAGCTTCTGTATTCCTAGTTTTTTCTTCTGGCTGTCAGTTCTTGGAAATTTTTGAATAGCATTTCTTCCACTTATTCTTCACCAAATCCTGGAAGTCCACAGTGAAAACAAAAAGGAATGCTGTGTCAAAGGCATGTGATCCGTAGTTTAGATGGCCTTATGGAGCAGAAGATAAGGTCACAGAAAGCACCATGGGGTGCCACTTTCTAACCTCTCCTGGAGGCGAAGTATATCTATCTCATCCTAACGGACAGTGCTTTCACCTTTGAGGTTCATCCCTTTTCTGCTAGAGTACAATATAGTGTAGGTAGGCATGGAGACTTCAGGACTTAGAAAAACTATGCCTAGCAGAAAACACCAGATTGTGTGTGCTTGGGAGCCTGGATCACTGTAAAAACACTGGATATCGATACTGCTTTCCCATATAGGTTAAATCAAATCCTTGCCTTCAGCATACCCACATAACCTGCACATAATGCGTGGTGCCCAGAAAATTACTGTCAACAACCGTGCTTCTCTGGCACAATCAGTCTCTCTGTGCTAAAGGACAATCTGTAATTTTCTCGGGAGACAGTCTGAGCCTGTGCAGTTAATTCCCTCAGGAACTGGTGGTTAGCGTATACCTCACCACTCTCTGCTTCCCATGGGAAGTGTATATCTTTCATCATGTCTTCTTAAATATAAATACAGGGCATCAAGCACATTAAAACACCCTACCAAAATAGGAAACCATATTGCACCCGCTTCTATCTCTGGAGAAAGGAGAGGGGAAGAAATAATTCATAGTAAATATGTGAGACAGCACACTCAAAGCAATATCCGGATGGTGCTCTGGTAGCTCAGCGATGGTCAGGGAATCAGAAGCTGAATACAATAGGTGAATATCATGGACTCTGGCAGGAGGAAAGGGCAGCTTGAGGCAAGAAATAACCCACAGTGTATGCCTGTTCATTCAGCCCCAGGAAGGGGATAGGTGGGATATAATCTTTATAAGAAAAAAACAACTAATAAAGTTGCCAAGAACAGATATTTTATAATCTGTGCTAAATCTCTGCTGGAAAACATGAACAGCAATGAAACTGAGAAGACACTAAAAGAAATTCGGGGCAAAGTGCCAGACGCCCAGACGGAAGCAGAATGTGGACCAAAAAGCTTGCGACAATTGGGTAATTATGGTTTATGAATTTCAGCTTTAATCTGTAGTTCAGTGAGTCCTGATTAAATATCTGTTAAACACAATTAAAGTTTGTTTTTGTATTTCACCGTCTTGATCAGAATAATTAGAGACTGCGTGTTTCATGTCAAAAGTAGCAAGAGGAATTTTAGTGAATGAACATCGTTTTTAAAAGCCATTTGTAGCACCAGCTGTTGGCATTATTTTATATTTTAGTGTTATCAGCATAAAGACGGGTCCTCTCAGTGCTGAATGCTTTCCAGCAGGGCTAAGATTCTGGGAGAGGCATGATACAGCAGGAACCGTGCCTGGCCATGGGGCTACGCAGAGAGCCTCAGATGAGGCTCTCAAGCTATGATGTTAGACCATACACTGAAACAGTGGAGGGGGAGAAGTGCTGTAGGCAGGTCGTGTAGCACCCAGCCTGTGCCTCTCTACCAAAGATGTTTTAGATAGCGAGTGTGATGAGTGATAAGAAAGATCGCTGGAAGGAGCACGTATCTGATGAGCTGAATTTGGGTTCTCTCATCGTGGTATCTTGTCAGAAGCGCTGGGTGTCCCAAGGGTTGGGTGTTAGAGTAATTGTGGTAGCGTTACAAATGCTCTTGGGAAGGAACCCTTAAACTGTGCTGGTGGTGCCTTAGCAAAGGCAACAGGCTGCAATGATGACCCTATGCGGATGCTGAAAAGGATGGGTATACACATGCTAGTTGCTGCAGGGACTTCCTAAATGTGTTCATCTCCATTTATAGCTGTTTCATTTAAGTGAGGAGCGGGGATAAGGTCTTCTAAGTTCTTTCTCTAAAGGATAGGAAATAAAAAGGGTGTGGTGGGAGGAGAGCAGGACAGTTTTAAGTAAAGGCAACTGAGTTACAACTTCCATAGATGGAGCTTTTTTTTTTTTTTTTCCCAAGAACCTGAAATGTATCTATCACCTGAGCATGGTTAGGCTGTATAAATAAATCCTGTAGGGGGTATGTGAGCATCTGTGGCTGACTTGGTTTTAGCCTTCAGATGTCCATTTATCCCAATGGAGATAAACCTTCAGTCACATTTAGTGGTGCCTGAGGAGGGGGAGTAAATCTCAAATATCATAAGCTAAAAATTGAAAATACCTGCTAAACAGAGTTGAAAGACAACACTAGCTTCTTCTCTTGAGTAAGTGTTCTACTGCCGTGTGTTTAGTTTACTTCAAATAATGTAGTTCCTTTGACCTTTTCAGCTTCTGCCTCTTAGCTGAGTGTCGAAAGAAGGGGGAATGCAACTGTTGTATGTGGGGGAGATTTTGTCTTCAAGCACAGGACTGAGACAACAGTCCTACTGAGGAGTCACCCGTTAGTAACAACTTTCAGTCACCAGTGACCTAGTGGAAGGTCTGTGTGGCTCATTATCATCATGCAGAACCATTTCGTTTGCTGGCAGTTTAATGATTCACTTGTGCAATAAGCTTGAAAACACAAGAAGGGTATTAGCTTATCTATAGTTTCATTTTTTTTCTAACACTGGTCAGCCTTTTGTACTGTTTCACCTACCTTTCCAAGTAAGAGGGAAAAAATAGTGAAAGAGAAAGCAGAATTTCTAAATTAGCCTTCCAAGAAAACTACAGATCTATTAATTCCTAAGTGAAATCAAGGTTAATGGTGAAAGAGTTGAACAGAACTTAAAAATCAAAGATACTTTGGAAGACAACATCAAAGGCATATCAAAAATACGGTGGTCTTTTTATAAGCTGCAAGCCCTGAAGAGATGGTACCCCTAATAGAGCTGAGGGAGAAAGGATCAAAGTGATGATCACATGCGTCTTTAAAGTAGAAAGAATATCTGGAGTGAATCTATGAAGAGACAGGTTTTGGATGAAACTTTCATAGAACTGGGATCGTTTATCAAGTTTTGAAGCCCGGGTACAGTACAAATGATCATATTTCACCATAAAGAGAGGGAAAGGATATTTGATTCAGAATAGGAAAACTAAGACTAATTGTTGTCTGTCTGGAATGACGATATCCATGTTTAAATGTGTGTATATTTATGCATATATGAGAAAAAATATCTTTTTAAGATGTGTATTTTATTAATTTGAACCATACAGCCTTTCTTCAAGAGGAGTATATTCTGGCAAAACAAAAGACATCCATGGTATTTGGTTAAGTATGTGATTTTTTATTTTCACTTCATAAAATTAGGAGGAGAGGGGACATGGAGCTAGGGCTCTTTTTTATCTTCTGTTGCATTTCTGAATTACTCTGATTTTCCCTCAGAACCAGCTGCTTACGTATATCTCATCAAATGGTTGAGCCTGTCCAAATCCACTACCCTTATGTCTGAGATAAATAAAATCAGGACAGCATGTAGGTCTCTAATATAAGTTCCTTTACAGGGAGGTGGGGAGGGAAATGGAAGTACTGACTTATAGTTCGGTGTGTGTAGGCCTTTCAGAACATGTGTACAAGCCCAGTGAAAAAAAGGAAATATTTCTTCCTTTGGCAATGGTATACATAGTTCTTCCACAGAGTTTTATACTATGCCTGAGGGTCATTTCTCTTTTAAAGAAGCACTGACAGCTGTGATGAATGGCATTACCTGGGAAGAGGGAATATCTAGATGTTTAAACAGATCAACTTTCTTCTTATAGAACAGTAAACATTAGGTCACAAATCAGACTGTTCTACTTTCAAGGACAATCAGGATCAATTCTACGCTACTTAAATGTGAACTGGAAAGACTTAAGTGTAGCTGCATGCTGAAATTAACAGAGGATGGTAGTTTATAACCTGTATACATTGTCACAGCTATCCTTTTACATGAAGTCATGGATGAATGCCATGTACCCATGTTGAGTTGCTGCCTTGTCAGCAGGCAAGATTGCCCGTCCATCACTATTATCTACAACGAGGCTCATTACCTGCCAGCCAGTAAACGTCTCACTCTCACCATCTGCAGTGAATTACAAAGTGACTGGAAGAATCAGGATCAGTTTGCCTTGCAGAATAATTGTCAAGTTCATTTTCATCTTGGAGGCCCTTTGGAAATGGAAAAGATGGTGACTTGGATGGGAAAAAGGATGATGTCCATTACCCTCAGGCATACAAGCTGACTGACGCTATTCTTACATACCTTCCATTTTACCAAGTGCAGGTGGCTTGAAATTTTCACAGCATGCTGGTGAAATAGTATCTTTTATTCTAGAATGGCAGTGTCATTTGTGATATATAGTGGTGCCATTTTCACATGAGTGGACAAGGTCTCATTCAGGAACGTTATTTTTATAAAAATATTAATTGTACTCAGTTCAAAGTCATCTCCCAGTGATAAAGCTGATGTCCAGTCCATCAAGATCCACTTAGAAAGGAGGATAGTGTACTATAGTAATTTTTGCTGCTAACATTTTGTCAGTCAGTGTTTTTTTAAGGCCTCCAGGTAGCTTGACAATGATTGTAAACCTTAGCATCACTGCATAGGCATACAATGAATTCTGAGCATCTGCTTTAGGGAAGATGAAATCTATTTTGTATGCCTTTTAAAGGAAAACATATAACAGGAGGGGCAAATCAAGAATGCACCCATACATTCTGGTAAAGGGTCTCTCAGTGATGGACGGATAAATTAGACGTCCTGCTGTCCTTCCTGCAGGAAGGCCAGCAGAGGAGCAGGAGCATTAGTGAACAAAGAACATTCTTATGACTTCTCCCTCTGGCCTCCAGAACGTACCCACGTAGTGCAGAACATGGCCTTGGGCTTGGATGTCTGTCCTTTCTCTTTGGCCTGTCTCCCAGCAAAATGCAGAGTTTTAAAAAAAAAAACAGAGTGATATGTTTGGTATGTCAGCCAATGGCCACATGTGCAGTGAGGAAATTTTCTCTGAGAGCTCCCAAAGCTCATAATCATTGTACAAGACATAATTATACTCTTTAGAAATCCAGATCAGTCCACAGTAAGGGGAGGATGGGAGGGAGTGTTGCAGACAGATTTTAACAAGTGTATGTGTCTCCTTTCTGCAACAATTTTGGTCTTAAGTGCACTTGGCTAAATTCTCATTCTCCCCCAGGAGGGTTACTGGAGGGATTTCCAGGCTTTTCTGTCTGCCTGTAGCAGGCTCATGGGGAGCGAACACGCTGACTACCATTCTTTGCACCTGCTTCAGAACGGGGCAGCATACACTCCCAGATGCTTGCCTCAGGGTGCCAGCAGGAACGGGGGAATAGGAAGAGGCTGGCACTGCTGTTAAACAGACAGTCATCCCTCTCGGGAGTCGCGAAATGCCAGTGGGCATGCTATAACCAGGACTTTGGAGCTGAGCAAATGCTAATGACAGTGTTTTGCCTGCTCCTGGTCAGATAAATAAAGAGGTTCAGAGGATGAAGCTTTCCTGAACCCTTACTTCACTCACAATGCTTTAGAGAGAGATAGTGTTCAGCCCTCTGTACAAGAAGAGCTTTGTGCTGCTACTTCAGAGAGCAAAATCAAATTAAAGTGGAGAGCAACCCTGATTTCTAACTGTTTTTAACCATATGATTATCTGACCTAATCTTTGTTTTTAAGCTTTGTCTTCTGTTGTTGAGATGGAGAACCAGTTTACGTCCTGTGACTGTCTAAGCATCGCTAAAGATTTTCTGAGCAGTGATTTTTTCCGTAAAACAGGGCTTTGAAATGGCCTGCCTTCCTGATGGTGATACACAGACATCTGACTGACTGGGGATGTTTCATAATTCTCAGATTTGCTATATTTTGAAACTGGAACAAATGCTTTAGTAAAGTAAATGAACAATACCCTCTGAACCCTTGAAGTGAATGCAGATTTTGCCTGGGGCAAATAATGTCTGGAGATTCACAGACACCCTCGCTTTCTACAGAAACAGAGCAGTTTGCAGTTATTTCTTGAGAATAGGGTTTCGCATGCAAGGATGATCAGATACCTAGAACCAAACAGTGGATTGCTGCAGGTTAGTGTAGTGGATTGTACCTCGCTATTCAGGATGAGAGGTGAATATCAGCCACAGCAGTGTTTCATGTGTTGTATTTGGCTACAAGTGTATGTTGTTGTCACTTTTTCCATTTACAGAGACTCTGCAGTGGAGCAATCTAATTGTTGGATGCCAAATTATCAAAGGCATGTAGGTGTTTAAAGATGTCATTGATTGCCTGAAGATATTTTCAAAAGCACCTTAGCAGGCTAGGGTATGCTCCATTGACACTGGATGTTGTTTCAAATTCTGACTGCTGTCTGCTGTTATGTTTGATTATAGCAATTCATCTAAAGATCTTTGTTGCCACCTCCAAGGCTTGCCGGCTTGCCCACCAGAGGAGTTTGGAGTACCTTCTAGGCTTCTCCTTTAGGAAGGTGTCAGGGGGTGATATGGCCCCAGTCTGCTGCTTTGAAACCAAAGTGAAAAGGCGTTTCAGCAGCTTCAGTCTGAGCTGGAGAGACTATTTCACTGCAACAGGGGAGATTTATTTCTCAGGAACGTACTAGAGGAGCCTGGCACGCTGAGGAGCTGACTCTAGAAACTAGCGAGGAGGAAGGCAGAACACAAGTATTGAGAAGAAGAGGGCATAAATAACAGGGAACTAGAAAAATAGGAAATTTCAACTGACTTTGTAAAGGATAGAGAAATCTTGTACAATGAGTGTTGCATTGTAAGCCACAACAGCACAAATATTGTCATTATGCTGTGTTTGCTGAGCAGGGAAGAGATAAACCTGAAGGATGGCAGGCTTGGCGGGCATCTCGTTCACACTGAGATACTGAACAGACAAATCAGCTGCAGTGGGAACTTCAGCCATTCAGCAGTAAGCATAGCTTGGCTTGATAAACAGCCTCTCAGCAGAAGATACCTACATCACCAGTCCAGGCACAGAGAAGAGCTAGTGACTGCAGCTCTCCTTTATATTATGTTTTGGCTATTATGTGCTTCCAAATGGTACATTTAGTGACACTGAAAGAGAAAAGATGGCTTTAAGTATCAAGCAAGAAGGAAATGATAAAATATCAAGCTGTCGAAACAGCATATCAACTAGCCAAAAAGAATGGACACATTTTTAGATGTTGTAAAACCAGAATGATTATTTAGATCTTAGTTGAAACATACTAAATAGTACTTGCAAAATATCCAGCCCTTGGTTTGAGATAATTCATGTAAGTAAGAGCTTTATTCCTTTGTAGGTTAAATGTTTCTATAGGGATATTGATATTCTAAAATTTCTAACACAGCTTTTTAAACTGAATTAAAAATAAATGTCACTCCTAGTTACAGGTGTCAGTCTTCAGGGTTTTTGAATCACGAAACATCTAAAACAAAGAAAAACGTGAGACAAACCTGAATCTACAAATTGCAAAACCTCAAATATCCTAATTCTAGCAAATCAAGCATAAAGTACAGAGATTTTGTAGCAAAGCAGCTGTGCCAAATAGCAATAGAACTGCTTGCAGTTACATGAGGAGGAATTCAACACACTTGACATTTTATAAGAATTTAGGAATTTTTTTAACTTGGAAGTGTTTTGGAAGTGCTTTAGATAGCATGCTATGAGAAGTAGATAAAAATTGAAATAACAAATATATCAAGATTTAATAAATATCTTTTTATTTAATGATATTTTCCAGAATGTCCAGATAAAAACCCATTGGAATTGACAGAGAAATTCCCACTGAGTTTAGTGTTCCTTAAGTCAGATTATTGGCAATTCAGCACCCCTAAAAATAGCAAGAAAAAGGTTTTGAAAACCTTCGAATTCGGAAAGTGTGATCTCACAACACAAACATTAAATTCTTCCTAGACTGAGTTTGACAGTTAGTCCAGTTCTCTTGCAACTCCCCATAAAAGTTATTCAGAAAGAGATAAAGGTGGTATTTTATACATAGTGTATGGTGGAATTAATTGTATGAGCAGAAATTTATGGGATTTTAGCTAGTAAAACACCTGCAAAAGGCTGCTTGTAAGATGTAAGATTTGAGGAGGACCTTGATTGAACTAAAGCTTTATTTGTTTAATGTTTAAATAACTGTGGCACTGTTTGCAATTGCAACACTCATTACGGCGATTGTGGATTGTTGTGTTGTTTCCTTTCCTTTTGTGCAATGTACTAAGTTCAGCAGAATGAGTATAAAAAAAAAACATGACCCAGTGTCCTTAATAGCATCTTTGTTGTTAAAACTGAGATGGTACAAGGATTCCAGTGATGTGATCTTCCCGTCTTTTCCTCATTCAAATCTTCCCTTGACTTCACCAACCGGAAAGCATAAATATCAACTGTGAAACTGAGTTCTGATTTCCTTTCAATTACAATTTCACAAGTTAAACAACTTGTTATACTTTGTCAAAATTGGGAATTTGTTTGATTTTGTTAGTCTATTTTGATGGAGAAGTTTGTAAAATCCGGGCAGTTGAGGAAAAAACAACATGCCAGTCAGTTGCCAAACCCTCCTCAAGCGGTGCCTTAGGACATGGACGGCTATGTTTTAATTGATGTGTGCTGTTCTACAGCTGAACCAAAAAGGCCATGCTGAAGTATGTGTGTGGCAGAATCAGTGGTCGTTTGGAAGGTTTTATTGTCATTTTCTGCCTACATATCTTGAACCAAAGTTATATAAGATTAGTTTTCTCCTAAGATTTCTGCATTATACTTCATTTTTCAGGAAGGATTGCTAGAGGAAAATTTTACTGGTATCTAGATGACACTAGAGAACACACACCTTCTGGTTATTTACAGGAGAAATTCAATTCCAATTTAAAATAATTCTACCCTTTTGTAAAGGGCTTTTGAGACTGCATCTGCATGCATATAAACAGGGACTTGTGACTATGTCATAGATGATAAAGGTGTTTGAAAGCAGTGCCTGTCGTAGTCTAGTAGGGATGGCTGGGCAGTCTTCTTCATCCAGAAATCTGTCTGAGCAAAAGAATAACCTCCAAAAACTGTGTTCTTTTATACCTAAGCCAAGTAATTATAACTTCCTTATCTTTTCTACTTGTCATGTTATCAAATGTACATTTTGTTGGCTGTACAGTTCTAGAGCACAAAGACATGATGTGTACAGATAATAATACTGCAGATATGTAAATATGTCCCAAAATGGCTACGATAGGAGTTACAGGGCTGCCATGCAAAGAGTTGCCACTGGAAATACAATATCTGGATGTTTGAATGTGTAGTTGGTACTGTTTGAGCATGGGAGGTTTTGGAAGAGAAAGAAGGTAGGGTCTTATCATGATTTCAGTTAGAGATTACCAGAGCAAGTAATTGTAGTAATATGTAAGCTTTGATGCATCATTATTGCTTGCAGGCATTGGATACAACTGCTGTTAATAAAGGAGGAGAGATTTTCTTCACTTTAAAATGTAGCTATGCTGCTTTTGGATCCTGAGGTCCTTCACTGAATCTTCTGCTCAGATGAATTCTTCAAAAGACAGGATAATCCTTCATTCGACATTTACTCACTTGATTACCTTCCTGCATTTTGTGCAGGCCACATCAAACTTTTCAAATTTTATTTGTTCTTGCCAGACCACATTTATTCATTAGCTGTATTTATTGTAGTTATGGTTGAGACAGCACTTTTATTGTAAGCCCCCTATCTTTGGTGGTTTATATCTTTGTGAAACAATTACCTTTTTGGCTGAAATTTCTCAAGCTTGTTCTAAGCTCAGAGGTGAATAATGTTTCAGTAAGTTTGAAAAAAATCCATTAAGCCATTTATGAGGACTAGACGTTCCAATAAACGTAGGCGCATTTATTTTTTGATGACCTACTTATTCCAATAAAGTGCATTATTATTCTGTTTTCTCCTGTTTTAAATTATGTTGTCTTTTAAAAGAGAATGAGGACATTTTATACTGGATTTTCAGACAGGCTTCAACTGAGGTTTGTTGACATGCAGTTTTGTGCAGGGAAGCACGCTCGTTGGCTTCACTTAGCTCAGAAGCAGGACTGTTTATGGGTGCAAAAGCTTTTGGGGTTCAGTATCTTGTTCTCTGCAGGAAAACAACTCAATCCCTTGTGGTTGCAGTGGATAGTTGACAGACTGCATATGCAAGTCTGACTGTGCAGTGCAAGGCTAGATAGACAAAACGTGGCAGTCTTTGGAATGTGCGTCCTTAGTTGTGCAATGATGTTAATTCATTGTGAAGATTCAGATATTACTTGTGCAAAAGTACAATCAATATACTTCTGCTGTCTTGCAGGCACTGGATACAATTTTTCATGACGCTGTCCTGGACAATGTGAAATAATTTGACAAATGATAGAGTCTCATGCAATTGAAAAGGCAGTGCATTTTTTTTTGCACTGAACTTCTGCACAGACTGTAATTAAATTCCACTGTGTTTTGTCTCATGTCTACAACGTTCTTTTTAATACACATGTAGTCTTTTGTATTGTATGGCTTGTGTATTGCATATATTGTGAGGAAGTTTTAGTGTTTATGCACATCAATGTGGAATCGACTTCTGCCTTCCTTATGCTAGCATGATGCTAGTACAATTCTACTTAATAAAATAAAGATGCTCTAAGTTTATGCCAATGTAACTGAGAGCAGAGTTTGGCCCAGTATGATTAATTTTACTGATGAACTTTGATGCTAAACTCTATGACCTTTGCACAATTAAAATCTCAACTTTAACACTGCATTAACCTAGCTTTTCATTTAATTATATGTATTTGGTTGAAAGCTCCAAAAATGTTAATATTTTAAGTCTCTTCTCCTGTTTATAATTGAACTTTTTTGTGTGATTGTTTTCTGCAGTAATCAAGAGGACATTAGCATGGACAGGAAATGAATCTGGAACTCTCGAGATTAATATTAATCTGCTAATGTCCTGTCCTGATGTTCTCAGGAATCCTTTCTTCTCTAGCACATTATGGTACTTTAGTAATCAGCAATTAGGGTAAGGTTTTCTCATGCCTGAACTATGTCCTCATATGTCTTTCATTTTCTGATTGCTATGGGAATGATGGTTCTTCCCCCCCCAGAGTCGGAGCAAAATGTAATGTTGCTTCTTCAACAACCATACTGCTTAGACAAGTGCAGAGTTTGAGGCGTAGCATATTATCAGCAAGGAGATTTGAGGGTTAGCATTCTGGAATTTAACCTCAGGTTATATTTCTGTATGGTGTTTGCCATGCCACCATGTTTTGAAATACTGATCTTGATGCTTGTGCCAACTTTGCATAAATAGACAAGGGCTTCATAGAAGTGCTTTAGGAAACACAGAGCTGTCAGGCCCTGATCCACAGCAGCACTTAGGATCCTGGGCCATGCTGAAATGCAAGTCAGGAGGGACATTCTCATCCTTTGATTATGTAGTCCAGGCAAGGCTTTTTTGCAGATCCAGTCTTGCGGTGTCAGGCAAAAAGTCAAAGGGACCATGTAACGTTGGTGTATCCTGCAGCTTCAGTAATTCCTTTAATATTCATTACTTCTCAGCCCATTTGTTCCGTTCTGCAAGGGACCTTGTTGTCCCAGCCCACAGACTGATGCCACTGCAGAAATTTTTTGTAGCCTTAGGACTCCAGTAGACTCCACTGTTACGGTTTCCATCTGTATGTATAGGATTTAGCCAGGAGATCCTGTATAGAAGACAGCTCACTAAGCCATACTATTTCTTCCCTGTCATCTCCTCTTCTTACCACACCCCAGATAGTCCTGAAACAGCGTACCTCTGCAGCATTTAGGAAATGCAGACCTATCTCCATGTTTGCCATTCTCATTTGCATAACAAAGCTGAACTGATTTTTGTTTCTTTTAGGATGGACACAGAACTAAGAATTAGTTTTCAGAGAGTTGTAGGATTCTGTGGGGTTTTTTTTGTTTGTTTGTTTTTCCTTTTCTGGCATAAGTGCCCATGGTTTTGTTCCAAAAATTAATTGATAGTTCATTAAAAGCTCACTGCGTTTGTTCTGATTTCTACTTTTATTTTTATTTTCTATTGTGCGATTCCATCTGAATAATAAAAGCCCCTCTAAAAGGTGCAATATTGAGATGCAATATTGACTTGATTGTAGCAGATAATTTCTTTTTTTCCCTAAAAAATAATTGGAATTGTTATATTTTCAGTGTTTCACTTTTGATAAATCGGCATCTTCCAATGGCCATATGTTCTATTGGAAAAATCTCAAGTAGTCCTAGTTGTGTGCACCCAGATGATACTCGGTTTCATGATGTGTTTCATCGTATGGTATTTAGTACAAAAAGAGGAAAACAAGAAAGTGATAGTGGAAATGACACTGAGGCCTGTGCTTGCACTTCAGAATAACCAATTTTGAATCCAAGCATCACTTACAGCTTTAATTTCAGGAAACTTTATTTTAGCTTAGAATACAGAATAACTTCCATTTATCTCAGATTGGGCTGTGTCCTTTATAGCCTGTTTGTTCCCATTAAAGATTCCTACATTATCTGAACCTTTGACTGGCCAAATACGTATTAGTATTTTTGTGTGCTAGAGAGGGACTTTTTACAAGGGTGTTTAGTGATAGGACAAGGGGTAATAGTTTTAAAAAGAAAGAGGGCAGATTCAGGTTAGATATAAGGAAGAAATTCTTCACTATGAGGGTGGTGAGGCACTAGAACAGGCTGCCCAGAGAAGCTGTGGATGCCCCATCCCTGGAGGTGTTCAAGGCCAGGTTGGATGCGGCTTTAGGCAACCTGGTCTAGTGGGAGGTGTCCCTGCCCATGGCAGAGGGGTTGAACTGGATGGCTTTTGAGGTCCCTTCCCACCCAAACCATTCTGTGATTCTGTGATTCTATGATATTCTGGTAATTGAAAATCCAATGTTCTTAGCAGATGAAGTGGATCATAAAACTGGTTTGAGTGGAACAGGTTGACACAGTTTAACATAGCAGAAGTTCTAGGAGGAAAAGGGTCAACAGTCAGTGCAAGTGGGACATTTCTGTGAGGTCTGCGTGAAATGCACAGTCTCTT
This sequence comes from Chauna torquata, assembly GCA_013399475.1. Classification (NCBI taxonomy): domain Eukaryota; kingdom Metazoa; phylum Chordata; class Aves; order Anseriformes; family Anhimidae; genus Chauna; species Chauna torquata. The sequence goes on along the minus strand of VXAL01004698.1, from coordinate 48,813 downwards.
CCCACTCTTGTAGCCTACAAGTATGGACTGAGGTCTTAAGATGGGAGTTGAGTTCAGTTAGCTATTCTATCGTTTTCCTCCTGCTTGATCGTCAGCAGGAGTAAAGGCTCCATTTCAGCACCTAACTCCCGTTTTGATGCTGTATGTCAGTAGTAATTACTAGGAAATGGGAATCAAAATAGCATTTTAGACCTCAGCCTTTGTTTTTCTGTGCCACCATTTCCCACCTGTATGTACATCACTCTATTTTATAATGGGTACTTAAAAGATAGTTGTGGCAAGAATGGAGAAGTGTTCAGTGTGGACAGTACCAATACTTGAAAAGATAAAGAAAACGAGCCCAGAATCTGTTGAGGGTGTTGGGGGAAACCCAGGTTCCTCTGGCTGTAAAATTTCTGCTCTGGCACTGAAGCTTAAAGGTGAGAGTTTCACTTCAGGTGAGCAGAAAACCCAAGAGTTTTGACTCATGAGTGGAGGACAGCTTGCAGTGGTGTGGTAAATGAAGTCATCTCCCCAAGCTGTCTTCTCTGTCCCAGCTCTGCAAATGTCTGAGCTTGTTCTGAAGCATCCTCTGAACCACCACAGTTTATTACCTAGCATTTTAAAGAAAACCATCACAACTTCTAATTTCCTTTATAGCTCTGGACTATGAGCAATAGCATTTCAAAATCTGCTTCACAAGCATTTCGGGCATCATTGTAGCAGTGGTGGATAGGGAGCTGGGGGTGGCAGCAACATTAGACATCCCAATGCCCAGAACTGATTCTAAGTTGTACCAATTCCTTGTGCTCTAGCTTTGAGGTCAGGTTCCTTCTTGATCTGTGGTCCATCTGCTCAGCAGGAGTGCTGATCTGATGTTCTGTACCTAATGCAGTGTATCTTCCTTACTATTAGATTTGAAAAAGACAAAATGCTCTGAGGAGATCGGCAGTGTGTATGTATTTGTAAAGACTTGGCTGGAAACATTTAAACTTCATGCTTCAATGGTCAACAGGGGAGTTGCAGCAAGCAAGATTTCTTTAAACTCCCTTCAGAGCCCTTCTTTTCTATATTGATCCAGTTTTGCTTTTCCAAAGGATTTCTGGTTCTCAGAAATATGAGCAGAAGATGTAAGAAAGCTCACCACAGGCACAGCCTTTATGCTAAGGCGCTCAGTATCTTGCTGAGATATTGACTGTCTTAAGGCTGATGGAATTTCACACTCCCCGCCCCACCCCCCTGGCCCGAACTGTCATAGGGATCCAGAACTTTTCCTTTTGACAATGACGTATTTTCGTTTAAAAACAGCAGTTCATTTTACAGCTGAAGTTATTCCTGGTGGCAAGGGGAAACTGAGGCAGGAAATGACTAGATCATACAAGGGAGTGAGTGTCAAAACAGAGAATGAAATCCTACGTTTAATGCTGGCTTCTTGAAATCAAAGACAAATCTTACTTTGAGGGGCTAGACTTTCTGTAGATAATGCCAGACTCCTCATCTGTTTTCTGTCCATTTGACTTTCTCCGAGTACTAGTAGCTAAAGACTAGAAAGATTGGTTTGGCTACGTATCCAGAATGGTAGGAACTCCCTTGAATGTTTTTATTTGCATAACTGGACTAGAAGTTGTTTAAGGGCTGTGTTGAACACAGTGTTTTTTACTTAGTGTCGTAGGCCTAGCAAAATGCATTGTATGTCTAAACAATGTTGTTTTTTTTTCAAAAGCTCATTGTATGTATTTAATAATAAAGAGCTGAGTAATTCCATTAACATTTTTAAAATTTGAAAAAGATTCAGAGTCCAAATACACAACAGTTCTCAGAACAAAATGCCTGTTGCCTTTGTTGTTCATTCCAAAACTGGAACGGCTAAGGGATTAGTTACTCAGCAGCGTTCCGGGTAGAAGATCAGACTGGTTTGCATTTTTTTTCTAACACAGTTCACCCTACCCTGTGGCAGAAAAGGACAGTTGTATTTATACTGACGAGAACTGTAAATCAGACTTGGAATAAACGTTGGCACTGGCTCTTAATTATTTCTGGGAGCTGGGATCAGGTATGCCTTACACTTATGTCCCAGCTCTAAAAGGCCACAGAGTACTTTCCAATAACTAAACAATGCACATGTCCATTTTTTTTGTGGGTTTCAGCTATAGTACGTTGCAGCCCACTGCTCAAACATCTGTTAAAGGAATGGGCCAATTAAAAGAACACAGTGTTGCTGTAGTGTGGTGATGCATTTTAATAGTCTCCTACTGTACTTTTTCATGCTTTTTTAGCTCTGTGGAAAACCAAGTTCTCCTCTAGCTGGTTAGGAGTATTTGCATGAACTTACTTGCCTTGGGGTTCACTGTGAGTTCCTGTGGAAAAATGGGGTTACTGCTCAGACATTCTTGTTTCTTAGCATTGTGTTCTAAACAAGTCTTGGAAAACCTCAGTCTTCTGTAGGGTGCAAGGGTGGGGGGGTGGGGGTTGGTGGGTTGTTGATGAAGGGTTTAAAAGATCTTCTGTTTCTGCTGTTGTTCATCACTGAACTATCAGACCAGTTGTGCCAGATAGCCATGGCAGGATAACTGCTCTTAGGTAGTTATTTGCCTTGGAGCTGGTAGAATTTCATGATAATTTTGCTAAACCTCACTAAACCATGCTTCCGTCTCTACTTCCACTTAAAGAGGTGATTGTAACTAAAGTACTTCCATGTTTTATTGCAAACCGTCATGTTTCCTCAAGCATTTACAGGTTTGAGTCACAGCTTTCCCATTTCTGGCAGCAAATACTGATTTGAGAATGGAAGAGAGATTGCTCCCTTGATCAAATTAAGATTTTTATTTGTACAGTGCTCCAGCTGGAAATTACTCATTTTTCCCAGCACAACCCTGCTCTTCTACCCAGAGAGATACTTCCACACATGCACAAAAGGTGAACTGAAGCTATGGGAGTTTTTCTGTTGGTTTATTATTACTATTATTATTTTATTAAGTGTAAGTGTGGCTTTCATTCCATTTTTTACTGGTGAGGATAATTTCTGAAATTTAAAATCTAGAAGCTCAAAATACAGGTTACTCTTTCTACTTGATAAGGTGCTGAGCACCAACAACTTTACCAAGAACTCTAGGACCTTCTAAGGTCAGTCATCTAATACCTTTTGAACCAAATCCTGACTTCAGCTACACAACATACAAGATTTATACAGCTGTAAATGTAAATGAAGGCATATTTCTGCCTCTTGTCTTGCTTATATTGTTGTAGGTAGGTGTGTACGGTAGGTTAAATGTCCTAGTTCTCTTTTGGCATTGAACAAATCCCACAGGTGCTTGATCTGAAGTACAGTGTTTATAGAAGGTTATGGATGACTTAATAATGATTTCCATTCCACATGTTTCCTGCTGTGGGAAGTCCCCAAGAAGGGGTTAATTTTGCCTGGGCATTTTGTTTCATGGCTGCTTTCCCTAGATGTTTTCAAAGCATTTTAAAGATTTGGTCCAGTGGCTGGACTCAGACACAAGTGCTGTTGCTTTGTAGGCCTGGTGCAACTCCTCACTTTGGGGATGGTGACAACATGTTGCTTGGTAACTCCTAGATTAAAGCTATGGGGACAAAGCGATAGTTAAGCTTAGATCGGACTTTGCTCAGCCTGAATCAAAGGCTACTTAAAATTAGGGCCTTTCAACAAACTGAATCCAACCTTTATTTTTGGGAAAATGAGGTGAAAAGCATCAAACCCGCTGCCTGCATGTGGCAGCGCAAAGCAATGATTCAGTGCCGTTGTGAGAGGCGGCTCCTTGGGACCCGAAGCTTCAGATCTTCAAAGTCAGGAACCTTAATCTAAACAAGGAATATAAAGAATAGCACTGCAAGTGCCTGTATAAATAGTCCACAAATCCAGTTGTAATGAGACATTCCTGAAGTGATTTCTAAACTCTCTCATCCCAGACAGGCAAATTCCCTGTAGGTTACACCACTGGAGGTGGTGGGGTAGAGCAGGAATCATCGACGGTGTGTTTCTTAGGCCTCATGGCTGCAGAAACGTGACTGGAAGAAACATCTGCAGATGTCTGGATTGTACAGGAGTAACAGAGGGAATAGTTGAGGCCACCAAACGTGGATAGTTTATTGTGGCCCTATTGTAACTTTTCTTATATCATGAGGGATTTTATATCTTCTACTGACTGTGTAGTCCTGGGACATGCCTTCTGGCTGTGATTTATTTTTCCAGTTAAGTCATCGTTCATCATTATGAACCGAGATTATTTTTCTGTGTAAATTTGACAGAAAAGCATTCTTGAACTTGCAAACATTTTTAATTTTCAAAAAGCAACAAAACCCCCTTTGCCCTCCTATAATTACGATACTAAGTAATTATAACTCTTTACCCTTTGGTCTTAACAACATTCCTGTCAGATTAGTACAGAGATAGGCTTAAATCAGAATGCTGCCTCTGAGCCACCCAACCAGCTATGTGCTTTGAAGGGCTGTTTAAATCTGGATCCAAACACAATCTTGTCTTAACACCAGGAAGTTAACACGGAAACATGCCAGGGAAGCAAGACCATACAGTCACCAGATGCAGAAGTAATTTTGTTGTTATTGCTAAGACTTAAATCCTAAAGGAACAAAACTTGGTTGAGGAACCTGTTAAAAGGGAAAGAAGGAGGCCTGTTAGTTGACCTGGACAGATGTCAGGTGCAGGAACACAACTGACTTGTAAGAAGACTTGGAAGATCATTTGGGCAATCTGAGCAGGCTTTCCTGGCCACCCAAAATTTGGCATGAAGAGAAGAGCAGGTGCACCTGAGCACATCAGAGGATGTTCCATTTTGTCTGCAGTAGTGGGGCTGTCACTGCATGGGCTTGCAACATCTGGATGTTTTTCAATGGGAAAGAAGACACGTAGTGCTTGAGAAGGACCAGGGAACCCTTGCCTGGACAGCAAGGATTTGGAAGGCCAAGAACTCCCTTTCTGACTTTTCAGTTGCAGCAAAGGTGGTTGAGTGATCATTTCTCTTACAATTGAAATTTTCTTTATACTTGCTTTAAATGTAATGATAACCTCTTACCTAAAGCAAAACCTGATATTTATTAAGTGGAGAAGAACAATCCAAAAGCTGGGTAGATGTAAAAGTATTTAACTGTCATTCAAAATGTTTCCCTTTGTGGTATTTAACAGCATTTTGCTCACCACTCAATGCATCTCTTTGTCCTAGTTTACAGTGTATGTTTTTCTACCAACCCCAAAAGCTCTCTAACCTTTGTTGCTTCTTGTTTGAGAGTCTTTGTGGATATATTCATCTCTCTGTTCTCACTCACCACCTCCATTCCTCTCCCTTTGCTATCTGCATATAAGTTTGTCATTTTTTCTATGGGTAAAGAACCCGGTTGTATTTGTCTCAAATTTTGAGGTCTCCTGAAAGGGGGCAGGGGTAAAAACTAAATTAGAGTGAGTCATCTTTCTTGGCTTCTTGAAAGTTGGAATCATCTTCAAGGGGAGTCTCAATCTGGGGGCAGTTGCACAGATGAATCCCAAACCTTTGTAAGTCCTTCCCTTTCCTCCTCCTCTCTCCTCATGTAGTCCTAACAGATTTGGCAATTTCAGTCAAGCATGTCTGTGCAGTTTTTTAAAATCCATTACATAAGTTTGTTAGTTTAAGACGCTCTTTTTCAACATATGAGCCTGAAATGGCTTTGATTTAAAAATGGAACTTGGCAGAGAATTTGTTCATATGGTAAGATTTTCTTTTTTTTTTTTTTAGCTTAGTTTCATTTATAATATGTTTTAATCATTTTTGGTGTTTTCAAAACAAATGGTGAAATATGTTTTTTTCCTTCTATTTTTGGCTACCCTCCTCAGAAAGGCCTTACTTCTCTCTTGTGTGTTTAATTTGGTGCTTTAAGAAGCCTTTTTAGATAGAGGGGCCTTATGCTGCGAAATTTAAACTTAAACATCCCTATGAAGTGGGAAAATTCAGAGATAGATCCTGCTGTCCAGGTCTTTGCATCTCTGGGCTTTTCTCTGATGACAAGCAGAAGGGTCACTAACTGGGGCTCAGAGTATGTACAAATATAGAAAGTAAATGGAATACAGGGGGGAGAAGGGGGGGAAGGAAGAGGAGACAACGCTGTTTCTATTTTCACGATCAGTGCATCCCAGTTATCTGAGCAATTATTATTTTAAGGACATTTTTTCACACTCTGAGATGCAGCTAAGCAGATTGCCACCAAACAAAACTATTTCTTCTAGTCCCTAAACAGAGGGACTCTGCAGTCCCTGATTGACCCTAATTTTCCTGAATTCCCCTGAATTTCCTTACAGAGGTTTTCCTTCATGATCTTCTTAGCACATGGAATAACTCCTAGAAGAGATTTTTGCCCTTTAGCAGGTGGTTCAAACTGTGCTTCCTGTTAAAATCTGTGCAGTGGAATTAGGTCCTAATTTTTCAAGTGATCTTCTCTTCATATACCAAGGTCCCAACTTTGTGGGAAGAGGAAAAGCAGAATATGAGTTGAAACCTCCATGCCCAAGGCACCCGTCTTCTGGCTGGGACCTCAGAATAAATGCTTTTCAAAGAAATCCAAGGCTGATCACTTGGCCTGCCAGTGCCACCCAGCTGTGCAGGAGACCCTAGCATGCATTTATACCCAGATTAGCTGAAACAAAATGCATTTCACTTCCATAAAGGACAGCAGCAGCAGTGAGCATTATGAACCTGAACAGTAGCCCCTTTTTGAAAAGGGGTGGGCGCTGAGGAAAAAAAAAAAAAAAAAACAGCCTCCTCTAGTTCTCTAGTTGTCCTTTCTGGGAAGCTCAGTTGCCATGACTGACTTAATTCAGGATGAGAAAGAGGTAGCATCTGCATGATTAAGCAAAGGAAGAGAAGATCCACCACAGGAAGGTATGGCAGAGGGGAAAAAAGCTGAAACAGCACTTCAATCCAGTTGAGGCTGACATATGAGGTAGAGGGAAAAATCTTTTAGGCTCTGAGATGAGCTTTAGAAGATTAGCCAGCAACAAACACACACAAAAATAAGAAAGCAGAAGGCGTGGGTGGTTATGGGGATTAGTAGTGACATATGGAGCCAATCAGCTTGAAGTTACACGTTTATATCTGACCTAGGTCATTCATGCCCCAAAGTCATTACTGTCAAACAGCTGTTGGGTGGCCTCTGTGAAATGAGTTAGGGGTCTGAGCCCAGTTTCTGGTGGCAGGTGTCCACATTACACAAAATCCATCTGTATTAATTGGCCCCCTCTATCTGGGAATCTCGGCAGAAAGACCAAGTACTAACTGTTCACCTCAGAGGCTGAGCTATAACATTTTATCTTGGATGGCCCTTCAAGGAAAGGGTTGAAGAACTTTGGCAGAAGTATCATAGGAGAAGACAGCGCAGCTCCTTGCCTGCCTGTTCCGTGGTTAAACTCAGGCCATCAGTTTTCAGATCTCTTGGACCAGCAGATTTCACTAGTACTGCATTTACTCTTAAAGTATGCAGCAAGAAAGTATTTCATAACTGACAGCTCGTGCGATGTTGAATATACATCCATTTGGTTTCTACTTTCGGATCATAATAATATAAACAGGAAAACTACATTTTGAATTCATTAAGTTCTTCCTCCGCTGTTTATAAAAGATAAAAACTTCTTTCTCCTTTTTTTTTTTTAAGGATTGATTGGTGTCATGTACATATTCGTTCACTTCTGTTTATGCAAGATAATAAGAGTATTAACATGGAGGTGGAATAATGGTGTTTATAATTCCATCACCACTGTTTATATAAGATAAAAACAGTATGTTGGTTTTTTTTAAAAGAAAAATAGTGGAAGAACATTTGCTGTTATGTACGTATATTATTTTTTTCCACTTCTGTTTGTAAAAAATGTGAAAGCAAAAAAAAAGTGTAGCAAGTTGAAGGAGTTGGTTTTGTTTATAATATTTCTGGGCTGTTTACCTAAGATAAATTAATTTAGAGTTGATGTAATGAGTAGCTTGGGAGAAGAGAATTGGGGTTAAAGAGGGACTGGTGGGGTTGTGCCAGATAGTTTTAGTACCTTGTAATCCTTTCCTTTATTAAGAAATGTGAAAGATGTGTACTGATTCTTTCCAGTGGGAATATAGTCCACCTGTGAGGCAGGGGACACGTGGCGATGTCGTGCCAGTTAATACAGTGGGCGCTGCCAGAGGGGTCGGAAACGCTCTCGGGGAAGAGGATTCTGAGAACAGAGAGGATACTACAGTAGTCTGAAAAGATCTCATGAACGTTAAACCCCTTGGTATCATCGTCCATGGACTTAGTCCAATAATTGTGTGCCTGTATGGCTCTGTTTTGTTCTGCAGCTTTGAAGTCTAATCCTAATTCCTTAAGGGAGAAAGGCTTGTAAAATGCCTGCATTTCACAGAGGCAGACAATGCTACCTTTGATGCAAGGTTTTGTTGTCAGCCCTGCATCATCTTTAGGAGTCACCCCTGCTCTTACCCTGGACATGGGCATATGGACAGAGGAGGGAGGCTGGCAGATGTGAATATTTCCTGGGATGAACACTGATGCACAGTTTCTCAGTGTCATCCAGAAAGGCCATTTATACCTAATAAAAGAACAACCGTGTGGACATTAACGCATACACACACAAAAAGTCCATGAGTATTCGCTTACTTTTACAAATGAGTTTGCTCCGGCTGCAGTCACACCCTTCATGTGTTTGCTTTGTGCAAACATTCAAGCAGGCAGGCTTTACTCTAGCGAAGGCAAAAGGCTGACTTTAAAATCAAATGCTCGTATTCTCTTAGTGAACTATCAGCTCACGTATGTATTTACTCCGTACATGGAAAGTGCTGTGAGATGTGGCTTTGCACGCGTTTCTCACCTCCGTTGTGCAGTCAAAGGAAGCAGCCCAGAAGCTGTCCTGACCTTCTGCAAATGGCAATGAACATACATCTGCGACTAGCTTGAGTAAAAACTGTAAGAGAAAATTAAACTGCATCCCTAACCAGGAAGCTACAGAGTGTCAGTAAATCTAGGAGTATTGCATCAAAATTCTTTCTCTCTTCCAAAAGAAGTCACTTTCTATTATAATCCCATAGTAACTTTTCTCTGCCCTCTCATCTTGAATGAATCCAAATCCCAATCATGTCTTCATGTCTTCTTCCCGATTCTTACTTCAGCTCAATACATTTTCTCCACAAAGCAAGTCATTTAAGCACATGCATAAGTCCATTTCTACTAAATAAAACCTGAAGTAAAGGTTAAATTTTAATTACATGCTTGAGTCCCATTGCATTCACACATTTGAAGTTAAGCACAGACTTGAGTACATGGTTTCAGGGCTCAAGGGTTTAACATTAATCCAGTCAGGAGGCAAAAACAATGCTGTTCATCTGTTGTGTGACGTCGTTGATTGCATTGCTTGTTCCCACCTCTGCACCCCTGTTCCAAATGTCAAGTACTTGAAGCAGACTGCAGATGCTTAGTGAACAGCATTGCCCAAGGTAGATAAAAAAAATAGCCTGCATTGATAAAAAAATGCAATCTGCTGGTGGACGTTCCTAAAGCAAAGAAGGACACAAATTAGGCAAGTAAGTAATTCCTTGAAAATGTCTCTCTACTTATTACCAGCCCTGACTTCCTTGAGTGCTGACGTGGAGATGGATGCAAAGAACAGGATAGATGTGTCAGCTAGCTATGGAGGGAGCTTAAAGGAGCTGCAATCAGAAACTTTTGTTTTTTAGATGAATATAAATTGTCACGGGTACAAAATGTCATTTCCTAAAGTGAAGGCCACTGTCATCGCTATCTCAGAGCATTCCAATGTACAATAATACGTATCTTAATTATGGCGTTTCAGCACAAAAGGCACAGAAATTTTACTTTTCAGAGTTGTATAATCAAGTTGCTCCACCTTGCTATTAGGCATGAATGGCAGTCAGTGCTCCAGGGAAGCCTGAAATTGAAAGAACAGCAGGTGGGGAGCAGTGGGTCAGGATGGGTATGCATTTAGGAGAGCTGTGTGGGGAGTCCAGAACTAGAATAGCGGGAAGTGCTGTAAATTGGATTGAACACATCACTAGTGGACAGGGTGAAAGATTATACAGCATTTGTCTGTGTGACCATAATGAGCTTCTTTCCCATAAAAGATTTGGGGAGAAAGTACTGTGTATGAATAGGGTCCCTTTAAGAAGCACTTTTAAAAGAGCTCATTTTCGATTCCAATCATGTGTATGCCTCAGCAAGACTGTAGCCAGATGCTTGTAGATCTGAAGAAAACAGCCCAACCCTTTTCTTATCATCTACCGGAGATGACAGACTTTAAAAACTCAATGGCACTTTCGATAACTTCTAACAAGAACTGGGACTTGCCTGGCTCCATTTGTCTGGTCAAGGCTGTATTTCTGTGATTTATCCCATGGAGGTTTTCAGCAGAACCTTACACTTAGTGTCTAAATTAATGATATTCCTTCCTTTTTGCCATGACAAAAACCACTCTGCACTATATATGTTATGCTAAAGTTTTTGTCATGGACATATTCTGTAAAAGCTTTTTCAGCTTCATCATTTTGACAAGCTGATTCCATTAAATCCGTCACAGTGATCGCTTTCGTATGGTGCGGTTAGGAGAGACTGTTTGCTTGCGTGATTTTCCTTTCTTTGAAGATAGAAAACAGTGATCATCTGCGAGGTTACATGGTTTATCTTATCTCTGTCCTTTCCCCAGGAAAACATATTTTGAGGAAACACAAGCGTTTTCTATATAGCTATCTTAGCAAATAGTGTCTGCTTATTAGTCTAGTCCATAACTTTTCCTGGAGGCTCTTTCACGATGCAGACACGAGCTTAGCTCATAGAGCACGCAGGTTGGTGTGTTAGTATCTGTATATTAAAAAGCTCTGGCTACAGAAGATATTTCTCTCCACAGCATTTTTCACTGTTTCACCTGCACTGACATGGAAACTGTTGAGTGTTTTGACAAAGGAAAACCTTCTAGTTGTTCTCAAGTAACTCAAAATCCTCCAGAGCAATTTCACCACAGTAAAGCGATACATTTGTCAGGTACCTTGCGCTGTCTGAGTTACCAAATGAGTCTGGGCAAACACAGTTGGCTCTGACCCTGCCATGCTGGTAAGTGCTAGATGCTGGTGATTAAAACTACAGCTGATAAACAAGAGAGTTGATAATGAAATAAAAGAATTCTTAAGTTTTAAATACATCCCCTCACAACATACCGTCTGAGGAAGTGAGTTATTTTAATCTCAGTTTTGTGGCATGAGAAAACTAAGGTTTTGTGACTAAAGCAGACAGAGAGTCTGGGGGAGACCAGATCCCACAAAACCTGCCATTGTCGTAAGGGAGTGCTTTTTATCTGCCGTTGCTACAAATTAATGCAATATAGAGCTACCTCTTTGCTTCATTCTTTATGAAACCAGTTTTCATACTGACCTCAGTGATGGACATGACCACTGGTCTTTTTGGGATAACTGTCAGAACAGAATAGCATACACCCTGCTTTTGCATAAAAAGAGAAAAGGAATCTCAGTAGGCTACCAAGGGTATTGAAGCATCTCAGATTCCGTAATGTATTTATCTTTGCCACAAACCAAAAGCAAATTTTAAAGCCTTTTTTTTTTTTCCATCTACTAATAACTTCACCATCCTTCCTTTTCCAGAGTGTTTCCAAAGATACTCATATTTCTCAGGCTGACAGCTTTCTGATCCCCAGGACTGAATAGCTGGTTATCTCAGCTTCCCATCTTATGTAGAGTTTGTCTCCCTCATTTAAAATAGCAAAAGCACTGTCTGCATGCACAGACCATTATCCTGGTCGAATTGTTAAAGTTACTGTAATGCTGACTTTATTTTCTGTAACAGTTCTGAACAAAATGTTTCCTTTGAAAGGTCTCAGACCTCTATCCTCCCAACTCCTAATCACAGTAATAACCAACCTCAAGGAGTCATTAGTGAAGACTCAAACAATATCCTGTAACAAGTCAGCTATGAAGAAATTGGCATAGTTTATCTCTTTGATTCATGTTCTTATGAAAATAATGGGTTGCAAAATAAAGCTAGCATTGCTCTTGTGCTATACAGTATCCCTTAGATCTGATCCTTTCTCCCCCACCCACTTGTCTCCCAAACAAACATTGCATATAACTTTGCAATTGCTTTACAAGATAGAGTCCATCTATAGAAGCAACATTTTCTTATACTATAACGCCAATTTATTGTGCTGCTTCTTAAACTGACTCACCTATGAACCTCCTTTTGATTGTTGTAACTTGTCACATTTTTAGATGAGCTGGGAAAATGGTAAAATGATTATATTCAAACCCAGCCCATAAAGAAAGGTTTACTTTTTTGAAGCAAATGGATGCAACGAACTGTGTAAACTGGGCTTGGATAAGTTCTTGGAATTGTTTGCTTTTGGTTTTGTCTTTGTGAAATGGACGCTTAGCTGTGTAGGAAAGCTGATAAATAATGTAAACTATGGCTCACCACTAAGAGACTTTGTAAAATCTCTGTGTCTGCTGTTTGATTTGACTTCAGCAATCAAAGGGATCAGCTTTTCTTCATTGAAAGCAGTATGCAGATGGCTTTTCAGGTTTCTTTAAGGATTTTTATTCTCCCTTGATGTGGTTCAAGCTCTAAACTGGGCATTGAAAGATGTGAGATCATTTCTCAGTTTTGCTTTATAGAATAGAATAAAGTAGTTCAGTTGGAAGGGACCTACCAAGCTCATCTAGTCCAACTGCCTGACCACTTCAGGGCTAGCTAAAACTTAAAGCACATTATTAAGGGCATTATCCAAATGCCTCTTGAACTCTGACAGGCATGGGGCATCAACCACCTCGGTGGGAAGCCTGTTTGACCATCCTCATGATAAAGACATTTTTCCTAACGTCCAGTCTGAACCTCACCTGGCTCAGCTTTGTGCCGTTCCCGCACGCCCTATCGTTTAGTATTGATCAACTTCTAGATCAGTTTAGCTTTCTGTTCTTTCATCTGTTCATTCAATAAAATGGGAATAAGGACAATTCCTCCTGTAAAGCAAAAGGTAACATTCAGCTCATTGATGGATTTTTTTATAAATAAAACTTGAGACTATGCATATTGAAATCCAGAGCTTCAAGGCATATTAGTTCCCCTCTGGATGAGCTGTATTGATTTGGATGAACTATATTGATTTTGAGAAAACTGGAAAGTTTGGAAAACCCCCAAAATAATTCAGGTATTCTTGAAGCCCATTCCACCATTCATTTATAAATATTATTTCCACTTGTTGACTGAATGAAATTGCCAGGCTGAAATACCTCAAAAGGTCCTAGGGACTTATGGTGTGGTTTCTTTTACATTATGTCTACATTTTCTTTTCAATTACATTTTGCAATAATTTGATTCAGTCAAATGTCTGGTGTTGTCCTCTACTTATATTATCAAGTGGTCACTCCAGTTAAGATTGAAGATTTGGTGTGAAATGGCCATCAAAGCTACCTGGCTGTTGGCACCACTTCAACCCCCTTTTCTGTAGAATTACGTTGGTGGTGAGGGTCATGGAGGGAAGTAAGTCACAGTTAAACTGATAAAATAAGGAATGAAGAAGGGAGATGGTTTAGATAAATTCACAGTAACACTTAAATTTAGGTACAAGATCCTGTAAAATGGCATCAGATTCAATGATAAGAGATTGCATTCTTGCCTCTTCAGCCACCCATCCCCGTCTAAAACAGCAACGAAAAATTTAGTTCCCCTGAAACTCAGGGCATGTATCACAAAACTAACTGCATGCTATAGAGTACACTGTTCTCGTACTGAATATAAAACGAAGAGTATTGTTCCCAGAAGCTGTTTTAGTGGATCTTTATAAGGAAGTTTTGATTTATTTTAATGGGCATAGAGTGAAAAGAAGCAGGTGAAAAATAAATTCCAAAGTATTGATTATGGCCTTTTAGAAAAAAAAGTTGGTCCTCCTTCTGGAAAACTGGAAAGGGCACATATTTAACCTGTCTTTGTACATGCTGCGTGCACTGGTGCAGCTGCATAACCCTGGTGACTTCAGTGGGTCTTCAGGGGTTCGAAGGAAAATGAAAGACTTGTATGCTTTTTGTCTAGTTCCAAGTATTGCATCCTGTCACAAGAACATGGTTCACGTTTGAGGCAGTAAAAATTTTAAGAAAGAGAGCACAAACCATATGATACCTTATCTTTCAAGGATTTGCTCCTCCTATGTATGGTATTTGTCAAGTTAGCATTTTCCTATAGGCCTTCATATATTCACATCATGATTTCTCTACTGGGTAGGCAGTTAGGAAAACATTCTGACATTTTCTTTAAATGATCATGATTATGGATTTGACATCCTTACACTTTTCCATAATGATCTTGCTGCCACTTTGCTCCCGATTTAACAGACACCCTCATATTCAAGACCTAAAACACTGCACAGAGTACACAGCTCTCTCCAAAGAGAGCAAGATGGATTTTTCAGGTCCAGTGTAACCCCAGACTGGAGCTTCCCAGAGCTCTGCGCTGCCCTCCAGTCCCCTTGCAGCTCCCCTCACCCAGGCTTAGCAGTGCCCCCCGCTCCAGCCCACCCTGTTATCTGAGCCTCGTGGTGCTCACAAACTCAGTGCCCTTTAGTTCTGATCTGCAGTGCCTTCAGAGAAAAATGATATATTGGAGTACTTATGTCCCAAATTGAATGTTAGTCAGATGTTAAAATGAAAGAAATATTATGGAGAGTCAGCACGTCTCAGTTTGAAAATAAATTACGTAAAGTACACTGGAGTGTCATGGCTCTTGGGACCACATAAGATCCAAAGATACCATTTAGAGGAGTGATCACAACATCACTGGATTTATCAGATCATCCTAGAGGAACATTAATACCCAGAAAGAAAAATAATAATTAGCAATAGAAAGCTCCCAACTAATAACTTAAACTCATTTTCCAGGGTCACTTCCTCATATCAGTAACCTATTTATATGTATCACTAGAGTTTACAGCAATTATCTCATTATTAATAGTAGACAACAAGCCAAACTTCACTAATTACTTTTATTAATACAGATACATTTGGTTCCTAGTACCATACTTTTTCAGCTTAACATTTCAATTACTCAAGTGTAGCCTGCTTAAATAGTTCGGTGTCATTTGACTGTACTTTCTTATTCTGTGTAGTCTAACTTTTGGCACTGCTGAATTCAGGGCAGGTACTAGAGAGGATGAAGGGAATGTGGACTGTGCACTGGAGCTGCAAACCTCCAAGTAGGGAAACAGAAGTTATGCTTCTTTGCTTATACAGCTTGCAAAAAGGAGAGTGTGACTTGATGTGGCTGTAGCGTACAGCAAGAGATCTAACTTCTGAGCTGCCAGTTTGACCACATGCCTCAGAACAGAAAATTCACTTACAGACATGAGCAGAGCTAATACCTAATTTTCAGGACATAATCCTGAAAGACACCCAGAACCTTTAGGTATGTATCATTGCGTATTTAGGTAGATAGGTGTTATATTTGCTTCTATTTAAGGTTTCAAAGCTGAGTCCAAGTGCCAAGAATAGCCAACACAAAATACTTTATAAAATGGAAGTGCTTAGACCTTTTGTGGCCCACAAAGACAACTCATCTGCTCAACAGTTGACTTCTTTTTCTCCTCTTTCCCCAAGAGGCTGTGAGCTGTATGGGAACAACACAATCACATTGCAACCACCATCTTTTCCAGGACCATCTTTGCTCCTTCACCCTCTCTTAATGGGAACACTTACAGCCATGCAACAAGGAAAGGGCAGCAGGGCCATTGGGAAGAATAGTGAACCTGACCTATAGCACAGCAGCCCTGGGCACTCAGAAGTAGGCAGTGTAGGTTATTCTGGTGGTGGCCGCTCATTCCCAGATATTCTGTTTCCCAGATTTAGTCCCCAGGCTCTTGAGAAGCACTGGGCCTGCTCGTCCATTCACATCTCTGGGGCAGTGGTGTGCAGCAGGGAAGGTGCGATGTCCTGGCACTGGATGGGTGGTGGTGGGCAGCTTCCTTCTCCTGGTAGGCTGTGATGTGTAATGCTGTGGCTGTGAGGTACCTGCCAACCAAACATCCTGGTTTACCTTGTTTTTATGAATTCCTCAAAGAGGTAGTCAGTAGTTACAGTTACTGAAAGTTAAACATAATAGCATTTCATGCCATCTTTAGGTCAAGATGCATGCTCAAAATGCTACATTTAAATTAAACCATGAGAATATATTTAACCCTTTTGGGGGGGAGTGGCTTTTTGCTAGTTTTGCTGTCACCCTGAACCTCTTACAGCAACTGCTGTTGAAGCTGTGACGTGATGTTGCTTTTGAGAGTTCTCCTGCTCTTCTTTGGAAGATGTTTTCCTCAGAGGTGCTTTGTATGGAGACTTTTCTTGACTGAAGTTCTTCTTAGGGAGCTGGAGACCTCCAATGGACGTTAATTAGAGTTCAGTCTGCAAATGTAACGGAGTCCTTTTCTTATTTCATCTACCTCATTGTTTTCACTGAGAACAGCTGATAGGACTTATTTTGGGCTGAGTTAGCTGCAGAATGAGACAGCTCTTTGACTTAGTGTCTTTTTAAATTAGCTTACAGAAACATGAAAGTCCAAATTTTGATTGGATTAATTTCTTTTGTCTTATCAAAATATAATATTATCTAGCCTTCCTGGCAAGCAATGTGTGTTGAAAAATCTATTCCATCAAGACTTTTCTTTTGTGTTTTCTAGTTAAGGGTCCATGAAGTTTTTGGTTTATAAAAGCATTTGTGTGTGTGTGCATGTGTAGCACATATTTAAAGTATCCTTTATCCATTGCATGTTACTTAATTTAAAAAAGACAAGGCTAACATTTTAGCTATTCTTAATTGCAAAAAAAATTAAATACTGTCCTTTTATTACACTTTCTGGTCCAGATTTAACAATATTAAGTAGTTACTTATATACCAATTAAAGAAAACATAAGATATAGCTATTCATAAACCCATTACAGTATGTGATAAGGGAAACTGTAAGGCTTTCTGTCTTCTAGTTCAAGAGAAGAATAAAAAGTCAGTTACCTTTTGTGTTACCTTCTGCAGACTGTAGCTTCTAAACAAACTTTATCTTTGGAAAATGAGGAATGGGCATATCCTCATTAATTATGATTCAAAATTGTTCTCAGGTCACTGTTGCATTCTCCACAGAACCACTAGTTGGTGATTTATTTCATTAAAAGGAGTATGCACATCTATAGTAATGAATAGATTCAAATTTTTAATGATTTAATGATACATTTAATGATACATTCCAGTGTATACCAACATACCTTAATTCTAACATGCGTACAAAAACTCCTTGTCATTTTTTAAAGATCCTTTTATTTTGATTCTCCAGTATAGTAGGCTAAGACTTGTTACATGACCATGTAACTGTCCCTCAAACTGAGTTTGCAGTATCCTCTTCCATTTGTGCTTTCTCCCTCATTGGAGTAAGCTGTCAACCATAAAACCGTCTCCTCACTTCATCACTTTCCTAGCACTAACTCAACAGAGCGATGTTTATTTCCTTTCATATTAGATAAAGCAGCCAGTCCTTCTCTTAATACATATAAGAATGCACTGTGGTGCTCTCCCTCTTCTCATAGGCACTCAGAAGTGCAAATGCAGAGGGAAAATAGGAATCGGTCTAATTAATCCTTTGAGAAAAGTGTTGATTTCAAAGGGAGCAGGATTGGGCTTCTGAGGAGGTCAGGATTTACAGAAGCGCTACTGCCTGGTTGGCCTTTGGCCTGTTTCTGTGCTTTAACACACTGTTTAAGTAGGTGTCATCAGCCCACAAGCATATACCATTGTGCAGTGAAGCTTGTTAATATAGATGACAATGAAATTCTAGATATTTTCATTGTTAAAGGAGGTGGTCACCTCAAGTAGCATGACCATGTTTAAAAAACAAAAAAGGAGAAGAAGAACTTTAAGATCATTTTCCTCTATATGTTGCCATGTCACTTTGGTTGATGTGGTTCCCTGCTTCACATGTGACATCTGTGGCTAAGATGTTCTCATACATCTGGTATCGTAGAATCACAGAATGGTTTGAGTTGGAAGTGACCTCAAAGACCATCCAGTTCCAACCCCACCTGCCATGGGCAGGGACACCTTCCACTAGACCACGTTGCCCAAAGCCCCATCCAGCTTGGTCTTGAACACCTCCAGGGATGGGGCATCCACAGCTTCTCTGGGCAACCTGTTCCAGTGCCTCACCGCCCTCATAGCAAAGAATTTCTTACTTATATCTAGTATAAATCTACCCTCTTTTAGTTTAAAACCATTATGCTTTGTCCTATAACTAGTTAAAAGTCTCTCCCCATCTTTCTTATAAGCCCTCTTTAAGTTTTGAAAGGCTGCAGTAAGGTTTCCCCAGAACCTTCTCTTCTCCAAGCTGAACAACCCCAGCTTTCTCAGCCTTTCTTCATAGGAGAGGTGCTCCAGCCCTCTGATCATTTTTGTGGCCCTCCTCTGGATCCACTGTAGCAGGTCCATGTCTTTCTTGTGCTGGGGGCCCCAAGAGCTGGATGCTGACTTAACATTTAACTGCCTTCCTTTGCGTTTTTGTAATTAACTTCTAATATTAAAGCAGTTTCCATTTCTGGATTCCTCAGCAAGATGATTGAAAGGCAGTTTAATTGCACAGCATTGCCAAGAAACTTGTTAGTTGATCGTTGGCTGTAGTAAGAGTTAATGTGGAGGTAATAGGAGATATCACAGGGACTAAGATTTTGCTGGCCATTAACAGAGGTGACTTCAAAAAGCAACTGATAATTAGTATAGGTTTCATTGAACCAAATTTCTGTCTGCTGCTAGTCACTGGATCTTGAGCTGCTGTCCTTTGCTCTCCTATTAAAGATTTGCATATATTTTCCTGGATTCTCGATGAAAAGGACACTTAGGGGAAAAGGGTATAAATCAACAAATAACAATGTAACCTGGAGAAATATAAATCTATGTAGATTAATCCATGTTTTCTAAATTGCATACTGGATTGTAATTCAATCAAAGGGTAGGGGTCTTGTGACGTTTATGAACATTTATGGATAGTACGAGTGCTGAGATTAAATGTCAAACCTGGTATTCAGTTTAGAATCGGGTATTATTGTTGTTCATTAATATATAAAAACAACAATTATATCCACTAAAATCCTCAATTTAATTTTGCTGTAATCTGTCTCTGCTATGTCAGTGTAGCCTCTCTAACCCCTCAGATCGTTTACAGGGCTCCATTGAATTTCAGCTGAAACAGTCCCCTGTTTCACCATTTTTTCCCAGCATGGCACTGGCTCAGTTTGGCCTCCTTTGAACTGAGGAATTCTGTAGTAAATTATTGTCTTCAGCTTCCACTGGGATTAAATTCTGGTTTATATACAGAGCAGGTGCAGTGCATCAAGGAGAAGAGGGGTGGCAAGATTCGACATCTCAGATCCAATACTCTGAGTAGGTGGTGTATGATAAGGCTGTGCTCTGTGCTGGTTCCGTATTGGTAAAGGGTGAAAATGTTTTCAGGTAAGAGCAGTCAGGTTGGGGTTATCTGAATCCATTGCCAGTCCTCCCTGTTTAAAGCAGTTCATACTTTGCCTGCTTTTTGCCAGCATAGGGGTTGAATGGGTAACATTTCTCATCTTGGTAGTGCATTACATGTGAAAGAACCTAAATCACTTTGCACAAATGAAGCGGAATCTCTGTCCCAATTTACTACTAAGAAGAAGGCACTCAAAGCAGGTTAACTCAAGCCATTCAGTGAATAAATTGTAAGAAGCAACTAAATGCCAATTACAAAAATGACTTTGGCACCTAAAATGTTAATTCCGTTGAAAGGAAGTGGTGCTTAAGCTAACAAAGGTAAGAACATTCTCAAGTTCCCAGGTGGTTTACAGCCGAAATTTTGCTGACTTCCAGTAGACTCTGATGTGAATGCCTAAGTCGCCTTTGAAAATTGTATTTAGACTCATAAATCAATTACCTGCTTATATAATGTAACTCAATGACTGGATTTTACCACCTTAACTCCCCATAACTCGAAATCTTTGAACGTTTGGGAGCCAAATTCTCATTAAAATCATGGGAAGATAGATTCCTAAATATCCTTAATGTTTAGGCCTTACTTGTCTCTTAGTCTTTGTGATTTAAATGGCATTTATTCACATAGCAAAGATAGAGAAAGTGGGCAGAATCTGGCCACAATGAAACAAGAGTAGATTTAAGATTAGCCCCTGGCTATCCTTTCCAATGGCCAAAACAGCTTCATTATCATTAATAATGATTAATTAACACTGGGAATTGAATATGAAAAAGATCGGTGGATTCCTTTTGTCCACCCCACAAAATAGAGCAATACTGGGTGGAAAACAAATGGCATAAATAGAGACGGGTAATTATTCTGCTTATAACATGGAGAACTGAGAAAAATGGTCAGCTTTCTTAGACTTCATTTTTTATGTATTGTGTAATAGTATATCTAGAAGAAATCTACTGTGTTAATATAATGTAATTAGGCTAAGTATGTCTCTGTTGACAAACAGTGCGATATGATGAAATGTTTCACCCCAGCATTTTAATGGTTCAGGTTCTACTCATGGTTTCAACTAAGTCTGCAAGATTGCACAGGACTGTGAGAACAGAATTTGGCCCACTTCTCTCCAGCATACGTGTGCTACAGTTATCTAACCTGGAATGAATCAAAAGTTTCCTCAGACACATCTTGTTTTTCAGATACTTTACATGGAAAGTTTTGTTTTTATGTATTTTCTTTTGAACTAAACTTGTAATCGAGTGTCCAGACCAATTGTGATCATTTAAAAAAATTACGACGTTTCAGTTCTGGTGATTTGCCAGATTCTAGTTTGCAGCTTCTAGTACATTCTGCCTGTCTAAAATTACCCTACAGTTTTAATTAGGTACAATGGTCTTGTTCCTTCCTTACAGCAAATTCTATGCTGGTGTAAGTCATTACTCAGCACCTCCAGAGTCTCAGGCCATAATTTGTAGAATTCTTTGGCATCCATGTCATCAAAGTTGCTTGATGCTTTTCCTTAAGAGAACTTGTTTTGTATTGCTTATAACGTGGCCAAACTCTAACCACTATGCTAAACTTTTCCATTCTGTGTTTTTTTTCCCATGCTGGATGCCTCCCACTTTTTTTTTTTATTATTATTTTTTTAGCTCTAGGGCTCCAAGACACATTCTTTGGCTCAGACCTCTTGTCTCAGGTTCTTCCATGGTGCAGCTCACTGTCCCAGCTGCCCAAAACCCTGAAAAAAATAATTCCCCACTACCAGCCACTACAGTTCTTTGCATACATTTTATTCCAGATGCATCTGTGGGCTTCATGTTTAAATCTTCAGGAGCAATCTAAAAGGCAAATAACAGATACATGCTTAGCGAAGGAGGTTTTTTCCACCTGATCTTCCCTGTTGAAGTTCATCAGAGTTATGGATTCTTGAAAATAACATAAATAGTGACCTGCTCTCCACTAGCCTGATCTTGTCCATCTTATTTCATCTTGTGGCACTTCAGCTTTTCAGTCTGGGCAGAATCCATCCTGTCATCTGTCTCATGCAAATCTTTCCTACATGTGAGAGTGATCAGTTTCCTCTCTTCTTTAAAGAGAAATTTTGCAGTTAAATAGGGCCTCTCTGGGTGGCCTATCCAACAAATGCTATAAGCGTCTTGTTTGCTGACCTGCGGTTTTTATGATTCTCTCTTCTCCTTGCTGTATTTTTTCCACCTCCCTTGCTAGATGACCAAGCACTAGATAAGCATACATGCTTTCTCACATACTATCCTCTACCAAGCCCATAATTCCCACAAATAATAGCTACAACTCTGAAGAAATTTCTGCCTACCTTCCTTTCTCTCCTGTGACAGCTCCTCACTATCTTTCTTCACTATCTCAGCTTAGGTTTGTACTTCTGTGAATATTTTCAATTACTCTGAGTAATGAGCTAATCTCTCCCTGTAACTGGACAGGAAACAGTAGATGAAGGCCTTGGCTTGAATTAAGTACTAGAGTGCACCATGTGGATCCCATGGTCTTTGTCCACTGTGCTCCTGGTCCCCTGATCAGCAATCTGTTAGACAATTCTCTCTGGTCTAACTGCCTGAATTTCTTTCAGGTTGGTGAAGGGAAGGCAGGACAGGACTGATTTGTAGCTTTGAACACTTTGGGGTCATCTGCATTTGTTTTCTTCTTCAAGTAGGAATGTATCTTCTTGTTACAATTCAGAGCATTAGGCTCTGATTCATTTTGTCCATTGCTTCATCCCATGTTAACATGTTTTGCCCAATGTGTTGGCAGTATAGCTTAGACATTTCTTAGTAGACTTTGGTAACCAGACCTTTAGTCTACCAAAAGTTTGCAATCTTTTAGCCTTTCCGCTTTGATGCATCCATTTTTTTCTTGGGGGTCTCAGGGTAACAAATCTGTCAAGTCCAAAAGATACTGTGTTGACAGAAGGAACTAAGACAAAACAATTTTTCTGTGCAGCTATCAGCTGTAATGTAAGCATCCTCAGCCCTAATAATATGGCCAACCCCTCTTCTGTGAAGGTCAGGATCAAGAAGGCAAGTTCTGTTTTAGAGGCCTGTAGCATCTGGCATGTCTGCTAAGAAGGATGCCATTCAAATCTGGCAGTGTTTTTGTGATAAGAGCATTTGTCCATAGGAGCCACAAGCCTATTTCACGGAGGCTGTCGAACAGCCACCAGAAGATACTTAGTCTCTGCTGGCTTGGAATTATCCCAGGACTGAAAAGCTCCTTGGCCGTTACCAGTTTTCTCAGCTATATAGTTTTGGGGTCAGGTAATTTCAAAACTTCCAAGATTTATGCATTTTGTGAATTTTAAACACTTTTTTTTCTCTCCTGTGGGAACTGCTACCATCTGTGAGTCTTCTTGATCCCTTTTCTATCTTGGTATCATTTAGAGTGTTTATTATCACTTAATTTCATAAATTCCTCTTTTTTTTTCTCCCTTTTCTTTACAGATCACTCACGATCAGTTTGTGGCCTTCCTCTGAAGGAACCTTTCTTGTCTCTTGTGTAAGTATTTATTACCAAACGTTTATTACTTTTCACTGATTGGAGTTGTACATTTTGTTCAAGTTCCATTCAGGTCCATAGAGAGCCCATGAGAACTCCTCTGCTACTCCCTATGGCCACAAGACTCAGTATTGAGTTGTTATACTGATACAGCAGTCCAGAGTTTTAAAGCATCATCAGCTTATGGGACTCAGGCTTAGTTCAGTGACATTGTGTGAACGGTTGATCTGGAATTGATATGTGCATTTCTGGATGACAGTATGGAGGACTTCTGTTAAATCTGGGGATGTATTTGTTGTAATGGGTATTATATTGTTGAGCTCTTAATGAGAATAAAGCGTATAGTATTCCATGCTGTGCAAGAGTTAAACAAGTGTTGGAAACAGTCAATTAGCATTTCAACCCATCCCTGCTGAAATCTGCCCTCGTTGCATTGAACCCTTCCTTACCCCAGTCCTCTGCAGTTTCCGACCTAATAACGACCTGAATAAATAAATAGAATAAAGAATAAAAAATCTGTATTCAGTTTGACACCTAACAATATCGGAATTAAAAACCTGTTAGTGGTTTCTTTGGAAAATGTTATGTAGGGTTCTTTTCTTGCCTGTTCTCACTCACTTCAGTTTTGCTGCTGCTATGTAAGTTGTCAGTGCAGTGACTTTTTTCATTGGAGAAAATACTACATAAATCCAAATAATTGTATTCTTAAGACCTAGAACAGGAAGAATTAAAATTTTAATCGTTCGAGTTTTGCTTTTTCTTTTTTGGGGGGATAGGGGACGGAACTTTTGGGAGAGTTTGTTTGTTTTCTTTTAGTTTTTAATTTTGCCAGGCTCTAACACGTGATGGTTTTGTGTATTTAGAACAAAAGTTTACATTTTGCTGGGAGTCTTTTATATATATTGGCAGTGAAATCTACTCTTTTGTAACAATGAAGCTTTTTGTTGTGATATAAAGGGAAATATAGCACTACCACATCATAATATTTACTGTAGTTAAGTAAAGACAGACTAAAGTTTTCCAAATGTCCACCAGCATTTTAAGCCACTGTTTTGGGGTGTCCAAGCTGGAGCTATTTAGTGATTGCCAAAAATAATGAGGACTTCCAAATTTATGCTTAGAACTCCATGTCCAAATATGCCTGGACTTTGTGTTACTTCAGATCTCCATTTTGCAATTTAAATTCATGTCTACTACATGTTCAGAGAGGAAAGTAGACAGCTGTTAAAGTGCTGCCTGGAATTAAAAAAAAAAGAAAGAAAAGAAAGAAAGAAGGAAAGAAAGAGGAAGGAAGAAAGAAAGAAGAAAGAAAGAAAGAAAGAAAGAAAGAAAGAAAGAAAGAAAGAAAGAAAGAAAGAAAGAAAGAAAGAAAGAAAGAAAAGAAAAAAAGAAAAAGCATAGCACAGTAAGAAAAATAGCTCTTTCATATTTGGGAGAGGAATTAAACCTGCAAATTTATGTTGAAGTTGAGTTCTGATTCTTGGAATTTCTTCAAAGGAATGTTAAAGTGCAAAGGGACATTCAGAATTTTTTCAGGTGCATGCTGAAACAAAGAGCTTTCTTTTGCTGATAGCAGACCTAAAATATGTGACTTTTACATTTAAAGTTGACTCTGTACTTCTGCCATGCAGAAGGAAATAGCACACTTGCTTCTCCACGCCCTATGGGCAAAAACATGAGATATGCTGCAGTGACTGCCAAAGGTGGTATGACAATGCCAACTACCAAGGAGATGTATCTGAGCTGACCTCTCATGCCAATGAAGTCCCCATATTTCTTTCCATTCCCCTTTTCCTTTCATTATAAGGTGTCCCAAATCTGTAATTTACAATGTGCTGTTCCCGTTTTGCTCTGATATATTTGCTACAAATAAGTAGGAGTCTATGCGCGTGCATAGCTCCCCGTGGCAGTGTCAGGCCTGTGAGATAAGGGGAGCAGAGGCCCCCACAGAATACAACATGGCTTACGTCTAACATGACATTTATTTGACTCAGAAAGGCAATTGATTAAAGTCCCATCAGACCTTTGCCATCATGTATTATGTATTTATCCAGCAGGGGCGGTTCATAATGGTCCCTGACAAATCCTATTATTTTTGTTGCAGAACTTCATAATATCGATAAAAAGTGTTAATAATACTCAGGGACCAGAAATGCACACTGCTTGTGTTAACACTTCCTGCAGCAGCAGCTAAGCCATTTATGTCTGTGGTAGGGACTACGTGCCGTCAACATTTGTACAAGCGCACCAGTTTATCCTTGCTCTGCCTCGGCAGCGTGAGGTAGCTGTGCGCAAGGCAGTTTAGATGGAAGTAATGAGCAAGCTTCGTGTTGGATAGGCATGTGGAAACCCAGAGCTGAAATCCCTCTCTGACCATGCTTTGCTATGTGACCATTCCCTTTATATCTTCCCTTGTTTCTTGACCTGTAAAGCTGGAGTCACACACTTTCTTGCTTATTTAAGTCAGGCTTATTCTATAGCTGAGGGCTTCTTTGTGCTCTGCCATTCCCCACTCAACAAGCTCCACAGGAGGCTCTCTTTGTTTCAGGCATGTGTGTAAAGTTTATATTGTTTGTACTGGCTCTCTTCTTTCTCTCTGTAAGGTAGGTCCTTCAGGCCACAGATCTTTTAAGTTCTTTTGGGTAACAGAAAAAGTAGAATTGGGACATTTTTGCATTAGAAGCTGTCAATGGTACCTGTCAAGCATGCTTCTAATCTATAAATAATAATTGATTTATTCTGCCCTCTGCCTCAGTACCCACCACTGGGCTTTCTTCTCATATGCCTACCTACAACTTGCTGATGATTCAGAGTCTTCTTCCTCCTCCTCCCCCAGGTTATGTACGTATCTGTCTGCCTATATGTCATCTGGTTTTTGGAGGTGGAGGGATTTCATGTGTCTCTCCCCCAGGCAATATTCCCACTTAAGAGGAATACAATTAATCTCTGCTCCACTTGAATGTTTCGAGGAGTTTGAGAGAAGCAGGTGCATTCTTTGTCAAAAACAGACCTTTTCATGGAAGAAAGTTTTCTAACCAGTCTTGAGCCTTTCTATTGTATTGTCAACAGCGAGTGACAGTATTGACAATACTAAGGTGCTTTGCAGTAGGATAGGTAGCTGCTGTAGGATACATAGCTGCAGTAGGATGCTCTTTTTACTTCCAGAGCACTACCTATTCAGGTGGAACTCATACAGTATTGAAGAGTTATCTGCTGTTAGCTTTGGGTAAGTGCAAAGCAGAAATGCCCCAAAGTGATCCAGATACGAAGAAGTTGCATGTCATGTTAACCTAATTCCATGAACATCTGTTCATTTCCTTGAAGTAGGTTTCTGATCTAACTGGCGTGTACTGAACTCCAGCATCATTCCTATTAGATTCTGCACTGATTCTGGTCCTTGTGCTTTGACATCCTGTTAAGAAAAAAAGTTCCATTTATTCCTCAGCTTCATGAAGACACATTCAGTCAAGTAATGATGACCTAAGGGAAGAAGAGCAGCGTCTTACTGATCTCATCATAGTTATGAGAACCATCCATCATATGATCAGTGATTTGTGTGTCAAAAGACACCCAGCAGTGTTCCAGCCTGCCAGTTGCCAGTTTCTGAGAGTATGTATTCACTTTATCAGACATGATGATGCTCAAATAGTCTTTGATATCTATATATATGTTGTTGCTGTTGGTACTTGTTCACCAACGAACTTTCATCTGTTAGCACTCTGAACCATCATCATGAAAAATCTACTAATTAGCAGCATCTGAACCTCTTTACTTGGTTAGTGTGCTTCATATTGTTTTGCAGATGAGGAACTTGAGAACAACAACAGCGATTGCTACATCAGGAACAGGAAGGAGGCATCTTTTCTGTTCTCAGGTTTCTTAAGAAGCTCTCCATTACTTCAGAGGAGGATAATAACCTCCAGGTCAAGCTTATTAATGAATCAAAAATGAACATTTGCAAAATGCCAAGAAAGTCCAGATGTAATAAGCCTTATACTTACAACAGCTTTCAAGAGTTAGAATTTTTCAAGAATTATCATACTTAATGTAATAAATTGACACGCAAATTATCCAGAAGAATCAGTTTATCCACTTACAAAAATAAGGAGTTGTTCAAAGGGAGTTGTCAAATACACAGTATTTTGAGACAGGAAAGGGATAGTATTTTCCCAGCTATTGAATGTCTCCTGAAGCAAAAGAATTCTCCAAAAAAAGAAAACAACATGGGCAGAGGCCCTTTATTTGGCATTTGCAAATGAGAGAAATGGTGAAACAAGCTGGAAGTAGAAGTGGAGTAGAAATTCTATTCTGAAGTGTTTATAGAAATCAAACTGTATAGCTGAGAATGCACCCCAGGATGAATGTTCTTAAACAAGTTCCAGAATTTCAACCTTAATTCTTTATCTGAAGACACAACCATCAAATGGACTTTGGCAATAGACTTGCATGAAAAAGCTATCTACTTTAAAACAACTCTGATGAAGTTTGTGGTTTTGTTCTAAAACATCTTTAATAAAAATAGACCCAATATCCAGAAAACCAGAGAAGTAGCTGGGGGAAAAAAGGGCAAAATCTCATACCAGTTTTTCATTCAAGCATTGGTTTAAGTGTTAATATTCAAATTATTTAACAAATAATAATGGCTACCCATAGCTGTGAAGTTGATGTGTGGATTAGGTCATGTAAAGCGTGTAAGCAACCTGCTTGCAATTGCAACACCTACAAAATATCCGCTGAAGTTGAATGAGATTGAATTTTAGATTGGGCAGCATGACAGCTGAAAATGTCACGCCTTTCTGCCGTTATGCTTATTGGAGATCCTTTTGTTCTGGGTTATTTTTCATCAAATTAGTGCAATATAATATATTGAGTCTTAGCTTTCTTTGAAATTTAGCAGGTTACAGCAGAAAAATTGGACTTTAAACTAGAAAATTCTGGGAGCACAGTATCTTATATTTAGCTAGAATAAAGAAAGAGAGAAAGAAAATGCAATTGGCCACTGCACTTCTTTCTTTCTTTCTTTCTTTCTTTCTTTCTTTCTTTCTTTCTTTCTTTCTTTCTTTCTTTCTTTCTTTCTTTCTTTCTGTACTCCATGCTGGCATAATTTAATATATTTGGATAGAAAAGACCACCTTACTAAAGCAATAGCAGCATTGCCTACAGCAGTTTGAACATCAACCATCCAAATATTAAGACAGTCCAGTTTGTTAGGTCTGAAATCACTGTGCAAAATGGCACAACTACAGAGTGTAGCAGAGCTTTTCAGAATATTCCCTTTGCAGTTATGGTAAATTATCTTCCAACTTGGGCAAGCATGTTGCTGTTCTACAGTTATATCACCACGTCTCTCTTTTTTTCTGAAATGTACTGTCAGTCCTTCTCCTTATCTAAAAATTGTCTTCAGTGATTTAACAGTTTTAACATCATGTTGTATACCTATTTCCATAAAATGTAGACACCAGAAATAGTGCAAAAAAAAAGGTACTAAGAGCAAGTATCACCGGAGGAGTGGTTATTATAAAACCAGATGTCCAGAAACAGATGGTTTCCCAAAAGCCACCTCTTGATCAAAAGATCATAAATTTCACCATTGAGACTGGCACCGAAATACGAGTGCTCTAAGAGGTCTAAATGCCAGACCAAGTCTCCATATTTATGCTGAATGTCCTACATATAGGAACCACAATTGAAAATGCACTTTTAAGAATATCTCATCCATTTCCTTTTTCTCTCCACCTCTCTCACTTAAAAAAGCAGTGGAAGCCATCTGCCATATAGTTTACCTGTGTGCCATTACACATATGTACATGCCAAAACATATGTGACCATTGACTAGTCTTCAGGACATGCTTCGTGAAGGCTTATTTACCTCTTGGTGGGAATGGGAAATCTTAGACGTAAAAGATTCATAGTGTATTAAGAAATCATGTTCTCTGCCTCTGGAGTTCTTGCTCACTGCTGCTTCCCTTCATCATTTTGGATAATATCATGCTGAATATAATTCACAAATAGAGCCCCCCAGGTAATATTTTCATTTCATATGTTTGCATGCTCAAAATACTAGATTTTTGAACACAACCAAAAGAAAATGCTTTTGGATTTCAATAGATCTCGCTGTCTCCTCTTCCATTAGATTGAGTTTAAGTTTAATAGAATAGCTGTCTCAGTTTTCTGAATGCTGTTTTCTAATGTTTTATCTTCCTAAACATATGCTAAACAGCTTGATTTTTCAGAGACAAAATTGGAATCCCAACTTCAAATAAAGTACAATTTAAAGGTATTCATGCTTTAACCAATCACAAAAGTAAGGATCAGTTGCAACATTTGGACCTGGATGTGTATTTAAATTTCATATTCATCTGTCTTCACTTATCCTTGATACCAGTAAAAGGGATTCATTGAATATCACTTTTTGCGGTAAACTCCCTTTTAGATAAAAGACAAGAATTAATGTGTTACATTCTGGATACTCTGCAATATGCGCTGAAGGGTGTGAAGGATACCTACTATGTGTGATCAGCATATAACCAACCTCAAAGAATAATATGTTTCACAAATTGTTTTTCCAATTCTTGCACTTAAATCCTTCAAGTTTTGGTTCTCAGTGTGAATTTCTTGCTGTGAACGTCCATACATGTTTAGCATGATCTAGTTATGACACTAAGGACTAAAACTCTGCCTCAGAAGACTAAAAGAAAAATGCAGCTTTTCTCCCAATGAACTTTAATGGAAAGATAACAATTTTAGTCATTGAATTACCTGTAGACTGAGGCATGCCTCAGAGAAGATTGTCAAAAATCCCGTTTTTTTCTAAGCTTGTTGAAAATATGCTTGCAGATCATTTCTTTTGGAGCCTGCAAATTAACCTCACATCGGTACCTTCTATTGTGGCTTTTGTAGCGCTGTCTTCACCTTACATCCTGGCATGGCTATGTTTTGATGTGTGTCACCGTGGTACAGAGTGTGCCAGTGCAATATTGTAGCTTTGCTATGGGTCAGCCCAGTTTGACCTGTTGAAGAAATTCACAAACTGTCATAGCCTGAATAGATCAAGAAAAGCATGTGACATGTTCAGGGAGAAGTGGTGCTTACTTTTTATAAGTCCTTCTGTTCACCCAGTATTTCTCTTCCACATCTTATTCCAGCAGCATTTTGCTGGAAGGAAGGGTCCAGCATTCAAGCAAGAGATCTGAGGCATTCAGCTAGCAGATTTGTAGGTGAATGTGCTTCCTGTTCTGGGACTAAAAATATTTTAAAAACACAAAAGTGAATTAGATTCCTAATTCAACTGCACAAGTAAACTGCTGAGAGAGCTGTGGCGTCTTTGAACTTCCCAAAGGACAAGAATCCTAGAAATAACATGGAAACATTACAAAAAAGTTATTTTGCTACCAGGTGAATGAGGCCTAAATATTGTTAATGAACAATTTATTAAAGCTGATTAATCCTTTTATGTCTGCGAAGCATGCTCCCTCTTTTTCCTACTTTATGTCCCCTCCTTTTATGAGGGGTTTCATAAAGAAAAATCACCACTCCTCCCAAACCTATTTAAATTTTAAAAAATGCTGTTTTGCTTAACTAAGAATTGTGGAAATATAGCCTTCACCTTGCCAAATAATTCTTTTTTTCAACACTCCCCTTCAGGTAAGCATTTGCTCACTTTACAATCCTTTCGCTAATCTTCATCTTAACTCATAATTTCCCTTGTGATACCGTATCAAATGCTTTACTGATAGATTGAATTTACTGCATTTCCTTTGTCTGGATAATCAGTTATCTTATCAAAGAAAGTTATCAGGTTAGTCTACTACAATCTACCTTTGACATACTCATGTTATGTTTTATCCCATTTTCCATTTACCTCCATGTCTTTAATTCCTTTTTCCTCGAGTATTTGCTACATTCACGCTATTGAAGCTCATGATGTTACATCAACATCAAACAGGTGTAAGTGAGATCCGAATCAGTTTCAATACAATGTAGCACAGCCTTGCAAAATCCTATTCATTCTCACACCTACTAAGTGTTAAGTTCTCATCTGGCAGACAAATAAAATACCATTTATTATTTTTCATTGTCATTATAGCAAAGGGCAGGTGAGCTGATTTTGAGCCTTGGCTGGTGAATGTTCACGATGATGTGCAAAAGGGTTTCTAGAGATAGAATCAGAGACGTCTACCTGCACATGAGAGTGCTTGGGCACTTGCATTAGTAAAACCTTAATGTATGTATCAGTAATGAAAATCTTAATTAAGAATGCTGCATCATTGTCCATGAGCACTCTTTCTTTCTCTGTATGTGAAGTCCTTTGTATATTGCAGCATCTACCTGGTCCAGACAGACAGAGCCCTTGAAGAGTGTGTCTGGCAGATCTTCTGATGATTATTAACAACTAGCAAATGACAAACTCTTACTCTTCTTTTGTCTCGATACTGAAGCTTAGAATAGTAGGGCATACAGCATAACTTACAGCTTGTTTATTTTTTTTATTGCTTTTTCCACTTCATTATCATATTGGTTGGTTTCAGAATCCAGTAGCATTGATTAGAACTGAATTATGTAGCTTAGACTTGCCAAAATGTGCAGACACCTATTTACCCAATAATATACCTTTTCCTTTAGAAACAATGCACTTGCCTAGGCCATGTTCGGTATGCACAAAAAGTATGCTAATGTGATGTGAAGACAGATTTTAATCTCGGTAAATTCAGGAAATTTAGAGTTAAGGTTCCCACAGCAACCTTACCTCTGCCCCTTTCTTACAATAGGGTTTTTTACTGTGTGATCCCTAGCTGTGGGTTTACCAAGCCAATACAGTACCTAGAGAAGACAGTGTGAAGGGTAGGAGCTGCTGAATTTTTTCCCTGTAATTATATTACAGTGACATTTTGTTTGTTGAGCAGAGTCTATATGTTTGATGTGGTTTGAAACACATTCAGAAAGCCTCTCAACGTAATGGACATAAGAACGAGTTATAGATGTACAGATAAAAGCGCAGATAATGTAAGGTGAGGAAGGATGTATACATGCACACATGAGCACACATTTCTCTGCATGAAAGCTATCTTTTGTTGTATCTTTTGCTTTCAGATGAGTCAGACTGTCTTCTCAGATTCACTGTCATGTCACTGACATTGATAGTTTCTCTGGACTCACACCTGCACCGTAGGAGAATATGTGCCAGGAAAGGCAAGAGTAGAAGGTACTGCTGTTTACTCTGAATGAGAAACAGCTATGGAGTCCCTTCTTGGCTGTACAAATCAGCAGTTTAGCCCCATACATAAACCTGCGTTTCTGCTCCTTTTGCAGAAATGTTGCATAGAAAGAGTTACTGCAGCCTAATAGGAGAATTCATGCTGAGGCCATTGGCTTGTGCGAGGCAGAAAAGCCACATATGCCTTTACATCATCAAATGAGAAAATAGTTTTGAGAGCAAAGCCTGTGTAATCCAATAATCAAACTACGGCTCCTTTTTCAGCCATCATCAATATTCTCAGTACCAATATTTACTTCACTAAGACATCAAAAACTGAAATACTTCAGATTAAATAAAATGTTTACGTGAATGACTGCGTGGTATTGTGTCACTGCACTTACATCTGGGCAGGATATAAGTGAAGAATCTTCTCTGGTCAGATTTGATGCAATTCTATACCAAAATGCAAAGATGCAATAATTAAAACCACAAAGGTATGCAATGGTAGATTGAATTCAGAACCTTTATGGAAAGCTATTGCCATCACAGTGGGAGCCATATGTTGTGGATGAGGAGAAATGGTACAGTTGTCCTCGTCCCACCATAAGTGACAACTCCAAGTTTTCTGGAGAGTGGATAACCATAGGTCTGTACTAGTAGTTGAAGCATGATCTTGAGAGCAGAGGGAGCAACCTGGAGCCACCAGCCAGCAGACAGGGCTGCAGAGCGTGGAGCTCCAGCCATCACCAGTCTCTCCAGCGTGAAGACCATGCTAGAGCTTTAGTGGTTCTCCTTGAGAGAGCATATGTGTGTATGGAGTGCAGGTAGGCAGGACTGAGCCTACTCCCAGCGTAAACAGTGTTTACCAGTCTTCTGTGTTGCATCTTGCTCAGACTGTGAGAATAGTGACTCTTTTTCTTCATTTTTTCTCTTTTTTTTTTTTTGGTCATTTATACAATTGAGAAGTTTCCATGGTGTCTACAGTTAGAAAACTGTAGCTCAGAGTCTGGGAGAATCTTTAAGAAAAGAAAGATATTTTAATGTGGTAATAACCTTGTTATTTCAAAACCAAATGGTTTCAAACATGGCAGTGCTGCTACTTCTCTTTCAGGACTATGTACGTGTCAAGTTTGATGTTTTAAAACAAAGCTGTGTTATAATTATACAAGCGTGTTTAAGAAAAAAAAAGGCTTATGGAAAACTTAACAGCTGGAAACTGTTTTTTACATACTTGGATGACTCAAAAACAGCTGAATGGTTTTTTGCAAAGCATTACCAAAAATGTCATTTCTGGATTGAGACAAGGCATGAGAAATTTCTGCTGAAAAGGTAACTGTTTCAGAAAGATATAAGCAAATATAGACAGAGATTACTTAATTCATCAGTTTCCACTGTACGGTCGTTAATGTAATGCTAGAAAAATAAAAGAATTCATATTTATATAGTTTTTCAAAGATTTCAAAGATCTGTACTAGAATTTAAGGAACTAAGCTTTGTAGCTGTGAGTTAATCAAATATTAATATTTATATTTCATTTGAATATCACATATTCAAACAGGAAAACAAATACGTAGAGGAAGGTACAGGGCTTGCCAAAGTTCATGTAGAAAGAGAACGTGACCATGTTTAGCACCCTCATGCCTTCGGATTGCTCAGCTTTTGAAGTGCAGCTGTGCTCTCAGGCACACTTGGCATCTGGGAGCCCCGAGCTCATCTCTCCCTGATTCCCACAGCAGGTGAAGAAAGAGCCTCACTCATGCACGGGCTCTGGGTTCAGGTACCTAACTCACCTCTTTCTGTCTCCCACCTCAATACAGAGGCAAATTCTGCCCCGTTCTGCCCCCTGTAATCGTGACGCTTGGATTCAAGCATCGCCCCCAGCTCCTGGCGTGCACACACTCCTCCTCCTCCCCCAGCCTGCTGGAGGGCTGTTGAGGTGACAGAGCTGCCACTGGAGACGTATTCCGTATTCTGGGGTTTCACTCAGGGCATGGTCCAATCCGTAACTCGGTAACAAGCATTTTACTGTTTGAAACCTCAGTCAGTGAATAAATATCATTTTAAGGCTGCTTAGTTTGGATGCTGAGCTGTATTGGAGGAAACTGCTCTTCTTTCATACTGAATTTTGTTTCAGGGCGGTGTGTGTGAAAAATAACACAAATAGGAGTATTTTTGGATGACCATACTGAATAGTCAGCAAGAAGTACAGTATGGTGAAGGGAAATCTGTTTGTAGTAAAAGCAATATGAGCTTGTGGTTTGCTCTTGGGACTGAGACGAGTCTTCTCTTTAACCCTAGCACAAGAGCTCCCTCCGATGCTGAGGAAATCTTGTGCTCTCCTGCATTGCACCTCAGTTTCTCCCTCTGTATATTAGCGGTAATCATGACCCAGCTCGCCGGAATGCCGTTCATCTTGAAGTTCAGCTATTATCAGCAGTTTTGTAGAACTGCCGTTCTCACCTAACAAGCCCACTCCTTGTCAAAGTGCAGAGTGCCATTGTCTTACTTCCCCGATCAAGCAGGCTGCATGGCGCTCACTCTTTTTAGCTCTGCGCGACGGCTGATGCTGGAAGGGAGAACAACGCTCGGAGCTGCCTTGTGCATTATGCAGAAGATTTTCAGCAGCAACCCCAGGTTAAGGATTCAATGCTGATATTTCAGTGGGACGTAAATATCGTTTCATTTTCCAAGCACAGCTGATCTGAGGTCCTTGAGAAATGGTAATCTTGAGGCAGACTTCAGCTTGCCATTTTTACAGGCACATATGCGGCAGCCCCAGATTTAATCTGCTCACCTAAACTATGGATTCACATGAAGAAAAAAAAATTGTATCTAGCCAGCTAGGAATACCTTCCTCCACAAATCCCCCCCTCAGCATAGCAGGCCACCATTGATCTTTCCTAAGCTTTTCAAAAGCCTTGGCTGTGTGCTCTATGTATTGACCATCTTGCTCATGAAGGGCCTCAGTTTTGTTTTCACTTCATGTTTTGACCCTTTGAGGTGACTGGTGTTGCCAGTGATTCTCACAACAAGCTGTCCTTGTTCTCCTACCGGAAACAGAAAGACAGCTTAAGCCAGCCTTTAACTGGGCACTAGAAGGAAATGATGCTCTTCACATTTCACTAGCAGCATTGCTTCCTCTGCTTTACAAATAATTTTCTGATTCAGAACTTCTCCACTATTGCACTTAAATCTTTTGTGATTCTGATACTAAAACAATTCAAATGCAGAGCATTGTTGTTACACAGCTCTCTCTCTCGTGCATATACGCCCTATGCAGCAGGAAGTTTCAGGTTCATGGATATTTTAACGAGAACTCGTTCATTCTTTCTTTCCTGAGTCATCTTTTAGATTGTCTAATTTTAAAATATTTGTTGACCAGAGGATGAGGTGTTGAGATGACTCGATAGAGAAAAGAGAAGAAGGATTAGTAAAAGGCAGAAGTCAGTGAGCTTGCTAATCTGTCGGAGATAAATCCTTCACTGGAGAAAGAGCTGCATCCTGTAAAGCCCAGAGCAGTTTCACTACAACAGAGTTGCAGGCTGGCAAATTCACTGCTTTCCTGCCAACTGGTATGAACGGCACTTAAAAAAAAAAACACAACAGACCTTTAAATGTAATTGCATTTAAACTCTGACTGAAGTAGGAGAAACAAACTAAAGCCTAGTAAGCAGAGTCTTAGAAAAAAATATTTTCAAAGACAGGATGTTGAATACAAGAGTTGACATCATTTAAATAGCACAGGTGCATACAGGAGGTGTGTTAGAAGCAACAGAAACTTTACAGCATCCTCTTTGCGGCCCCCAGCAGGGTTTTACTGTTTAGCATGGCTGCCTGAGCTGGATGGCATCTTGAGCTGTCACCTTTTTTGACTGAATTTTTTTCAGGCTTTGGCAGGAGTGATTGAAAAAAGCATGGAGAGAAAACAATGACATTTTTGTTTTTCTTTCCTAGTTGGAACAGCAAAATCAATGTTGCTGTTTCGGAGTGAGAGCCAAGTACAGCCTTTCCATTTTAAAAAACATTACTGTTTTACAACCCATTTTGAACAAACGGAGCCATGGGCACAGGCAGGAGAGGTTGTAAGAGCAACAGGCGGCAATGTGAAGTAATGCATTCTCTTGCATGTCTGTAACAACAGTATGACCCTTTGATACTATATATGCACAAATTTTTGTTGAGCTTGCATGGCAAAGTTGTGCTACCAATGCAGGTGTAAGCTACCTGCGTGCTCTTTGTGAACCATTCTGTCGGCCCATTCGCAGTTTGCACTGGGATTTAGCAGAGTTTTGCAATCTTGGAGGATTCTGGCTTGTCAGATATAGTGTTAAATGAAATTGGTTTGTATTGCAACAGGGTTGGTGGGAGGATCAAAGCCTTGGTATAAAATAAAAGGAGCTTCTTGGCTTCTGTATGCTGAAGTGTTTCTTTCCCTCCATTTTTTTCATTAGTGCATTCATCTCAAGGTATTTAGTTCTCCACTAGATAGCAAAATACTGTACCAAAATGGTTATTAAAGACAGGATTGTCTCTTTAGTTACTGTGAGCAGGGAAGCATGTAACTTGTACAAAGGGTCTCAGAAACTGTGTTTTTCTAAGGTTGATCAACATTTCATTTTAAAAATCACAGAGGCATGCACCTAGACAACATCACATATCTGATAATTCCAGCTTACCCTGAAAAGTCTGTGGTCAGCTAGAAATTTGGCAGGTTGTCTCTCAGGTCAGGAAGTAATTCTGGTTTACAAATTTAAAAGCCAAAATCTGTTTTAGTATTTCTTAAATGTCAAAACAACCCTCTGACCTTGAAAATTACTTTCTCTGTGTACTTTTTGTGCTTTTAAGTAAAAAACAGGCCTTTTTCTTAGTGAAATATTGTAGCCTGGTAGTTGTCAAGTCTGAGAATTTAGGGAAGGAAAAGTGACATTAACTCATCTATTCTTTCACATCAAGGGCAGCTGGAGGGAAAAAGTCTTACTAACCTTTAACTGTGCTTCCAGTTTATTTCCATAATGTACACTCCCGTCTTCTCTGTCTGCATCGTTTCAGACCTCATAATAATCATACATGGGAGGACAAGATTTTCTTCTGTATATCAGAAGAGACCTCCTGTTCCTTGGTTTTGGTCTGTACCTTTCTAAGCATTACAGGAAGGTAAAGGCCATATTTAATGCAGCTGGCCAAATGCACACTTCTCTAACCCAGGCTGATCATTCCTGACCCTTAATATGACCAGTTGAACTTAAATATGACATTTGAGCAGCCCATTTAATTTACATATCTCCAGTATTCTAATATCCTGTAAAGTCCTTTGGTCACTTCTGAGTGTTTTGTGGTTTTCCCTCCTCTGAAAATGTGCCCTTCTTTCATCCCTTCTACATGCACCTCCTTTTCTCACTTTTACTTTTCCACTATAGAAGGCAGACGTCTTGGTGGTGCCCCCTTTTCAACAGAGTAGAAGCAGTCTGTAGTTCTCGCTGTGAATAAGAAAAGGCATTAGTGAGACAAGTTTGAAACCCTCCTCTCTCCTCAATGTTCCCAGGCCCTGCTGCTCTGCACAAACACAAGTTTGGATCTTTTTGGTTCTGTTACAATGAACCACCAAACTTTTTACAAGGTGAGCTCTGGTCCTCTTCTGCCTCAGTTATCAGTAGTATCTAACATGACTGCATTCTCTAGGACTTTCTGCCTGAGGAGTTCCTGTGGGTAATTGTTAATGAATTAACTTACCTTGGATTTCCCTGAGTAGAGAAGTCGTATTTTCACCGTTTAGCTGCAGAGGAAACTGGAGGACGGTTCTTGATTTGACAGAACGCCTAGGCACATATTTATTTTAATATAAGGGTCATTTTTAAGAGATTTTCTGCGAAATCATTTGAAATGTCTACCTTAAGTAGTCTGATGAAATGTGTTTTAAAAAGAACTGTGTGGTCTTTATAGTAATTAATTAGGTGACATTGTTATGTGGAAATGGGGAAACTGAGGCATAGCATTTACCTGAAGTCATACAACCTGAGTGCTGATGCTTGCAGAGCTAAGCAGCTTTCTTTGCATAGTCTTTTGTGGTTCCACTCCTCGCCTGCTCCCTGGAGTTGATCATTTAAAAGATTGAACAAGACTCTTTGGAGAACAGATTGAATTTGGAGGTGTTAGCTGTAGCATTCTGAGGTGATGGTAATTCAGCCAGTTTACAATGTAATGTTATTAATTATTGAGTACATTGAAATGTTAAAAAGTAATACCTGCTCAGTGATATGCCATCTTAATATAGAACAAACACCTACTACTGTTCTGAAGTTAAATTATTTAATCTAGAGCTAACCTACCATTCAAACCAGTTTCGAAATGAAGTGGTTATATCACTGAAAGTAATTGATTGTTCAAAGCCATAGGGGTAAATCTGGCAGTGACCTGAATGATAGGAGAGAATTACACATTGCACACAAGTGTATGGGAAAATAAGTGACAAAATAATATATGTTGCCCTGGTTCTCTTTTTTCCCAGCTGCTATCATGCACTCCTATTGGTAGCGCTTTCTGCTGTTCTGGCTTTGCCCCCCGCTTCCTCCCTCCAACATTCAAGTTCCAACAGTTTACTGAACATCTCACCTGGAAAGTTGGTACAGATTTACATTTTCTCTGCCCTGTATCCTTTTATACCCATTCTGTGACCTGGCCCAGAGCTTGAACCATTACTGATCTCACTGAGCAATTTGGCTCAATTGGCCTGACCCTGCGTTCAGTGAGGGATGCTGGATGCCAGAGCACTTCCAGTGACCTCAGTGGAATTGCTACTAAATCACCCTGATGTAAATACGAGCAGATCTCAGGCCAGCAGACCTTGCTGATGAAGTGTTTCCAGCATCCCGTTTCAGGAAAAATAGTGAGCCCCTTTGAAGAAAAAAAAAAAAACTTTTTTTTTCTCTCTCTCTGAACGCCTCCACAGAACAACATGGGGGAAAGGAGGAGAAGAGCAAATGTTCAACAGGAAATTTTTCTTCAGCCTTCTTGGAGAAAAACTTCCCCCTACAAATCAAAACAAGATGGAGCCCTGGAGCCCCACCTGCCGACTTGAGGAAATCAGGAGAAGAAAGGGAAGATGCCTGGTCCTGTGCCAAGCATTCAGCACTGCGCTGGTAGCACTGTGATGTGGCACTTAAAGCTCTGGGGGACCTGGCGCAAGCGTTACAAATGCAACAAAAACTCTCATGAAAACGAGCCTCTTAACAGCATGTTGAGCTGGTCTGCGATGGCCTCAGGAAATCCCCCTGGCTAGACAGGGCCTTTTTATCCACTACATTGCTCTAACTCAAAGAGAAATCTCATCTAACCTCCTTGACCAGAATTTGTGCGTGCATGTAGGGCTTTGCAATTTCCTTATTTTGAGTTAATCATTTCCCACCTCCCTCTCTGAAGAAGTCTGTCCTACCTTTCTTTCCTATTGCATTGCTTTTAGCATGCAGGGCCCAATCCTGCAAACACGTGGCATATCCTCGGTCATCCTGCTTCCTGCCATCCTTCCTTTGTGGTCAGATCCATAGCTGATGTAAACTGGCCTAGTGCCATTGATTTGAATATTTTCACTGGCTGAACACTTAGCCCTTTGATTCTCAGAGAACTACTCATTTTTAATAGCACCACGACTGGCGCTACTTGTTTTCAGGCTCAGGACCATCTACAGGCAAATGCTTGCGTATTAATTACAACAAAGAGCAAATCTACTTGACATTTGATTTTGTTTTTCTTGGTTCCTTGCAAGCTTGAAAATGAGCTGCTTTTGCCAAAAAAAAAAATCAAAATACATTTCACACTTTTTTTTTAACTTGAAATAGGCCCCTTGAAAAAACTGACATGTTAAACACCACCAAGAAAATGATTATTTGGACATATGGCTCTTCTTCCTGAACTTTGCGGAAAGGTTAGATAACGCTCTTTCACATCTTAAAAGACTAGACTCCTGCTACATTACTAACATATTCTTATGTAATAATCCAGCACTGACGATAGTTTATCCAGTCCCAGTAATGTAAGACTCATTTCTAGTTTGGTCAGTTATAAGAGATATTTTTTTCACATACTATCTTTTGATTTGTTTTTTTTCCTTACTCTGTCTTAAAGTAGAATATGGAATAGAGTAGAATCATACACAAAAATATCTTGTGGTTCCATCTTTTAACAGGGTTTTGCCTTGTTTATATTGTTTCTGTTAAACATTGCACATTTAATACAAAAGTAAAAATAAATTTTAGACCACCCCCACCACCCCCACCCCTACATGAAGACAAACCCATCCAATTTCTTTTCAGACAAGGCTGTTTCATAAAGCTGAAAAAATTACAAGAATTAAAATAAAGTGTCAAATTATCTGAAGTAGTGAAATTTCACAGGAAGATTGTCATAGAATCACAGAATCACAGGATGTTTTGGGTTGGAAGGGACCTCAAAGGCCATCCAGTTCCAACCCCCTGCCATGGGCAGGGACACCTCCCACTAGACCAGGTTGCCCAAAGCCCCACCCAGCCTGGCCTCGAACACCTCCAGGGATGGGGCATCCACAGCTTCTCTGGGCAGCCTGTTCCAGTGCCTCACCATAGTAAAGAATTTCTTCTTATTATCTAATCTAAACCCACCCTCCTTCAGTTTACAGCCACTACCCCTTGTCCTATCGCCACACTCCCTGATAAAGAGTCCCTCCCCAGCTTTCCTGCAGGCCCCCTTTAGGTTCTGGAAGGCTGCTGTGAGGTCTCCCTGGAGCCTTCTCTTCTCCAGGCTGAGCAACCCCAGCTCTCTCATTAGCTTTGTCACAACTGATGTTAGCGGTCGTGTACAGGCTGCAGGTGCTTACAGAATGTGCAGGCATGCAGGAGAACTGGCCAGGAAACAACAGTTCCTCATGGTAAAAACATTTGAAATTTTAGGGTATGTTTTTGTTTTGGTGCAGAAACTTCTTCATACAGAAACGAGTTTTCAGAAGACCCACCTCAGCAGAGCTAACGTCTCAGCAGCCAGGACTCCTCGTGTGGGTGAGGCAGTGTGGGACTCTGCTCCCGTCCGGGCCTTCTACATCGCACTCTTAATCACCAGGCTCTGGGGTCCCTGTCTTTCTCCTGCTTGGAGCAAGAATTTCTATCCTGGACCCAAGAAACTTCCCTAATAATATTTTCATTAAAAGTGATGTTTACCAGAATTTGTTTCATGTTCAGTGACAGAACTTTCCAGTGGAAAATTGTGGCAACACAGAACACTAGAGTAATAAAAATCAGAAAGGACCTATTTAAGTCATCTGGGTTCAACCCCTCACCCCTGCTCAGAGCAGAGCCAATGAGGATCAGGTGGCTTTTTAACCAGATGGTTTGTGTGCATGTATGTACTCCCATGTACCAATTTTATGAGTATTTACGTCCTACTGCACATTTTTTCAATAACTGTGTTTCTGATCTTTAGATTTTTAGAATAACTTTAGATTCTTTCACTGGAAAGCAGAAACTCTTGATCAGAAGCTATCCTGCACAAGAATGAATGTAACTGCTTTATGGCCACTGTCCAAACTCTTTCTTACGCTGTACAT
The DNA here is from genome assembly GCA_013399475.1 of Chauna torquata. NCBI lineage: Eukaryota > Metazoa > Chordata > Aves > Anseriformes > Anhimidae > Chauna > Chauna torquata. The sequence continues at coordinate 7,017 of VXAL01004698.1, read as the reverse complement.
AGTTCCTTCCTTTAATTTCAAGACCACTTTGTTTAGTGACGGTGGGTTGGAAGGGCTTATATGTGCTCCCTCCCTAAGTCATAAAATAATGCTGTAACTAAGGACTGACATTGACTGGGCTTAGACCAAACCCTGTTCCTGCACAGGGTAGGGAGCCTAATTCTGCTACCCTGCATGTACCGCTGGTCTCTGTTGTACACAGGGTGTCCAACTAGATGGAGCAGTGGTCTAATCTGATGTGGCAGCTCCTACATTTTTATCTTTTAAGTGCTTTACTTACATGAATTAATTCTGAAAACACTCTTGTGACGTTAGTCATTGTTTTGATTCCCATTTTAGAGACCCTGTGTCTAATTCTTAATTATACTAATTCTTCCTTATGCTAGTGAGGTTCCAGATCTGTGAAAGGGTCTCCCAACTCAGGGAGATGGATTGCAGAAATGTCAAGGGCAAAATGAGAGTTCATTGCCCTTTAGCAATTCTCTGTTTCTCTAAGGTCAGAGAGAAATATTGGAAGAAGAATATAAAAGAGGCTCTGTTGATTTGTGCTAGGGGCTACCCAGGAGTTTGCATAGCTCAAGCCTGTAAGAGGTGTTGTATTGGCCAAAATGAAATTACTGAGTTTTTTGGCACTTCGTCAGTGTGGCCACAGTCTCATCAAAAGAAAGTGAAAGCTGCCTCTGTTGTCCCTTCTTTTCTTTTTGCCAGAGTACATTACCAGAGAATTGACACGCACACAGACATCCCAGTAAAACCAGGAGAGGCAATGACCTGGACGGAGGGAGGAAGAGATTGAGACTTGCCTAAGAATGAGTAGCAAGCCACTTTAAAAGTAGGCATTATGTGCTGAAACCAGACGGATCTGTCTTTTCTGTATTATAAAACTTGCGGTGAAATGTATTGCAAGATAATTAGGAGCAAACAGGCAGGAAAAATGAGTGACAAACTACTCTTGATTTCTCACGAGCTTGCCTTGTTCCATTCCCCTTGCAAGTAGAAGGGTGATGATCAACCCTATCAGTGTCTTCCTTCCTCATGGCTTCACCCAGCCCAAGAATATGATAGACAATCGTATCTGCTGCAGAAGAGAGACAGAACTCTACACTCTCGTCTGACTCTTTTGCTTCCTGCTCCACTCATAGCCAAGCCTAAGAAAGAAAATAGTGTACACAGAGTAGGGGCCCTTGCAGCTGGGAATAGGCTCGACAAACTGCGGAGGAGCAGAGGAAAGCTTGGAGAGAGAGCATGGAAGAATTCATGCCAAGACAGAATTGGTACGTGTCAGAGAGCTCAGCAGAACTGGTAGAGAGGAAGTGCTGAGTAGTTTTAGACAGAACTGATTGTTGGACAGAGCAGCCAGAGCCCCTCAGTGGGGTCAGTATTCCCCTATTAAAGATGGGGTTGTTGGCAACACTGATTTCATACTGGCATCCTGGGGCAGAGCAAGAAAAGTTAAGAAGTAAGAGGGACCAACGTAGTTTCAGAAGACAGTCTCATGATTTTGGCATGCTGAGGCTCTACAACTCCTAAAACTACTAGTGATCTCACAAAGGTTTTGTCCTGAATGAGGAATGCAAAAATAATTAACATTATTGCTCAGTGTTGAGCCTTTGGAAAAGCCTACAGAAACAAGATGTCTTTTAGATAAGAAAGACTGTGGATGCAGAGGCACAGTACATGTCACATGCAAATGCAGGAAATAAGATTTTAGAATGTGAAACAGGACCAAAGTTTGCAAGAGGGATATAGAGCATGTTTCACGTCAGCAGAACAGAATTGGGGCAGACATCTGTTTTGAAGTTCTTCAAATCAGAATCGTAATTGTCTTCCCATGCAAGTATGAGAGACAATTAAGCCTCCTGACACCGCGAGATACTTCTCTCAAAAATCACAGAATAGACTACAACTGAACAGAACAGCGTAGAATAGACTGAATAAAACACACAGTGGTGTTTAAGTAATTTTAATTTTGGAGCAGACATACAATCTGGTAACAACATTATGGATGGCAATGAAGGGTAGACTTGAGGCTGAGAGTTGATGTTTTCATTGTTTAGAAGTCTTCTGAGGCCTCCACAATAAGCACCCATAGGATCGTATGGAAAACATATGTTGCCTGCAAAAACCACCTCTTTATTCATCTGCTTTTTAATCAGTGAATCGGATTTCATTAATTCATTATGAAAATACAAGTTACTTCCCATCCCGCTGCAGCTGAAGAGGAGGAAAGGCAGGAGTCTTGCTCTTCTTGTGTCTTCTCAACCAGATGTTTCATAGAGCTCCCATAGGTTGCACTGTTGCTTTTCCAGTGAAGGCAAGGGGATTGCACCGGTGACTGTGAGAACACGGCTCACTTTTCAGCATCTTATTGCTGGTGGTAATGTGCAAAAAAGAACAAAAATATCTCAGCCCAATTCGCAATATTTTCGTTTTTCATTCCATAAAATAGGACATTATATTTGTATTGTCCAAGAGAGAGAAAAAATATGGAGCCCCTCTGATGTTCCCATTTACACTTCCTTGTCAGCAAATCTCTGAAAGGAATTACCTTGGGAACTACCTGGTGTCAGTACTAGGTTCTTTAGGAACCAGTCCTGGACATTTGATAGAGTTTTAATACACAGGGCAGAGCTAGCTCTGGTAATCAATGCAACAGAGAATAGACTTGATTGGCTTGCACTGGAAAATCAAATTGCATACAGGACGAGTGAACTAGGTTAGGTGCAAAGCAGGGCAGCCTTCTCACCTTAGCATACGCAGCTAGCTACCAAACACAGTGGTGCAAGCTAGGAATGACTGCATACACAAAAGATCTTCCCATGAGCAAGGAGCAGACTTCTGTAATGGGTGGACTTTCCAGTCTTTTTTTCTGATTTGTTTTGTACATGATAACCATATATTCACCCTTTCCAACACGCCGTGCTGGTATACATCTCTGAACAGAAAGCAGAGACTCACAGCTGCTTATGAGGACAAGGCAATAAATCTGAAGGAATATATTTATACAATTTATCCTGAGATTACGTAGCTACACCCTTTTTCAGGTAGATGGAGCTCTTAATTGTCGTTCATTGCAGAGCACTTTATTCTCTGTAAAACCCAATTCTTCCCCGTGCCACCCAAATCTCTTGATTTCCCATTAACTTCAACTCATGTCAGCCGTACTGAGTGTTATGAGTTGCGCTGCAGAATACTTCATATACATTAAAGGAATGAGTGCTGTGTCATTTCCAGGTCCTTCCCAGTCTGCTGCTGTTTTGTGTCCTCCTTTTGGCTGCTGCTATGTAATACAAGTAGAAGTCAGAAAGCAAGGAGCTGTTCTGGTGGCTTTTCCTTTCATAAATCCTGCCATTTGCCAGTGGCAAATCCATTTACAGTTCTCATATTTAAACATCTATTCCAATTCTGTTGCCACATTGTCTTCCTACAGAGTGGGTATCATGCAGGAGAGCTTGAAAGCTTGCTGCAGCACTGATTGCCTTTTCCATAGAAAACAGCAAACTTTATTCAACTGCTCAGACTGAGCTTTCAATTCTCGCTTCTTCGGCTGAACCTCCCTGATGCAGGCAGTGATTTATACGAAGGAAAAGTGAGCAAGAGGGTGCGATGCAAAGAAAGAGATCATCATCATGTATCTAAATTAAAAGCTGTGATAAAATCTCAGGAGGGGAAGATGCTGTACATTTCTGGAGCTGCTCTTTGCTTTTTGCATTTAGACTCCAGGTCTGCTTTTACTTTTGGTTGAAATTCTGATAGAAATCACGAGGTCTTTGACTTGTGTAGCTTCTAGTAGAAGGGAACCTTCTGAGAGCAGGACTTAACAGTAGCACTTTCTGCATTAAGCAGTATAGGAGATTTGGGGATCACCATATCGGGAAGACATGCTAATAAAATATGTGCCACACAGTAAAAACTCACCTGGGTGAAATGCTGCTCCTTCTGATATCAATGGAAATTTCCTTTTGACCAAGGGTTGCTATGGCAGCAAGCACTGGAAATGAGAACAAGGACATTTTGATATGTCTACACTGTGGATTGCAAATTATGATACCCGAATTAGTTTTAAACAGTCTTGCAAGAAGTGGTCTAGTTAAGGCAGCCTGGAATGCCACGTGGCCTCATTTACTGTGCTGAGCAGCTTTGTTTCCTGTGCTCTCAGTGTCCGTCCATGCCTGGGGAGGAGGAGAAGTGAAGAGGCATTTGACGGGATGCTCATTTTAGTTTAATGGGATGAGGAACAGACTGTGACAAGGAGTGGTGTAAGGAAGAAGAAATAGCATGAGAGAGGGCAAGCTAGAAAGCAGGAGGAACAGAAGTCCATGGAGTCAACTGAATGGAGGGGATAGAACCAAAACCAACAGCAATAGAAGAGGTATGAATTGTTGGGTCTCAGGACCAAAGGGTCTCTCCCAACAGCCATGCACTTTTCTCTGCTCCTTGGCACTCAGTCTAGGGCTCCTGAGTCTCAGCATTTCCATTGTCAGGTAAATACCACCAAAGCCATGGAGAAAGATCACTCTTCCAGTGGCTGATCACTTCGTGAGCAGGTTTGACTCGTGCTGCTGAGGACACTGTCAGCTGAAGTGGTGAAGTTCTGTATTACAGCTCCGCAGGTGCTTCAGCGTCAGCAGCTCCGTGGAATGGCATTCGGTTTTTGAGTTTGCTTTAAAAGAATATCCTGAGAAATTATATTGAAAATGCATTATAGTAACGTTAATGTTACTAAGTCAAGCACTTAAAAGTTAGGAAATGCCATGGTTAATGTTGCCCATGCAACCTTATTGAAGGCCCCTTGTATCATTGCTGTAGCCTGTAATTACATGACTGCACACTGTTTCTTCCAGTGAACTCCTGCATCAAGTGGTCAGAGCCTCTGCATATTTCATTAGAAACACAGCCCAGGGCTGTTTTGCACCCTGCTGGATTATTAGTTTGGTACTGACCCAGAGCAGAGAAAACTACTTGTCTGTGTCACAGTGCTCTACAAAATCTCCTCATCTGGAAAGCAGTTGAGGCCTTTGATAGCTCTGTGTTTCTCTGAAATCTCCTTTATCGTTCTTTGGTAGTGCCTTACCTCCCATAATCCTACTAGAGGACTGCACATATTTCAAACGGGAGCAATTCGTATTTTGGGGCGGCTGGGGAGACAACTCATAAATAGCATTTAACAGACCTCATTAAGTCCCATGTCCCATTGGCGTCTGCAATGCATCCTTCTCCTGCTGAACCTGGTTAGTTCTTCCTGTCATCTCTGCTGGGTAAATGGGCACCAACTGGCTGGTAGGCAGATGGGATAGGGCCACCCAGGACATTGCATTTTAAAGGGCAGAAAATGGCAGGAACCCACCTTTTCCCACAGCAGAGGCTGATAGAAGGAATTAATAGTTTTGATACCTCCTGTCAGCTCTCCGTTAACAGTGAAATACATAAAAACTGATGCTAATTTTGCCTCAAGATGTGCGTAGAAAGGATGATTAAATTAATATAGAGAAGTTGCTAAGGCTTCTGTTTTTTTTTTTTTTTAAAATCTTTTTTTAAGCGTCTGTACCCAAAATGCAAAGTGAGAGGGAATCCCAGAGCTCCCTCTTGAAGACCAGCAGTCAGCTGAGTTTTAAACTCCTTCTCTACTTTCTTGTCATGTTTAGAGCAATGCTTGCAGGTTAGCCATGCACGTTTAAAAGTTTATATACAGCAGATGCTCATAGACCTGATTTGGAATGTATGGATTTACTGCTGTGACTGTAACCCCATTTGCAATACAGAGGATGTATTTGAAACACAGGGAAGATACCTGCCCCATGCAGCAAATTCACTCTCAGCCTTGCTGCCATTCTCTAGGGAGGGGGCAATGGTGCACGTGTGCCCTGAAACCCAGAGAAAGTCCCCAGCCTCTGACAAGGGACGGTTCTGGTGGGGCAGGGGGACTGTGCCCGGCAGGTCAAATGCACCCAGCAGCTCCTTGGTGCCAGCAGCTGCGTTACCTGCCGCCTGTCTTCGGCGGGGGAGAGGGCATCTATGCGCACCTTTCCAGAGCAGACTTTGCAGAAGTGTCAAAAATACCTCCCTTGCCTGCCGCGCAGCGCTGCCACTGCGCTGTTTACCGCCAGGATTCATCCATTCAGGCTGCACTTCAGATTGCAACCTGGGGTAGAACGAATAGATTGCTTTGCCACCTATTTTTAGGTATAACTTTTTTTCATTCCTGGTGCCTGGGACTCGTCTATCCTGATACCCGGCACTGCCTTTTTACAGCATCTCCGTACGTATCCAGCAGATACTCGATTTGTCTGTGTGTATGTAGACATCCGTAGTAAAGATACGTTCTCGGAGCTTGTGTAGTTCCAGCAGCAGAAATTTCCACTGATCCACCAGGAAAATTCAGCTGAGTGGCACCGCATTCCTGCTTTATGTGACTAGAAGTAGGAGGGAAATCTGAGCTCCCCTTCCCACCCTGCAGGACAGGTAGACGTGAGGGCTCCAGGAACGTGCGCGTGTTTGCTTCAGTGAAACCTTCTGTGGCATGTAAAAAGGAGAGGGAAGGGATCTCCCAGCTTTTTGGAGAGGGCCCCCGTATAATGCCGTCTGACTCTGTACTTTTTGTTTGGTGGTAAGTTTTAATAGTTATCCTTTGAGGATTTTCCAGGCTAGCTTATCTGAATACACCAACAGTCTTTTTTGTAATATTCGCATTTCCCCTTTGGTTCAGCCGAGCCCACTGACAGATCATTCAAATTCAATTGTTTTATGTCTAAGCCGAACAGCTAATTAAAGTAGGGATGATTAACCTGACTGGCAGTGTCGCTCTCTCTCCCTCGCTCCCTCCCTCCCTCCCTCCCTCCCTCCTGTTCCAATCAGTCTTTTTCTCACACTCTCTCCCTCTCTCTCCCTCTCTCTGTCTTTTGCTCTACTGTTTTTTTTCCTCTCTCCTAAACGTGGTCTGCTTGCTGATGGCAGAATGGCACTCGGAGATTTGTGCATTGTGTCTGGTTTCCTACGGGCAGGCTGACCCAGTGCCTC
>VXAL01004697.1:480213-530479 GCA_013399475.1 Chauna torquata | reverse complement strand
ATTTAAGTGCAGAAGCATCAGTATAAGCATATCTACTTTTGTAGCCAGCAGTAGAGTGAATGTTTTCAGCTGAAACATCACCTCTTAAACATGCAGCTTCAGGTTGATCAAAACAGTTTGCAAATTCNGCTACATAACTAAAATCAAAGCTCAAGTTATTAATGCAATGTAGTACTCGGTGCACCAGCTTGTGCTAATGATATGGACAGGACCCTTACAACTGTGCAATTCACTGCTAGTCTTATAAATGTGGTGTTCAAAGGCAGGGAGATGTATTGCCCATCCCTCTACATTTTAAATAAGTAGAGGCTACTTCTGGTCATCCAGTGAGTTCTTGGTTTTGTACTAAATTATGTACAAGATCATGCTATGGGACTATTCTGCTTTGTAACTGAGATTACACAATACTGCTGCTTGAAACAAATTCAGGGCATGATGTCAAAAGACTGAATGGATACAGCATGTGGAAAATGCTGACAGGTTATCAGGATGATCTGGACCTCCTGCTGTCTTGGCAAGTATTGGAGGGTACTTGGAGATAACAGCTTTAGTCAGAGACTTCAAAGCTGTGTTTGTTAACCCTTCAACAGTTACAGTGCAAGAACTTTCTTGCTTCAAATGAGAATTCTGTTACTGCAAACAAGAAAAGCAACCCTGAACTGATGTTCTTTCCTGTGACACCTAAGAGGAGGCAGTAGTGGAAGCAGGCATGTCCTGAATTTGATCTTTAGCTAATGAAGGGCAAGAGCTCAGCCTTTCCTTCCTTCCTGAAATCTCACTGGGAATGTTCTCTTTTGGCCTCAGTAGAATTACTCTGGCTTTAAATAAGTGATTTATTATCCTGTGGTTAAGTACTTTCACCCAGAAAGTCACACGCTAAAGACTTTAACATAACTTCTATCAAGAATCCTAAAATGTTATTAAATAGTTAGTGCAATGTGTTGGTTAGTAACCAGCAGTGAGATTAAGGGCAACTCTTCTACATGGTAAAACTTCCAGAAGTCTCTTTGTTAAGCTGGTGACTTGAAATAGGAGCTATCACATCCAAACCCCCCTAGAATCAATGAAATGTAGAACAGAAGCAGTTGTGGAACCTGAAATAGAAATAACTGTAATTACAAAACACCATTGTTGCTGTGTGAGTGGTGGAGAGGCTAATTAAGATGAAGAATACTTAAATCATGCCTTTGTAACAGTAGTACAAAACTGTCAGTTCTTTTAAAGAAAAGTAACACCTGACTGTGATCACCTGTGTGGTTTTCCATTAACTGGAGCCTTGCAACTGAAGTGCAGGAGTTCAGTAGATTCAGAGATAAAGCTGGGTGATAACTGGAAGTATCTATCATCAGTAACAGTTTGGGGAGATGTTTTTTCGTCGTAATACAAGGCAAAGGTATTTGAGAACATCTTTCAGTGCAGTGGGTAGAAGCTGAAGGCCAGAAATAGGGTGCACATTTTCAATACTGAATTTAGCAGCTCATAACCACTGAAGTAGGTTACCAAGGAACACAGTATTCTTTGACAGTTTATTTAAAAGTTATCTAACTCATAGACCAGGTAGTCAATACAGAAGCTAGGGGGGTTGGTCCTGGACTTATGCTATGCATATCAGCCTAGGTCAATGTCATTGTTCTGTGGGGCCTTCAGATCTATGGAAATTCATAATTTGGAGAGAGAAGAGGATAGGAAAATATGCAAGCCAGGGCAAGGGAGAGGGCACAGTCAGAGGAGAGGAATGAGTGTGATCTCATCAGAAAAGGACAGGTGAAACTGGAGTGAAGAGGATAATCCCATTAGACAGGGAATGGATGGATATGATCCTGTTAGAGAGTTGTGGCAACAGGACGAGACTGTTATCAGGAGAGAAGCTGACTACTGACAAAGGGGATGATGCCATCCTAAAATGAAAAATGAAAGTTCACGGCTGCAGTTAGCTCTGAGTCAGTAGCTGTGGAATGCATTTGGTTTCATTCAGGGCTTCTGTCAACAAAAAGGAGAAAAAACAGAAAGCATATGTATGTTCCTGGCCCCCAGCTGCTCTAAAAAATTTAAACTTGAAAGAATTTGGATGTATTTGTTATTTTGCATCTTCTTGGAAATGATATAAAAGAAAATGTCTTCAGTCATCGTTAAATGACATCGTTTCATAGCAGGACAAGGGCATCTGGCCCTCAGTGCCCCATGCTGTAAAACTCCAATAGCATCATTAGTTGAGAATCGAGTATCCACCCCCACTCCTGCATGTGGAAGACAGGCAATAGCTTGTCTGGAATAATCAAAAATTAGTATTTGGTGGCTTCTGTGAGATTTATGGAGGGTCACCTTATCTGCTGCTCAGCAGCTGTTTTCACTTCCAGGAAAAGCCAGGAAAGAAATATTATATTGAGCTGGCAGAAGCTATCGGTATGTGAGTGATGGTCTGAACAATGGGAATGAAGAACAGAATTAGCTGTGCACTTTATTAGTAGCTTACCAACTTATTGAGACCCTTGTAAGGAAGTTCTACGTTGCTAGCTTCTCAATGGGGATTACAATTTCCCTGCATAGAAAATTTCATAAGCACTAGCTTTTTTCACAAACAAAATAGTCATTTCAAGAAAAAAGCAGCCCAAACCCCATACTGTAAAAGCACGCTGCTGTGTCAAGCTAGTAAATCAGGGAGCTGTCTAAAAAAGTTCCACAGCTTCTGCAGACTCTGGAAAATTCCATTCCACTGTGAAAAAATGAGAGGGAAATCAATATTTAATCTCCTGTAGCATCCCTTCTAATAATGCTATTGCACCCCCAAAGTTACAGGAAATTTAACTGCTTTGCAGAAATGACTTATTATCCTAGTCTTGTGCTGTGTTCTGCAGTGACAAAGTGTGCAGTAAGTCCATACTACTTTACAGGGCCACATCTACGAATTTATTTTGGTGTAGTTTTTCTTCTCTCAACCCCACTTTTCTCCCCCATCCTCACATCCTTCTTTTTGGCAGAGCTCTCTGGTAATATTCCCAAAAACCAACTTCCCTTCACAGCTGTTTTTAAAAATTTCTGCACATTGAACTGCCTTCTTGCAGCTTGATGCAAGTACCAAAAATTCAATCTTATTGCTGCTTTAAAAAGATAATACTGGCCTTTGTTTGAGAATCTCAGTAAGAACCAGCTTTAAAGTGGACTGTGTGAAAGTGCACTCTTGTGCCTTCAGCAGTGCAAGGGAATTAGCTGAGGGCAGAAGCTGGAATTCAACAATGTCTCTCTATTACATTGGCATGAGAGGAGCTGCTGAGGATGGCTCCCCTTCCTGCTCACCCCTCTCAGCTGAACTCTTGGGATGTCCCACGCATAAAAGCTACTATTCTTGCAGGCAACAGAATTCCAACAAAAATGAAATCTTAGGAACAAACTTGTGCTATCCTGCATACAAACTATCTAATGCTCATTTTAATTTGCTGGTGTGTTAGCTTTGTACCCTACAGGCTCTCTAGAAGCACAGGCAGATACAGGGAGACAGTATGCAAGAGAGAGTTGAAGTTCATGGTGCCATTATAGGAAGATAACAAAGACATGGCCAGTGATCAAAATTGCATGGATGCATGGGTCTAGGTTCAGTTGTGACTGCCCACAGGGCTAAGATAAGGCTTAAATAACTAGAAGTTGCATGTATTTTACCCCAGTAGAGATGTGTCATTGAGGTTCAGCCTGACATACCATAATTTAACTTGAGGATTGAGAATCATATTCTGCTGTCCCTATGGCTTAGTCTAAACATTCACTGAGGTTGATTCATCCTTCCTCACAGCTCCTACCTGTACCTGCTCAGGCAGCATTCATTCCTGAAAAGCCTCTCTTTGCTTTCTTCAATGAAAACACATCCAGTAGTTTGTTTACAATAACATCCTATGGCTGGCCTAAGTGCTTCCTATCAAACTGCACTGTCACATGCCAAGTATGGCAACACCAGCTTCACCCTGGCAACCAGGGGCTGAGCAGAGGCAGTTTCACCCTTTCTGGTGTTCTGCAACTTGTTCATTCCTTCCATGCCTGAAAAACCTGCTGGAGAAATCAACCTGCAGGGAGGAAAAAACCCAAGCTCATGGCACCCTTGAGCCATCAAACTCAGAGGCATGCACAGCCTCTTAGCATAGGAGATGATACTTACAGGTATGTCTGCTTGAACAAAAGGTTGGTGGGTTTTTCATTGACATGGTAGAGAGGAAATGGATCAAATCCACCAATGAAATCAACTGAAAAAAAATCAAAACTCAAATAAATAAACAAACATGGCCAGAAAGTTGAAAGGAAATGAGAGGAAAAGTTGGTGCATGTCATGGCATAACACAAAAATCATTGAGAGAACAGAAAAATGATTTTTCAGGTATGGATTGCCAGGTGGAAAGTTCTGCCTGCACAGACATCCTTTCCTGGATCTCTTAGGATCGGCAAGCATGCCAAGGAGGAGATTCAGCTAACACAAGACAAAGCACACAGCTAACAAAAGAACCAAACCAAAACAAGACTCCAGAAAAACAAGAGGACCTCCCTCAGCCTTCTTGGGTATTGCCACCATGCTGTGACTTCAAGCGAGAACTGAGCTGACAAAGCCTCAGCCATTCAGCAATGTCCTGAAAGAAGGAAGCTGGGGAATGGCTTGTGAGTAAGTGCCAGCAGAGAAATTGGCAGTACAGCTGTCCCCACGAAGGTTATACACTGAAGTGGGAATTTTCTTGCCCCACTTGTCTTTCCTGCAAGACAGACAACAGCAGCTTTGGAGAACTGTAAATACCCCGTTAGCTTCAGCTCTGATATTTTTCAGGTCCCCTCTGCCAACTCAATTTCTTGTAATTGTATACAAATAGAAACAATGCTTCCCTTCTCTAGTATTCACAAAAGGGCAATGCAACTAAACAAGGAATGTTTTAAGTGACAATTCCCTTGGTAACCATGGAAGAATTTTCCAAGTCTCTCTCAGTTACCCTGAAATTAGGCCAAGTCTGCGTTACTGAGCTGGCCAGCATAGCTGGGTCAGTCGGGGTACGGTGTGGTGCGATTTGTGACTAACCTAGTAGGCCTTGCAAAAACCTTCAAAATATATCCCGCTTAGACCACTTTTTGGTGCCAAGTTAGAGCATCTTGTTTGGAAGTGTGAAAGCTATCCCACTCAAATGCCATTTAAATATAACTGGAACGTTATTAACTATATAAATGCCTGTTCATTTTCCTTTCCTGAAGGTGGCACTATTATTTTAGATTTTAGCTAAAGAGTTTTGGTATTTTTTTAATGAACAAACAATAGAAAAAATATTTACTAAACATATAGGAAATGGAAAAAAAAAAAACCTCTAAAAATATATTTAGAAACCCAAGGACAACATATCCTCACAAATTCCGTCTCGATGGATAGCCTCATGCTGATACTGTGATTCTGGAACAACTGTGAATTAATGGGTGAAATCTGTAGAGGTTCTAAGTAAATTGGGGAATAATTCCCAGTAGCTCCAGTGAAACTTGAACAGTACTTAGCCACTTACAAAATTTTGAGTATTTTAAAATTGAAACAGTCGGCAGTTTTAAAAAACAGATGCTAACTATATTACCTCAGTTGTGCGATGTCTAAATGAGGAAACCTTAAAGACATGCAATTTTCAGTAACTATCTATTACCTTGAACAAACAAGAGTCATCTCATCTGAGCACCCAACTGTGGAAGCACCCAAAATCCAAGTCACTTAAAAAGAAAATCTTAACTATGGTTCACTGTTGCTGCCACCAATACATCTCAGAGTATTAGTACATCTAAAATATTCTTGCCCACAGTTCCGCATTAGTAGATCCTTACTACTCTGGTTTCTCATGAAAATCACGTTAGCATGAGCTTCCTGATTAATGTGCCTCAGCACTTATAATTACTTCATGCTGCATATCAAAGGAACATTTAAAAGAAACCCCAAATGGAAGAGAAAATTAAAACACAGCTCAAATTTGTTTGGGTCACTGGAAGGATCTACTACTGTGAGTGTGAAATATTGATGGTTTGTCATTGTTAATTATTCAAGCTGGCATTTTGACTCTAAACTGTGAAACTGGGAGGGAAAAGGAATTTGTTAGTGGGGGAAAAAAAGAAAAAAATCCTGAAATTAACAGCTCTGCATTTCTAGATAATGCTTCCTTCCATGTGATTGCCTCTCCTAACAGATCCCTACCATAAAAATGAGCTCTGTCAAGTTATTACTTTACAGTATTCAAAAGAGGCTCAGAATTCAAGCTATTTAGCTAACAGGAGAGCTATAGAGTAATTTTTAAAATATTACTTGTAATGTAGCACCCTCACTAAGTGCGATTCCAAGTTCTGAACAAATGATCAATAAAGCCAGTAGAATAAGTTCAGCCACACAGGAAACAACAGAAAAACATGAAGACAAGTCAGATAAGCAATGCATCTCAGCCGTATGAAATCAACATTCTTCACATACTTTCAAATAGTCAGTTCAAAGCTGTTATTTTTCAGCTAACATCCATGCTGGCTGCTCTTTAAAACAACAAAGCTACTTACACAAACCTGACAAGTATCTTAAGGAAGTGATATTTGGATATAAAGCCTTTGAATCAGATCCTTACCTGGAGCAAACTGGCCTAGACCCACTGATTTCAGTAAGACTATTCCAATTTAAACATTCCGAGAACTCAAAACCAGAAAGGCAACGCACTGCCAAAGAAAGCAGAATTCACATTTATTTGAACCCTATGCATCTGTTCTTTTGTTTGCAAAAGTATTGGTCTGGAGGGGAGTTTTAGAAGGGCAGTAATCCAGGACCAGGCTATAGGGATCTGGAAGGATCCCACAGATCCGACCATCCGATTTCTCTGAATCTGTGCTCTTTTCTGACATGTCATAGTGAATGCATGACACTTGACAGATTTGTCTACCAACCACAAGGGAGACAGCTGCGTCATCCTTCCTGTAATTCAGGTATAGTGCTTCCTCTGCTTTTAAATAAGTGGTCAGGTTGGTTCTTGGCACGAAATCTCATGCTCTGCTGTATCCTCAGCTTGTGGCCCACTTTAGTACTGGGCTATATTCTTTGCTGTAGATTCTCCTACTTATATTTCAGTGGCATTACTCTTCAGCTATAGAAGCCTGAGAACAGACAAAGCTGCCCAGTTTCTCTAAAGACTAGCCTGAGTGAGCAGCTAACACCAAGCATTTTTGTGTTGAAAGAGGAGCCAGATTACAGCATCTAACACTTAGTGACATGGGGGAAAAAATCGGACAGTAAAAACAGCTGATCCTTGAAAGGTAGGTAGTACGATATCACATAGATTGAGAGATGGAAAGAAGTCTGATGGCAACTCATTCTTGATAGATGAACATCTGGGAGAGAGAAAAAAATTTAATAAACCTTTGCCAAGGGATCTGTTGATAAATACTTACAGCTGTCTTCTTCTTCTGTAAATACACTAACAACGTAACAGGCATAGACAAAGCCCACCAGCTGGAAAATAGAGAGAATAAAGCATTTCAGGATCAATCTTGCACGGCTGGTCAAAACCCACTTGGCATGATGTTAGCCAATATTTACTCTCCACTTGGCAGCACTACTGTAATAGTGGAGCCAAGTCATATTTGCTGTGAGGTAGGGAGTACAGGTGTAGGCTGAGGAGGACACTGCTGGGAGCATACTCAAAGCTCAAAACTAAAAACTTGCAAGACCCATTCTCATCTTCAGAGTAGCAACCTGCTGTCCCTAGAACGATTAGCAAGAGCATAGACTGGCTCTGTTGATATTAAAACTACTGTACTAAGTTTACTGTCTGTAAGAAACAGTGGGGATGCATGAAAGTGCCTGATGTAACATTTTAGACAGACCACTACATACAGAACAGACATACAGGGATAGATTTTATTAACAGAGGTCCAGGGACAAGAACTCCTCAGTTTGGTATTCCTGTGAAAAGGGGCATGCAAGGGAAGAGAAATTATTTTGGTATAGGAGCTACCAACAAGATGCGAGTTGTTTTTATGCAGATGAGATAGAAAATAAGTTAACTATAAAAACAGTGATGTACTTGCAGCAATGTTCAGAGCCACTGAGATCTTTTGTAACTTAGGCCTGGAGATCAGAAATTAATTGGAAGGAAATCCCAGTCTTACTGTAGGTCCACATTTTCTAAGAGTCTTTCTGTCTTTGCAGAATAAGCACTTCTGCATGGAGCAATCAAGCATTGGGTCTGCAAAGTGAATGGGCTGGAGCATGGTGAAAAACAAATAAGACAATAGTGATAGTCTTAATTAACAAATTGCATATGGTAGCAGGAAATTGGCACCTTCTGGGAACCAGATAGAAGCAGAGAAGGAACAGTAAAAAATAGGGTGCCTCTCAAGTAACAGCCATCCTGGCATGGCACGGCCCTCATGTCAACCCATTGCTCAAGGCAGAGTTTAGAGCAGAAAACTAGAGTGAACATTAAAAAAGCAATTTATGGTAGCCTGGTGGGTCTGTGGTTAGTTGATAGTTTGTAGAAGCTCTGAAGTATCAGAACTGCCTTGTTCAATTTTAGTAGCAAGTTGTTACCCAGGCTGAATACAGAAACAAGGTCTTGGTACTATGGGAGTCAAGCAGTCTAGAATCAGCAAGGTTTCATTTTGCTCTGCCTTCTTCCTGATAATCAGATATCCTCCCCATCCTTCATTTTACATCTTTACATAACACCCCACTTAGTGAGATCTTGGTTGACAGTAACTGTATTAGTAAAGTTATTGTGAGACATAATTGTTTTCCACTGTGAACTTAATTTTCTTGAACAAGAGTTAGAATGTAACATACAGTGACTCACTCCGAGGGAAGACAGAATGATGCATGGTGAAGCTTGAAAAGTAGAGTCCATTCATTTTTAATATGACAGAAAAATACATCACACCAGAAAACAAAAGGCAAGATAATGAGATTTCTCCTGGGGAGTTATAAGGCATTCTTGATTTTTCCAGCTCTCCCAGACAAAAAAGACCTTGTTGGAAGGAAATGGAATATTTTTCTAGCATCACCAGAGCTTGTATTTCCTTCACAATTTCCTATAATCATATAAGAAACAAGCCAGCTCTGTCCTTTGCTGTGGGTGGGCCCTGTGGAAACGTGTCCCAGTGCCCCACTGGAGGAGGGGTAGCTCTGCGACTCATTCTTTCCCCTGTTGCGCATCTTCAAAACCAGCGCTGTTCACATGCAGCTTCTGTGAGCTACGGAGTACATCGCTCAGAACAAAACCCTTCCGGGCGCGATAGAAGCTGCGAGGCCGCGTGCAATGGCCAATTAATTCTATCTGCCGACTTTTAGAATTGCCTCCGAGCGGACCCATCGCGTTTCAGCGGCAGACGAAACAAGCGCACCCGGGCTGACCAGGCGTTGCTCGTCTCCTCTCCCGCCCCGCGGCACGGGGGAGCGCGCCCGCTGCCCGCCGCGGCGCGGAGCTGCCCGCGGTGCTGAACCGCCCCCGCCGGCTGCGAGGCGAAGCGAAGCGGCGGGGCCGCGGCAGCAGGCGGCGGCGGCAGCACTGAGAGATGCTCCCAGGGAAACAAAGCGCTCCAGCTTCCAGCCGTCACGGCAGTCGGCGAGACGGCTAACCGGCCGTCTGCACGCTGTCGTCCTAGGAGCACATTAGGTGTGTGGTTACACGCCTCCTTTGCGATTGCTTTGGCGTTTTTTTGAGTTTGAAGATCTAGCCTTTTGTATTTCACAAGATATGAGGTGATATAAGGAGTTTACATACACAAATATCCAGATGCACCTTGAATGTATGCTTAGATTCCAAGGGAACTCTGGGAAGCTGTCATTCCTCACACTAGGAACTCTGGGTTAATACCCATGCAAAATGGCATCTCTGAATCCATCCACGATTACTGTATGCTATAGCATGCGCACACACACACCCCTTATCTAAGTTTGCCATTCCTGATATCTCTGTCAGTAAACTCCTAATTCCAGCTCCATTGGAGCAGAGAGTTTTGGTTTTATCTCCTGATAAGCAGTTCAACAAAATGACCTGATGTTTAAAATTTTCTTTGCATTTACCTTATAACCCATTCCTTCTTAACAAGAGTTTCATCAATAATAAATTGCTTGTTCAGTGGAACATTTGCTTTTTATTCAAATAAGTTCTGCAAGTCTCACAGCCTGCCCAGAACAGGAGAGTTTCAGCGGCAAAGGAGTGATGAGACCTACAACATAAACATGAGCTGCATATTGGCTGACCTAAACTATAATTAAACATATCACCTCAGGTATGAGGAACTCCTGGGACTCCCTGCATCTTGCCTCCTTCATGAATTGTGAAGGAAACAGTTACAGAGGAGAAATGCCATTCCTGTTGTCCAGTCCTTTTCACTGGAAGAGTCTGCTGCGACACAGGGTGAGCAGACTCCAAGAGACACCAGTGGTTCCCTTCTGACTGCATTCTTGATGAAGATGTATCAAGTCCCCAAACATCAGCAAGGTTAGCAGTAATTAACAGAACAGAAAGCTTCACAGAAGCCAAGAAGTTGGAAGTAACTTCACTCTTGCTCAAAACACCATCTTTATTGCTGATTTCAACAAGAAAGAGGGCTTTAAGTCCACTATGCCAGGGAAATAGCAGTAATTCTTAGATCTTTCCAAATTATGTAGGGGAGGTGGAAGAAGAGGGAAGAAGTCAGTGATGTAAAATGACACTAAGCTGTTGCTCTAATTCCCCAAAGAATGCTCTTGGGCTTTAGCCTCTGCTGCTGTTTCTCCACTTGTTCTGCATGTTCAGTACCAGCTTCCTCCAGGCTGCACAAGTATCCGATTAAGCTTTTTATTAGGAACACATGTTGCAGGCAGGTGTGTTCAGTCAGCCTGCCAGACAGCCTGGGAATGCACATACTGCTGAACAAGAGAGAGGATGGAGCTAGGATGTCCCAAGCATTCTGCAGGCAAATCAGCAGAGCAGGAAAGGCAGGAGATGATGAGTGTGCCCAAAAGAATGAGGAAAACAAATCAGTCCCTCAGTCATCTGAAGTTAACTTTTCAATAGTGAGCTGCAGAGTGTTCAAGGAAGAGCAGCATTGAATTAAAGCACTAGAGCAAAAGACTGAATTACAGGAAGATCTAATAAAAGAGACCAGCTGGCTGCAAGTGTACAAAATACATGAAGGACAGGAAGGCAGATTTTAGGAGGCATTACTGTTGCTTGTGTAAAATCTTAGCTTTGGTCTATATCTGTTCTAGTGAAGATTCTGGGCTCCTTAATTCTTCTCTCCAGAGAAGAGAAACTTGCCTTTGCTTTTTTCTACCACAGAATATATGCAGTCTCCTTCTCCAGGGCAGATGTACTCCAGGTTTCACTGTTAATGAGAGCTAACGAAGCATGTACTCTCAGTGCAGGAGGGAAATAGAGATCTCTGCCCAATTCCCAAGCTATAAGAAAGCAAAAGCCAGCCTGTGAAAAAGCTATTGTGACCAGATAGTCAAAAAGAAGCAAAATCCTTTGGTTCCCTGACCTTCTTTACTCTTTGGATGCAATTACAACCACTGAAAAGTCTAGCTTCTGCCAACAGCAAAGTATCTCTTGCGCCTTGCTTCTCACATAACATCTGCTGTCAAAGCTTGCCTTGCTGCCTTCCTGGGAACCTTCCAACCTGTCAGTTTGAGTGAAAACAGCAGACAGGCAGGCAGTGAGTTCTCTCGGTTGGGAAGACATTTCCAATTTCCATCCCATTCAATGGAACCTCAGGAAAAGCCTAACCCTCTCCACTCCTAGAACTACCATATGGATAGCCCAGAGTTATGCCAGGTATTTGAAAATGAAAAAAATCACTCCTCTCCCTGCTGGCTGGCAAGCTGGGGAGATGCAAGGTGAATCCTTGGTAAGATAAAAACAAAGATTTTTTTTTTTTTGACAAACCAGTTGCTGTTGTATTTCCTGAATGGGTTGGTAGGATTAGTTTTACAGTGACATTTCTATACCAGTACAGACTTTTTTTTTGTTGTTCTAAAAAGCTTTTTCCTCCAATGTGTTCTGTACTAAGGCATGGAGCAAGATTTTCATACTGGGCTGTACAGCTACTCATACCATGTGTGGTGACTGATATACTCAAGTTTGATCCCTTTCCAGATTAAAGGAGTTGCTTTTGCCTTCAAGCAGTACATGCAAGCTCTAAACAAAAGCTGACTGAGACCTTATGCGTCGTCTTCAAATGTATGCCCAGGAGTGGGATAATATAGTCAGCAGGAGTCAAGATGACAGCCAGCACTGTGGTTGCCATATGTGCTAAGGTTTGCTTTCCCTCTGCTTTGGCATGCAAGATAAAACTCAGCAAAATGAACTCAGCCTTCCCCAAGTACGCAACATGGTGCGCTATAGTTCCTCAAGAGTCTTGAGGAATTGGTATCTCCAGAAGACAAAGAACTCCTCAGCTGGGTACTACATAATTAAAGAACATGGATATCGCACTACTGTATATAGAATTTAAAAAAAAAACACAACCACCCAACAACTTCTAAAAACAATTAAGCAAGCAAAAACAACAAGAGAACAGGATGATTTTGCCTGTCCCTCCCCCTTCTTAACAGTGTACTGACTATTCAGGTCTCAAATGTGTGGGAGACAGTGAAGGAACTAGGTCATGTCCCTTGCTGCATCCCCTGAGCCTTCAGTTCTAGTCATGGTTTTTGTACTATCGATCCGGCCTCTCTGCCAGCCTGCTGCGCAGTACCTGCCAGGCGCTCTGGGAAGGACAGCAGCCTGTAATAAAATCTGCCTTAAAATGAGATAAAGAGAACAGAAAAAGATACTGGCAGGGATCAAAGAGTTTGACCCTCAGAGACTAAAGAGCGAGAGAACTGGCTGACTGTTTTCAGGCAAGGTCTGAGTGAGAATATGAAAAGGCTTTCTCTCTGCCTTACCTCAAAGCATAGAGGAAAAGCTCTATTCTTCCCGCTACATGACAAAATTATATGAGCATTTCAGAGCTGGCAGGAGCTACAGGCCTGGGGCTCCAATATTCTACTTTTATTACAGGACAATTAGAAACTTACTTCACTCTGAACAGCTCAGCCTGTATGGCTTTCTCGCATGCAAGTATTTTAGCCTCATTTCCAGGGTTTAGGATGCAAAAACCCACTGCAAGTTAAGTCTCAGGGAAAAGAGCAGAAAAAATATTTATCATATCTTATAGTTCCCTCGTCTGTCTCCCCATCTGGCCCCTTGTGGTGTTTTGTAGATGCAGAGAGTTGTCACGTGCCTTAGGGAAGAAGTGAAGGAGAAAACACTCCCAGAGACACAGATTCCTATATATCAGTGCGACCACTTAGCTTAGGGCCATCTGCCTAGGTTAGACATTTGCTTTATAGCATCTTACTATCCCAATCAAGCTCAGGACTATTTGGTGGCTGAGCCTCTAGCCTGGGGCACAGATGCTTGTGCCAGCATCCTTCCTAAACATCTGAGCTAACAGTGACACACTTCTGCACTTTAAGTCCACTTCTGCGATGTTCTGACCTCAAAGTCTCAGTTATTTCACCAAATTTAGGAACAGCACCAGATCTGTGTCAATCCCATTCCAGCTAACAGCTCTTCATAGAAGAAAATAGTCTCTAATCTCTTGGATACACAAGTTTTCCTTTCTCGTACACATGCATTGAAGCAGCTCACAGACACTTTAGTTCAGATCATTTTCCCTGAAGGAAAACCCACCAAACATTAACAGGCAGCATACAAGCCAGGGAGCCCATCCAGCTCAGGAAACAGGAGCTTCTCTATCTGCCTGTTTTTTGTGACATGGCAAGAATAGAGCCCGAGTCTTGCCTGCTCCCTGCAGTTCACTGGGTCACACGGATCATCCCAGCTAATAGGAAATACAGGATCAAGACAGTGGAAAGTTATACCAAATCTGTGCAGAGAAGTACTTGGCACTCCAGCAGCTTGGAATTTCTCTGTATTTGTAATCCTTTAACATTTAATCAAGGCAAGTTACCCTTCTTTTTTAAGCCAAAATTGAAAGCTGAAATGTGAATGTTTCACCAGTACAAACTGATGTGGACTGGAAGCCATTAACCACAAAGTAACAAACCAAAGCAGATTAGAAAGATGCCGGCTGCTAACTCTAACACAGCTACAAAATACACGAGCTCCAATAAAATAAGGGAGACAGTGGACATTTTGTTTCAGTTAATTTCACAGACAAATGAGAAACAATTAATTAACAGTGAACACTAAGGACACTGAATTAGTGTAGAGTATTTTAAAAAGCCTGTGGAAGACTCCAATGAAGAGAGAGTTGATGGAAACATCTAGTGCAGATCTTAGTGTCAGCAGAAATAAAACATGCTGCTTTCTGCTTCCTTAAAGTTTATTTCATTTTCTGGAGAATGATTTTCTCCCCTTTATTTCTTCACAACAAATGTGCACATATGTGCTCCCCCACCCATCAACTGGGTCACATAGAACAGAAGAAATCTTTCTTCAGAATGGTCTGTCCATATCAAAACATGATTTTCCTCATATCAGAAGAGGTGCAGAATGATTTGTTGTTGTATGTGAGGCATTACTTATGTATTAGGTTGCTGGTATTCACTTCCAGTTCTTTCTAGCAATATTATTCATGAGCAAGAACAGGAGAACAAAAAAACCCCAACATTTACAGAGGCTTTTGCAATCAGACGATACAAAATGGGGTGGAAAGCATAGGCCAGCCTCTATGCCTGGAAAAAACAGGCAGCATCTCCTCAACAATTGCTGCCCCTGGCACTCCTGGGGAAGTACTCACCGCAATCAGAATCTGGAAGGAGCTGTGCATGACCTCGATGTACCGATACTCCAGGGCACAGCCTATCACAGAGACGTAGGAATGGCTATCCAGTCCTTTGATGCCAGACATCGAAGCCTCCTTCCTTACACAGCCAGGACCATTTTCACTCCACCATGACTGGTGCCGCGAGATGTTAAATGTCAAGAGTTCACTGTCCTAAAGAGAAAAGTTGCAAAGATATCTCCACTTACTCTAAGAGTATGACATACTCTCGGGTGAAGGTCATTAAAATCAATGAAAAAACTAAAGTTTCTGAAATCCCTACCCTCAAGAAATGCTAGCATAGATCAAAATACTTTGGCCTTATATTCCTTATTAAAAAGTATTTTGCACGCAGGCTTCTGTGGTGGGGACCATTTCTGAGGCAGTCCTGCAGCACTCTAACAAAGCTATTCCACCACCTAGCATGTTTTGGAAGCAGGTCTGAGCAGCTTCTAAAGCAGACAGTTCTAGGCTGCAGACCAAGAACACTTTGCTAGTGGTTCCTTTACTCACAAAAGCACCCTCAAGTTTTGTGTTTGGGAGATTAACTTTGTAAATCTAGAAGAAAAAGATAAGGCAGCACTAAGCACCCTGCCACAGAATCACATGCTGTGGGTATGCTCTTCCCAGCACTGAAGCAACACAGAAACGAACTTCATAACCCCAGAGTGAATTTCAAAACCCAACAGACCTTCCTGTGTTCCTAGCTTTTAACCCATCTAACAAGTTCCCCTGCCATTTCTAACTGTCTGATTTCCTTCCACACTCTTAACATATGGTGCTTCTGCATCTTCTATTGACCTTATGCACTGTCAGCCTCAGGTCAAATTACCCAGCTGAGCTGACCTCACAGTGATGACTGCAGCTTCTTATAAACACTTTTGCTGCAAATGCTTATCAATTCTACCTCAAGAAAGGCTTTTTTATTTTGCTCTTATCTTTGCTAGTTCAATAAGCATTGCCGTTGTGAGGGTTACATGGTGAAACACCATGCAAGTAGTACAGGAGTTGTGTGCAACCAGCTGCTCATTTAAAGATACAACACACTTGAGAAAAGAGTGATACCTGCTGAAATGCCCAGGAGTGCTTTGGGATTTTGAGTTTACAGGACATGGCAAAGCCCTCCCTGCAGACAGCAAAATACAAATTGAGAACTGGCAGAATGGGACAGGAAAGATCAGCCACATCACTTTGTAGATGAGTGATGAGTGCCCCAGCAGGCCTCTCGGGTCACTCTGATGCAGAATCAACACCTTTTGACCACAAAACAGAGTAAGGGATTGAAGGTTTTTTCCTGAATGACAGATTACAAAATGGATGAGGCAGAGAATCCATGTATCTCTATGGGGTAGAAATAAGTATTGGATATATGCACCCAACCTAACCATTTTAAAGCTTTTAGCACCTATCCCTACACTACTTTGCACCGGTCCTACCAGGGTCCTACACACTGCCTGCAGAGGCAGCTCTAAGAATAGCAGCAGTCAGAACTTGGAGTATTCACACTTCCTAACATGGGAAACCTAACGTGGCAGCTCTTCTGCCTTAGTTCCCCATAGAGTCCAGAGGGAACAATAGAATGAGAGCAGCTAATCCAGGCTCCTGCTCTGAATTACCCTCAGGGTGGAGGACTTGTCTCCACTGCCAATACAGGGAGCCTAGCCAGGCACGCCTGTAGATACACTTCTGTGTGTCCACGTTTATATCCAGGGGCAAACTTGAGTTACAAGAGCAGAAAATTTGAATGCCAGCCAGATAATTCGCGAATAGAAACCAACCACTCCAGTATGCACATTGTGTAGGTACCCTCCGCTGCACCACAGATACTCAAAAACAGTTTGCAAAGCTGTTATTAAAATATGCTGCGGGAAGCACAAGTTAAGAAATGTGGACAATTAAGTGAGAAGACAGCTGCCAAGTTCCCAACATAATCACTACAACAGATGGGATGTGTTTCACAGTAGATGGAGGAGGGCATGGAGATGAAGTATGGCATCAGTGCAAAAGCAGCCTGAATAGCAAAGGAAAGACAATAGAGAAGACCATTAACAGTTGGGAATTTGAAGGGAGCTGTCTGCATTTTAAAGGCCAAGGGGAATAATTAGATTGGCAGCTACAGGATAACACAGTGCAAGGTGCTGTGCTATCTAAATTTCTAGAGACAGTTTTCTCTTGCAGCTTCTTGCAATTTTGGCAGAAGAGTCTTTAGCATGCTCTCTCTGCTGGGCATTGCCCTTTGGCGGCGCACAGAGATCCCATATATCAACCAAATTGCATCTTTCCTGTGAAGTTTGCTCTCTCTCTCCCCTAACTTTGCATGTTCTGAGACACATGGATTTTCCCCAACAAAAGCTCTTCCTCCTGGAGACAGCATCCAAGCTGCTGCTGTGCTCTTCTCCTTCTCACAAGCCACTGAGTTAGGGAAGGAAAGAATCATCTCAAGAAAGAGACTCAATTCCTTTATCTTTGCCTGGGGCTTTCCCCAATTAGCACAGTAACAAAGCTATTCCACATGGCACCACGGGATCTACTCTTAACCTCGGTCCCCAGGGCTTCCCTTTCCCAGCTCACAGATGGTGCCTTCCCAAACCTTCTTCCCCACTGATGCAAAGAGCCCCTTCAGTGCTCTTCTCTACTCCTTCCAGAGGCATCTGTATGAATATGGCAAAGTAAGGAACAGGCTGCTTTCCTTCTTGAATCTCTGCATTGTCAGTCCTTATAGAATTGTTCTGGCTTAACTTTGCTGCAGAAACTGAACTTGTTTGTGAATTAAGCCTGAGAAAGCAGAACAAGTGCTGGGCTGGAGGTAGGCAGGTGGAAGAACAGTAAGTCCTAAACAGCAATCACTGCTTTTTGCCTACAGTCACGCTCCAACTCTGCAAAAAAGTATTATACTCCAGTTAAGAACAGATTGGAAAAAAAGGAGCACATCTGAATTCTGAAAGCACCACAACAACTTGCACACGAGCCATCCATCTCAGATGTAACACAAATACTGATTGCACACCGGGGTCGTGGATGCCCTCAGATTCACAGTGCAGATACACCTTTCCGAACATGCATCTGTCTGGAGCACTGCAGGGCACAAGGGCAGCACAAATGAAAGGCTGTCAACATACAAAGCAATGCTGTTCCTTTGCCTGTGTCTCTGGTTGGATGTCCTCAGAGGATACCTGCATGGATGAGGCATAATAAAAGAGCATTCAAGAAAATCAGTTAATTGACCTCCAGTTGTTCAGTGCTTGCTGGGAGGTCTGGAAAATTATCCCAGGATGTCTCCTGTGGTTTGCCAGCTTCATTTGTAAGATGTTTGAAGAGAAATAAAACTACGAGATAGGAACACTACACTAAAACCATGAGAAAATCAGTCACAAGAAAATTTAGGAAACAGCTGTTTCCCAGAAACCTTTCTGGAAAGCATTTGAAGTCTAAACACACCGAAATACTCTCAGAAGTGGTATGCAGGTTGAAAAATACTAATGAGTCCCTGAAGTGAGCAAGCCCTGCTGTTGGGAGAGTGAGTGAGCTGTATAACTAAACTCCCCCTTGTTTCTTGACAGGCTGCTATTTGAAGGGCTATCGCTTTCTCTTTAACCTTCAGCCTCAAGAGAAATACGAGCAAAGAGTGATACAAACTCCTCCTCAGGAGGATGTTGAAGGCCAGCCAAAAATCACGTTTCGCTCTGAACTGTTGTAGCACCTTGTTGCTACCCATTTGCCATCAGCGTGAGAAGGAAGACAACAGCACTAAAACTGTAGTACCCGCATTTTGTGGAGTCCATTTTCCACTCCCAGCCCCACCCCACTGTTTCCCATGGGGAAGCTCACACCTAGCTCTGACACCCAGAGAGCCATCTGTGTTTGCAAAGCTTCATTTTCCAAAATATTTTTCTGAAAGCTTTTCTGAAATGATTTTTCAGGGACTAATTGGAGATAGTTTTATTTCTTCTTATGAAAAGCCTTCCGAATTACCTCCCCCAGTATTTCCTTAATTACCAGGCAAGGCAGCATTATAATTGCTTGGGAAACAAGTTGAACCCTGTATGGGAGCTCCCAGAGCTTGACAGCAGAATCATTTTACATCTTTTAAGTTGGAAACATTTGTTATCAAAATGGGAAATGTTTATCTTTCAGTTGTGTGCTGAACACCTATATCACCCTGAGACAATGGAGAAGCACTTCCATTGTCAAGAAGCCTGCTGAAAAACAATGCCACTGCATTTAAAGGGCAAATCCCAGGCTTCCAGCTTCTAAATTTAGATGGAGTAGAGGGACAGTTGTAATTATGCATGCATTTATCCATCCTCCTCACAGTATTTATTCAGGTACAAAGTCATCCCAAATATGCTATCCAGACTCTCTGGAATACAGGTGACCCCCTCCACCCCCCCCAGTCTATGAAGGACTTCCTTTTTCCTTTTTTAAGAGGAGATTTAGACCACCACGGCTCTGAATTCAAATCAAAGCACTGGGCAGAGATGAGAGAATATAAAGGGGGGGCGGGGGGGAAATCACCATTACAAGATGAATAATTCCAGAGGGAAGAGACAAAGAAATAAGCTGAAGTACACGAGATCAATTCCTCAAACCTCTCTGAACACTTCCCAAGTACATGATAAAGAGTCAATCAGCATGGCAGCTGGACAGACAGATGCTCTTATGTCTTACCAGCAGGATTTTAATAATTAACTCAGACTGACAATTCATACTGGGGTGTTGCAGGAGTGTGCTTTGCACCGAGTAGACAGGAAGAAGCTTAACGTATTATTTCAAGCACAGCACAGATATTCAGGAGATAGCTTCCAACAGTTCACCTTACTAAATGGCCAGATGGTCAAAAAAGGAGAGAGGGAGGTAAGAGGAACAAACCAGAGGAGGAGGAACAGCAGTCTGGAGAGTGGGCTTACCACAAGTCCCACCAACCACAGCGATATAGAGCAGTGGAACAGAACTTTCAGAGACAGAATTTCCCCCAGATGCTGCAAGCGTGTCAGAGCTACAAGCAGAAGCTATCAGCAAGGCTGCACTGCCAAAAGCCTCACGGAGGCACATCACCCTCTCACTGCCAGTGCTGAGAAGCAGCCTTTCCAATTCAGATTGCTTTATCTATTGCCTGCTCACTGGCAAAGCACTTACAGTAAAGCTGGCATATGCTAACACTTAGGGAGGCTTTTCCAGCAACAAGCAAAGTGCTTTCTTAGACACTTGTGCAGATCCATTTGTGCCTGTCCACCTAGTGAAATTCTGCTGTGCCATTTCACACTCCTTTATTCCTACTAAGAAAAGATTGCAAGATAAATGACAGGGTAGAAAAATAGAAACCAGGCCAGTTTAGCTCTTCCAAGAAGAGAATAGATTCAGAGCAGGAAAGAACATTTTCCCTTTGGATTAAAAAAACTCAGGTAGTTATAACTAGTGGTTAGGAGGTAGTTACAGTTAGCAGGTAGTTATAACTACCCTGAGCACAGCTGGCCAGAACAGCCATCCTCAGGGTTTCCATGGCCAGGGGAGAGCAAGCACTCTAGGAAGTGTTGTGAAAAACAGGAGTAAGCAGAGGGTGGGAAGAGACAGGTAGACAACCCAAAGGAACAGTGAAAGAGCAATTGCTTGATAAAGGAAGGCAAGCAGCAAGCCCCCTAAAGTGCTGTTCAACAGCCATGCACCTACCAGCCCATATTCTAGGGATGACAGTTTGTAATGGAGAGTCTTAGCCCCTGTGCAGACTTGTTCATGGGCTGAAAGAGGACCTTATTGCACAGATTCCACAGCTGTGGTGTCCCTGGTTTCTGTTTATTCAATCAGCCAGACACCCAAAGCAAGGCAGGCACAGAAACAGGTGTCTGCCCCCACCTCAGCCCTGTACTGCATGGCATGCCCCTGCCTGCAGCCTGCACTCTCACACCACAGTGAGTTCAGACATAGGCATGAAAGCAGAAATAATCATTTGCAATAAGTGCACATAACCATCATAATAATTTCCTCATTTTCTCAGTTCTCCAGGCATATCCTAAACTTGTTATAGCAGAAACACTTGGGTCCTTTCTCAGCACACCTGAGTTACCACCTGCCTCAGTCACACTGGGCTGTCATTACCAGCCACCAAGTTAACAAACTCCATTCTTTCTAGCTCACTGTCCTTTCTGCATTTTGTCATTATAAGTTAGCTAGCTACTGACAGATCTCCCCAGCAGGCTGCCCTTGTCAGGAATGCAGAGGGGGCAAGCATGGTGCAGGCAGGAAAGCTTCTTTCCCACTCCCACAGACTCACCAGAAATCACAGAGGAAACAGCACCTGGAGACCTTCCTCGGAAGCTATCAGCCCCTTAAAGGACTTGCACAGGAGCACAGCAAGTGTGAAACACTTGTCTCCAACACTCCCTAGCATATTCATGCTTAGTCTAGTAGGTAATGTGTTAGTGTTTACCTGACCAGCTCCGTCAGCCTCAGTCCACCAAAGATCTTCTTCTAATATTTAGGATCTACCTGCTTACTGCCAGGCTAGTTGCAAACTTTGACTTCTTAAGAACTAATGAACAACTTCTCAAGGGCCCTGAGGGCACACAGAGGTACCTGCTCCTCTACAGCACTGCTGCTGCAAATGCCCCCACCCCAGCTGATATTGCCCTGCCCTTGACCCCTCCCAGAGCCTGGTCCACACCTCGTCTAAGCCCAGGTGTCCTCCTAGGGTCTGATCCCATGACTACCAAGACCAGTAAGACTCTGCAGATGTCAGCTGGCATAGGATCAGGTTTCCAGGGATGCAGCAGGACAGCACTACCTCTCAAGTCCAGAGAGCCCGTAAAACGCCATGCTGTCCTACAGAAACTTCCGAGTGCATCTTTTCTTCTCATGTGGAAATAAGGTTTTGTTTCATCATTACAAAGATCCAAATAGCTTCAGTTAAAGGGAAGAGGGAGGAAAAAAAAAACTCACGATGCTGCTTTCTTACAAGACATCCTTTTTAAAAGGAAGTAAATCATGAAGAACACAGGAAAGTCTGTGAAGGATTATACCACCAAACCAGCACAAATAGTGTTTAGTTTTGTTTTTCCCCCCACCCCCAGGGTTGCCACTGAACTAGCAGCATGACATTTTCATTGCAGCTCTAAAGAGAAGTCCACTGAGTCAGTAACAGTACCTACTGAAGCCCAACCCCACTAAAAAACTCCCCTACCACAGGAGTCATCCTGAAGGCTAAATAAAGGTTCATTACTTGCTGGCTTTGCTAAAACAAGCCACAGCACAGAGCAAGGTTATGAGATGAAGCTCCTCTGTGGTGGAGAAAGGGGAGTTTGTCGTGCTGTTTGAATTGATGTAGGGTGGGTTGGGATTAGTAAACACAAGTAATCGGCTGGCTGGAAGCAAACACTGGCTGTCAGGGAAGCTCCCAGAGCAGTTTTTCAAGCCAATATTTTCTCTCAGAAGGAAGCTTTAAAACAGATAAGATTTTTTTTTTTAGTTGGTCACAGCCAAGACCAAGATCATCTCAGGCTGACCTTCCAGCCCAAGAGTAATCACTGGTTTGGGCAGTAACTCTCTCAAAGTTTCTGTAGATAATTGTGAAGGGAAATGGAGATTAATTGAAGAATTAAGAAGTTACATTTTCTTATCTGCAAAGGATTTATACCATCACTCACAGCTTTCTGTAGGCCTGCTAAAAACCATAGTGCAGTTCCAATTATGACTGCAACTTAGATGTATGACCTGGAAAATTTAGGCCAGATGTAGAGCGCTCTGAAATGAACCCATAGCCTATAATCACTCTAAGTCCGCTAAGCTACAGTGACACTTAGTAATTCATTGCTTACAACCCAGGCTTAGTTTAGGGCTTGCCTCCCATTTTTATTATTTCTGACTCACCCCTCATTAAGCAGGCAGCAACACTTAGCTTACTTCATCTTTAAAGAGCTTCACAGATATTAACTCACAACAGCCCTGGACAAGGACCATGATTAACTACCACTGTAACTAAGAAGGAAGAATTAAGACAGGGAAGCCACATCACCTCTGAGGCAGCGTTTGGAGATGCACCAGCATCCCCAGCATCCCTCTGGTTTGTTCTCTGTTCAGCAGAGAGGGACGAGCCTCTCCCAGAAGGTGCAACAAACACTTTGCCCAGTGTACCCACAACCAGATGCCTACCCCTGCAGCTGAAGTACACTAGGTCTTCAACAGGACTAGGAGGCAAAAAGAAATCAGGAGCTGGTCAGAGGAGAAATTACAACAAAGTACTTGGTCTAAGGTGAGCCCAGCCAGAGTGAGTCCCTGCTGCACCTCTCCCCTGGGACAGGCTGCTAGAGGGAGCACGCTCACTGCTCCCCAGGGAGCTTCCCCGCCGAGTCACACACCTTCCTTCCCAGGCGTTGCAGACCACAGGAGGATCAGCTAGAATCTAGTTAGCTCACAGCCTTCCTCAGCCACCTCTCCACCACAGCTGGGCCCTCACACCCCCTCTTGCCTCAGGATGGCTCTGCTGTCAGGCTTGCTCTCACCTTTAAAAAGCAAATGCGCTTTCTCCCATAGGCCAACAGGGCTTATTCCAGCCACCACCTGCTCCAACCAGCAAAGGACTCCAGAAATCACCATTAGCCCCCCATTCCTGCCGCACAACAAGGAGCCTCCATCTACAAGCAAAGCAGCTCCCCACCCACCCATATGCAAGAAAGCAGGGCCAGCCCCCTGCCCCTCACCGTAACCACAGAGCAGCCTGCCAGCCCCTCCCTTACCTCACCACTAAGCTCTCTTCTCTTTACTGCAAAAGCTGGGGCACTTACCCATAAAGCTCCTACTCACCTTTGAGAGCCCTCCCACTTCTAAGTAAAAACAGATGATGAAGATGTTCCAGGTGACCCAAATTGCAGTCCAGATGGCATACTAGAAGGGAGCAGGAGGGGGAGAGAGAGAAGCAATAAACATGAGGAAGTCACTGGAATTAGCTTGTATTTATGGGATCCAGCTGGGGACAGTGAAATGCACTGAGTTAGCACCATAATCATTTTCTTTCCCCTGTTTCTCATACACAGAAGGTCCCTTGCTTAATTAGAGACACAAGGGCAGAGCTTTGGAGGGAGTGGAAGAGCTTCTGCCATGCATTTGTCCAATATCTATTTCTCCCTCTCTGTTGTGCAGTGTCTTGGTGTTACTTCAGTACTAGCAATAAATATCTGAAGTCTTCCAAGGTTGTATAGCAGAAGTGCAGCACACAGAACAATATGTTCCTTAGCACAGCCAGACACCTCCTGCTAAAATTGTTTGCAATGATCATGCCTGATTTCCCAAGGGCTTTACTCAGTTCCTCATCACTTGCTGTATCCCACCAGAGCAAAGACTATGAAACGCTGTGACAGGCTCTGAACAAAACGGTTGGTACTTACCACCACTATGTAGCGAGGTCTATATTGAATAGTGCCAAACAGGCCAAGGATAACAATGATGATGTGGAGGAAGTTGGCTAGAATAGGGGCCCACTGGTATCCCAGGAAATCAAACACTTGCCTCTCTAATGCAGCAAGCTGGAAGGGAGAAGAAAAAGGAGAGTTACAGCTTCTGGACTCATGACGTTCATTCCCAAGGTTTTGACACGCTCCCTGAGCAAATCATTGCAGCAGCTGAAGTTGTTACTTCCATCCCAAAGCAATTTACTGCCTATGAACCAGGTCAGTAGGACAGGACATGTATCTACAACCCTCCTTCTTCTTTGCACCCCTTCCTTCCCCTCCGATGCTTAAGCTAACGTGGACCAGTGAGCTCCAGTGCCTATGTGGGAGCACATCCTCTACTCTGTGCACTTCACAGTGGGGAGGCAGCCTTAGCAGAGGGCAGAGGTGAGCAGTGAGACAGTAGCACCTTAAATGGCTGCAGCGGGACTTTCAAGAACTCATTTATCAGAGCTGTCAGCATCACTCCATCATTCTTGACACCTCAGATTTCTGCTCTCCAGCACACATCCATCAAGGTGAGAAGGAGGAGGAAATTCTC
This sequence comes from Chauna torquata, assembly GCA_013399475.1. Lineage (NCBI taxonomy): Eukaryota > Metazoa > Chordata > Aves > Anseriformes > Anhimidae > Chauna > Chauna torquata. The sequence continues at coordinate 505,720 of VXAL01004697.1, read as the reverse complement.
TCCTCTGCCTTCCCCGAGCAGAAAATGCTGCCACCCAGCAAAGAAATTCTGCAAACACATCAGCTTTTCAGGAGGACACACTGCATTCCTCTCTAGCACTAATAACCTGGTTCAAGGCCAGTATTATGTTCTAGAAATAAAACTCCACTACTGTTGAGGTGCTGGGCCTGATTTTCAAATCATGTTTGCATAAAGGTGTGCTTTTCATTAGTAACCGTTGTCTGTGTATCAGGCAAGTAACTGGTCGTCTGGATCTGAACAGCTGTGTTACGCATGCAGCTGCAAGAGCAAAATAAACATACACTTGCATGCTAGCCTTTACATCCCCACAGCCTTTAAATATTGTGTCTATAGGTGAAACAGTGAGTGGAGGGGGCAAAATGGCTCCTGGAGGTTTTTCCAGCAGATTTCAAAGAGCATCTTTTCCTGTAAGATTTCAAAGTATGTTTAATTATCATAGTAGTATACTGCAATTACATTATGACATTTCATATTTATTTTCACCTAAATAAATCATTAAACTGATAGTCAATTTAACTACCAATTAGACATTAGCATGGATGATCCTGGTCTACTCTGTGTAATCAGCTACAAAATGCAACATCTTCTCCTGGTTTGGCTTTTAAATGTCAGCTGGGGGCCAAGCACAGGAGCTTTTGTAATGGCTTAAGGCATTTAAGGACGGGAGTGGTTGCAGGACCCAGTCAAGCCACGTAATGAGGGAAGCCACATCTATCAAACGACCATCATTCCTCCTTCTTCCCAAATCAGGGGGGAAATCACCTTCGCATCTCTTTTGGGCTAGGAAGGTATTGCAATTCCCAACACTGTCTTGGAAGTTCAACAAAAATCTCTGTTTCAAAGAAATCTGTATCAGCCCTGGGTAAGGGAGATCAGCTGGTGTGGTGGTGAGCAGCTTTCCCTCCCTGACATCTCTCTTCACTGGCAAAGGGGCGCAGGAGACTGGGGAGGGAGCAGAGGCAGTCCTGAAGTCTCTCTCTTCTGCAAAATAATTAGTCTTCCCTTTGAAGCAAAAGATGCTGCCCCATTCTAATCAATTTGAAGTGCCTGGAAGACGCTGTGAGATGTGCATCACAGCCACATGCAGCCTCCAGGCCAGAACAGGGCAGGCACCGCTCGTTTCACCGCTCAGCCCAGTCTCCCCCCGAGCACAGGAGATTTTCTATATCTCATCAGAAACAGCAGTAATAGGTTAAATGCTTAATCTTTTAGGAGGGGATTAATGCACATACCTTAACGATATTTGGAAATTTTGAATTCTGACTGGCTGGCAATGGGTCACTTGGCTGTGAGCGCCTCATCCAATCAGGCATTTAATTGGCTTTGTGCGTTACATTAGCGCGGGGCTATGTGCCGCACCGAGACGGTGCGGCGGTGCGTCCATCCGCTGCGGGGCACGACGGGTGTGTGCTCTGCAGAGATAACGCCCTGCTGCCGCTGAGGACACGCGCGCTCGGCTTCGCCTCTTGCCTTCAGGCCCTGAAGAGGGGGTAAAGACAGATCCTTCCTGCCCGTGCTGTCTGCCACGGGTTTTCACACTCAAGAATCAGGGCATCAATGTCTGGGAAAGTGTTTTCTTCTCACAAATGAACATTCTCCATTAAGGCTGTATAAAAGGGGAAAGCTTGTCCTTCAACATCTTCTTGATGTCTCCTGGCTTGTTTGTACCAGGGAAAACATTGGTCTGTGACCTGGGAGGTACCCAACCGTCCTGGAGACAATTTACCTCGGTCCCTGTGACTGGCATGTGAGAAAAGCTCTCGCAGGACCTGCCAATCTAAACTGACTTTGCACTGTGGCACGGCTCGTGGAGAGGTTGCTGGCCCCTGGCCACACTGGAGTTTGCCCATGATCTTGGAAGTTAGCTTCATGTCATACTTCCTTTCTCCTTACTGTGATTGCCCTCGTCTCCAACTTGTTTCTGTCCTGATTTACATTCCTTTGCTCCTTACCCTGAATTTTTAAATGTTTTTGTGTGGCTGGGAGCTGCCGACGTGATTCAGCTGGTACAGAGACCTGCTGTGCCTGCCTGTTGATTCAGCTAGGTGCAGTGGGAGCTGGGTCGGTATGCTTTTGTGTGATGTGAGAGCTCAGGCAAGCTGTTTCCTCATTTATACAAATAAAAGCAATTTTCTGTAAGATGATGACAAGCTCAAATGTTACTGATGAAACTCTAGCACTGTATTACTGACATGCAGGTAGTGAGTATGTGCTGCAATTCCAGCTGTCAGAAATGCAGCCCAAAGTTACCCGGGGCTTGTCCCTGACCCCCCAGGAATCTAGGACAATTAAGAAAACATTTGCTAAAAACAAACAGATAAACAACCATTGCACTCATTACACTGCAGTTCTGGGTGCAAAGCATACCCATGAAATGCTGCTGAGATTCGCAGGTAAGCAGGGCTGATGTTTGTGCTAGGCTGGCCTTGATCTGGGGTTGGTATCAAAGCAGCAGATGCAAGGAATGCGGTCGCACCCTTCGCGCCTGGTTCCTTCAGCCTGGCCCAGACACGGCAGGGCCAGGGTTTGCCCCCACCTACCCCTACCGATATAGCTGCACCCTCGTGCTGAGCCTCTCTTGGATCCCTCTTGCTGAGCAGGGGAAACGCCATCTTTCTCTGCTGCTGCCAACTGGCTGCAGAATAATATCCTTGCTGTAGCGTTCTTTATGATGATTCACAGTATTCTATTGAGAAACCCTATTATATTCTGGAGATATTGGTAGTAAAGAGAAATTTCACAGATTGTAGAACAGGTTTCAACCCATTCAAAGCTGACAGGACCTCTCCATCAGGGAGAACAATTTTTTCTTCTTTATGACTATTCTTATTAAAAATAGTATTCCTTCTGCTCTTTTTGCATCTCTAGACCATAGAACATTTTTACCTTTCACTCCTTAAATTAAATGATTTGTTGCGGTACTAAAATCAGAACAGTGACAGACTTTCTTCTGAAATAAACCACATTTCTGCTGATCTGAGTGAAACCAGAATACCAAATAAGCATGTGAAGCAATTGCTCGCCCGGCAAACAAAACAAGCTAAAGCTCTCTGTTAGGCTATCGTTCATTTATACAGCTGGGAAAGATAAGAAAGGCAGAGAAGATGTTCTGCAGTTTACATAGAGTCCCTAGCACATAGCTCACACACAGTGAGCCAGGAAAGGCTTTGTGAGCCAGCAGGATGGGACTTGCTCAAGGTCTTCACACCATTAAAGCTTCACCAGAGGGGAGAAGCTGTACCTGAGCTGGAGGGGAGCATTGCATGATGGACCCTCCTGCAGAATAGAAAAGCAGTCTTAGAAAACACCTCAAAATGTGGAGCAGTTTCTTGTTGGAGGGTTCAAACCATTCCAGCTGCATTTGTGATGGGTCTGGCAGGACTGCGTCACTGGCCGATGTTGATGCCAGCAGGACACTCCGAGCTGATTCAGCGTGGGTTGGAGGATGCTTGTTTAAATTCTGGTCCTCCCAATCTTTCCGATCCCAATCACCTCATCTTTGCCTTCTGTTGTTCCTGTCATGCTGATTAGCTGGAGAGCCCGGCCTGTTCCCATTGTGCCTCCATACTGCTAAGGAGGAAGGGATGCTGAAGAACAACTCAGAATTACCTGTAATCCCTTAACTGCCTGTCCTTTATACCCCACTACCAAGGCCATGTTATCAGTTAGATTTGCTCTTCCCAGTTTATTAATCTTTCAAAGTCTTTAATCTTATTTTGTTTGGATCTGTGTCTTCCACTGCATTTCTGAAATCAATTGGGACAGAAAATAACAAATATCACTTTCAAGATGTTGACATGACTTGTACAGACGCAGGAAGGATGCTCAGAACACCCAATGACAGGTACAGGTATGCAACTAGGGTGTCCTGGCCACACACACATGCAGATGTCCATACCGATCAGTTCCTGCAGGCAAACCTGCTCTTGAAATTTCCAAGTTCAGCTTCCATAAGAGATTTTTTAAAATTAAATGTTAAGAATAGAATTACTAGCATGTGATAAGTGGAGCAAAGGGGAAAGGCAGATCCTACTGCTATGGGCCAGTCAGGGCTTAAGACAGTGACAAGGAAAGTTTTTATGTACTGTCTTAATAACGGAAAGATTTCTTCAATAAATTCATCAGATCATCCCAGTTTCAGTTTTCTGGAGTGTTAATGCATGACAGTTTGTTCCTACTGGAGACAAACCTTCCCAAAATCCAATGCTGTGTAGCCTTGGCAGTTCATTTGAGGTTTATCTTTGTGTTGGGCCCACAGCTGTGGTTTGAGCTGGTCAGAAAATCACTTCTTCCACAAAATGTTTAGACTTTTCAAGAACTGACTTTTAGGAGTGATATCTGTTAGCTTCAGGTTTTGACAAGACAGAATTTTCCCTAAAACTGGGAGACATTCCCTATAAAAAATATGAAAGAATGTTTCACCCAGAAACCTAGCCAATTTTCCACTTAGACAATAAAAATGCCACTTTCAAATTCTTCTGCTTCTCCGTAACTTTCATCACAAGAAGGACACACAGCCTCATGGACGGCTTCAGCTCCTGCACTGCCCTTGTCCAGTGGTGTACACAGCTGCCCTGGATCTCTGTGTGTGTACACAGACAAAATTTGCGACGTAAGCCCCCATATTTACTTTCTCGCTAAGCTGAACTGAGAAGGCGCCTGAGCTGCACCCCTCGGTCAGTGCCGCTCCTGCGATTTTCAGGGCTCTCTGGCTGATTCCCGACTTGTTGACTCAGCTTTTGATTTCCTGCCAACTGGCTTTGCTTTTTAAGAAGATGCTCTTTGTTTGTCTACTGTGCAAACACCAACAGGAATGCCAAGACTTTCACTGAAAAAGGTCACGGGCCTTTTCTTGAGGAAAAACTTGTATTGATTTCCTGCAGTATTCTGGCCGTGCAGTGGTTGATGGCTTGAGTTCAGGGCAAAGTCACAGTACTGCTATCCCTATGAGACATCATATAAGGATGAGTGTTTGAGTCCAGCTAGCTGAAACAGGAGGAAATTAAGAAAGTCTCAGATGTCTCATTTTAAAATGTGTCTATTTGGGTTTTGAACACAAATATATACTTTTTTCTTTTAGTTCTTCCAGAACAGTTTAAGTTTGGCAATACTAGACACTTGCCCTGTTTATTGTTGTTGTTATTATTATTATTTGTTTTTTTTATTATTCTTATTACACTATAGTCTTTCTTTACAATTGCTTTGCTTTTGTAAATGATGAAACAACACTAGACCTAAAGAACCCTAAACCCAAGCTGCAGTATGATGAAAATAGCAGCAGAAATTCCCTTCTGTATGCCAGGGCTTATTTAACGTGAAGATTTTGTGGATAGAAAAATTATTGAGTTAAACAATAAGCTTGCTTTTACCACAGTGACTGCATTTCTGAATAAATATTGATGGTCTTAATAGCTGTTTAATTAACTTTTTCTGAAAAACAGCAATTCACAGCCACTACTTCACATCCCCCTAACTGAGGGGCTTGTTTGCTAGGTGCCATGTCCTTGTCTCTTCTAAAGTCAGCGTCTCGCGTGCTAATACACGCTGCATTCATGAAATCTCATTTTTCTTCAGTAAGTGTTGTCAAGGAAACCTTCCTTGGGGCCTTGTGATCCACAGCTCCCTTCCCAGCATCCCTCACTGAACCACAGAGGTCAAGAGACTAATTGCACAGGAGGTCTCTGTTTGTCACTTTGTCTCTCAGACGTGTTTGGTCCTTCTGGCCACTGGATACAATAAGCCCCATTCTCTGCTCGGTTTGGTCCGTCTCCTCCCCAGGAGCTGCTTAAACCCCTTCTATTCACACAGACGTTAGGAAGGCCTCCAGTAGCAGACCTTATATCTTCAAATCATTTATGTTTCAGAGGCAAACTGGTCACTCCGAGGAGACGAATGCACGCCAAAGGCAAGGCAGCTGGAGAGGCCACCATCGCTGGCTGTGAGGGGGGTCACCGTCCTGCAGCAGGGGCTGCCCGCTCCTGGGGCACTGCTCCAGCAACCAGCTCTGCGACCGCCTCGTGCCATAGCTGAGGATCAGGCCCTTCTCCCACCCCAGCACTGTCCTGCGCAGAGCCTGGGCAGGCTTAACCCTGCGGCGTGGTTCAGCACAACTTCCCTGCTGCAGCCCGGGGCATCCTGCTGTTACACAGCCCAGCGCTGGGTCCTCACCGCCTCCTCCTTCCCCCAGCCTAGCACCTTTCTGCTCCAGATTCTCCCCTCCCAGCATCGTTTGCAAGCTGGAAATGATGCTTTCAGGAGTGCCACTGCTCTGACCTTGATCCCTATGCTTTCTGTCACCGATGCCTTTCACAAACATCCTGGCTGCAGAGATATGTAATTATTCAGTCCCGCATGCCTGAGTGCTGCTTAGCATTCCAGGAAAGGCACGATCCTCGGTAAACACAAGGGTTGAGAGTGGCACTGAGGCGGTGCAGAAGCCTGCTGGCTTGTGTCTAGAGTTGGGCTCCAGCTTCAGAAGGGCTGTGGCTTCCTATTAGACCACAGCCCTTGGTGCCCTACCAAAGGGCACATCCCCAGGTGCAGCACGAGCATCGCAGCCCCTCTCCCGCTCCGCAGCCCTCGAGGAGGGTGGTCAGCAGAGCAGGTGAATTAGCTGGCTCTTGCACGTAATGTCGCAGAGGAGAAAAGAGCTTGTCCAGCACCGACTTTCTGAATAGTGCTCAGAATACAGCTGCCAGGAAGAAGACTGCTTCCAAGGAAGAAATTTTCAGTAAAATTATTGCCTAAATTTCTCCCAGACTGGGGTCTCGCCTCAGGCCCGTTTGGTTTTCCTGGACCACGTCTTGCCTCAGGGCTCAGCCAGACCTCGGGGATGCAGACAGGTGTCTGCACAGCAGCATCAGAAACCTGAGCTGCTCTGTTCCCTTTGCTCCTGCTTGTGCCTCCTGATAGCATCTAAGTACTGCATGCTGCTGTGATTGCTGATTGCCAAGATTAGCAATCAGGCTAAATTAATAAGCAGGTGCCTTTGTGATCCAGGCAAAAAAGCACTCTGACAAGAATGACAAACTTGTTCTATTTGAAACCTACGTCAACACTCAGACCTAAGTTTCCCAAACATAATTAGATTGATCTGTTGTGCCCACAATATCCCCCGCCCCCAGCTTTTTCTCCTCCCTCAGTTTCAAAGCTCTGCTTTGGCTCTCCAGCTTTGAAACAGAGAGAGGGGGCACTGGAACAAAGGGGATGTGATTGTTTGCAACAGACGCAAAAATAATGAGCTTCTTCAACAAGTGCCTGACATTTTCATCAGCTAGCTGCTCTGTAAGGCACAGCCTTATCCCAGGCTCTGGCTCTACGCTTCTGGCAGTCTTGGCTTTCCCTCGCCTGTAGGAGGACTTGCAGTCCTATCCTAGCCCACCTCACACCAACAGCCCTGGGCAGTGCCCTTGCTGCTCCCCCAGGCCTTAGCCTTGGCACTGGGGGGAGCCTTCTCCCACCAGTAGCACAGATTTCACTGTTGAGTGAAGTATATTAAAGATGTGCCATTAACTCACCAGCCAGTTCCCTCGGGAGATCTGCTACCATTTATGAAGCCATCTAAACACTATAAAGGCTGTGAGGCAGAGCAGTGCTGGAGATCGGGAATTTAATTTTCTAATAAAGAGATTTATTTCCTACCAACAGGGCATTATATTCAGAGATTTCTGCCTCTGCTTAGCTAGGAAAGCTACCCAAAGTTTGGGTTTGTTCGCATGGCAGGGACGCAGGGAAAAAAAGCAAATACTTGAAAATTAGCAAAGGGGTTGTTGGCTATAGGGACTGACCCTATATCCTCTGGTCCTGCTACCTTAAGCATTGTCTGCTCTGCTAAAAGAGCCAGGTATCAACTTGCTGTCACATCTTGCTGCTGGAGGGAGAGAGCAAGCACGTTGACAGGACTTGCCCAGCAGACACAAGGCTGTCCTGCTGCACTCTTTGGACTGGGACTGCCCAGCCTGTCTTCTAATGATGCAGCTTTCTGGAGTCTCCTGGATGTGGGAGCAGCAGCTTGGGAACAGTTCGCAGAGCCCCAGGAGCTCTCAAGTGCACTAGAAAGATTTCAAAGCCGTTCAGGAGTTGGACCAAGACTCACAGGGTGTATAAAGCTCATGAGATACCAGTTGGACTCACCCAGTTTAAACAAAACTATTGCTATCCTTGTTATTTTATAGGCATTTATTGCAAACTGCAATTTTATTTTTCCTCTGGTTACCCTGAAGTTGAATTATGGCCTTAAATATTCTACTGGCAGTTTCCCAAAGGAGGAAGAAATTCTTGCTTCAGGCTCGAAAAGCCAAGCTCGGTTCTTCCCCATCCTGTCCGCATACAGCCCGAGGATGTCTCACTGTGTCTGAGTGACTCTGAGAACATCTCCCACCTTTAGCTTAATGGACAAAATTGTTCACATTTTGTGTCCCCTACAAGTCTCTTTCATGGCTGGCACCTACAGCACTTTCTCTTCACAAAGTCTTAACTGCAGCCTGTGAGCAAGAAAAAATGCCTCTCTGGGAACACCTGAAGCTGTTTTTCTCACCCAGGGGAACATGAGGATGAGAATTTCCTGGTGTGCATGTAGCATGGCCAGCAAAACACTGCTTTCCGCATCGGTCCATGTCTCAGAGCACCTTGAGCTCAGCAGGTTGCTCTCCTGCACGTGCAGCTGAAAGGTCTCTGTGTCACTGGTCTTCTGTAGAAACCCCGCAGGGCCTCGGCTGTGCTGTACAAAGCTCCCTGCTCTCCCCGTCCTGCTCCGGCCAGGTCAGCAGCCTCTCTCCCCCCGGCCGCTTCCCACACACAGCAGTGGGAGCTGGGGCAGCTGAGCCCCTTAATTAGGTCATGAACGGATCACAGGTAAAACAGAGCCAGAGCCTCTGAAGGAAAAAAACATATGCTAGCTCTGCAGCCGGGGCAAAGCTCGGGAGAGGAAGGACGCCAGAGCAGAAATAACGCTTCAAAACTTTGTCCGTAGGAAAGCGCAGGGCCCTGTTTCAGTTTCTGCCCAACAGCTGGGTCCCCACCTCCCCGTTATTGTAGCTGACTGGTAGTGTTGCTTTAATTTTCTCTTGCTCCTGCTGCAATGCCAGATTGCTTGGATATTCGTAAACAGAAGGACTTTAATGAAAATTATAATTAGAGCCCTGCAGTGCTCTTGCAGGTCGCCTTTATGCTGGGCTGCCTATTTACATTACAAATCAGGCTTGTGTCACTGCGGAGTCTACAGCAAGAGAAGAGAATTCATTAAAAGGGAAGTGCAGGGTGGGTGAGAAACAGGGGACAAAGAAAATGATATTGTTATTATTAATAATCTAGGAAACTGGGAGCTGACATGGTCTTGCTGCGACTTTGCTCCTAGAAGAAAAGCCCATTTGTAGTCACCCTGCAGCAGGAGGGGAGACAGCACAGCCACACAGAAAATTTCACTGGTAATTACAGTACAAACGGACCCTTTTTCACAGAGCATCTGTTTCTCAAGGAAAGCAAAGTGGCAATGAAGATTTTATCTCCCCCACCAGAGTACAGAGAAGTCCTCTTAGCACTTCTGCTTCCTAATACCTAGCTGTGAAGTTGTGGGCTCAGGGAAAGACAGCACGTGAAGACAAAGGGATGGATCTCCCATGATTTTACAGCTTTCCCGTTCCACCTGCCAGCAGCCACATATGATGCTTTTTGCCCCACTGTAACGCCGTGAGCAGCAGCTCCTTGAGAACGACAGAAGCCCTCATCCAGGTAAGCGCTGGAGCATCTGCTAACGCGAGGCACAGCGTACCCCCAGCTCAAGCCACGTGCAGAAGTGCCCTGTAAAACCTGGGCCTGACGGAGCAGGAGAGAGGAGCCCGTGGGAACAACACGGAGGCTGGGTGTGGGTGCACTGGCACCCAGCCTGGCTCCCGCACAGGCCAGCACAAGCCAGCATGTCCCCCAGTACAGATCCGTCTCCTGGGTTTGATTCTGCTCCGCCACAGTGCTTCGGCAGAGGTGTTGGCCTTCTGTTTTCCCACCTATATAATGAAATTAGAAATAATACCCTCATTTTGCACAGAGGATAGCTGGAGACTTCGGTTGTATTTGTAAAAAGCTTCTTTAATATTTCATATTAATGCATCAGCAGGAACCGTATCATCATTGCACCAGTGCTTTTATTGGATGCCAGCATGCCCGCAGTGATTAAAAGAGGTGTCATTTTAGGTTGGGAACCTTCCTGTGCTGATCCCAGCACCAGACCCCTCACCTTTCCCTTCACCATTGAGTTCACAAAGCGGAGCACTCACCCCAACTCCATATCTGCATTCCCCCAGATTCAGCTGTCATGGGGCATAGATGCTCACAGCAAATCCCAGTAATGCCCCGCGAAGGATGCTGAGTCAGTTGACTGCCAGGCTGCCCACTGCTGCTCATTCCAGCTATTACTTTTACCTTGCCCTCCGCGGTCAAAGGACATAACTTTAGTCTAATAAACAGCTGGGAAGTCAGGACAGAGCAGATGAGCTATTACTTCAGAGGTGATTGGATTTGTATATCAAAACTGACCCAGGAGACTTTCCCCTCTGCACGTCATGGCAACATGCAGAAAATTTTCAGGCAAATTAGAAGCTGGGGGTATTTTAGGAGTTTGGCCACAAACGGGCCAAGTGATTCGCTTGCATTTCATGCACACTATCTCAGTATAAAATCACCTGTACTGTGACAGCTGAGTTTTAGTCATCACTAGTAACACTCAGTTGTTTATGCTCTGCCAAAAAAACAACCTAACATGAAAATGTGCTTATTTCAGTTAAAAAACAGACACTAGGAAAATTTCCCTCATAAAATTGTATTTTAAAAAGATTAAGCTATTTTCCAGTTGAAAAATACATATCAATGAAGAAATACTGACCAACTCTCCCCTAAAGAATGTACTAGCAAACTTCCAGGCCTGTCATCAAAGGACTAAATGAGAAAGCACTGGGAAGAAAAGAATATTTTGGAAATGAAAAACATTTAACAGTCCAGCTTCTGGTTTCAGTAAAATGCTTTTGACAGGAAGGGTTTTAAATTGAAACAAACAGGAAAACAACTATTTTATTACAAATAGGGACTGTCAGAGGCTTCCGGGGTATTGCAGGAATTTTCCAGTAACCACAGTCCCCACAGCTAACCTGACTGCTACAAAGTGGCCAGAAAATGAATTAATCACTATTGACTTTCATCTTCTGATTGCTTCACTGGAAGAAAACCAATCCTGCTGAAATAATTGATTAATTACTTTAGTAATTACAGGTAACAAATCTAGCTTCCCTTGCCTTCCTGAAGACCATGCTTTCAAAAAAACGCTTCACTTTTCCAGCCACCTGAGGAGGCAAAGCCAATTTTGTGTGACCCAAGGACTGATGACTCCTGAGGTCCCACCCATGCCTCAGAGTTGCTGAAACCCTCGGCATGGCCCCAGCGGCGTGGTCCTGGCAGCTTTCGGAGGTGGGGAAGGCTGAGCAGCTCTTGGGTTTCCTCCTCAGCTGTAACCTCCCCATGAGCATTACAGACTGGGAGGCAGAGACCCAGCTCTCTTTTTCCTAAGTCAATAAAAGCAAGAGAACAGAGACACATGAACTGCTCAAACAGATTAAACAAGTAAGGATGAAGTACAATGGAGATGGTGAAAAGTGTAGGCACGTTTGGCTGAAGAGATGCTGAAGTGCAGCCTCTCTCTTTCACAGTTTGATTAAGCAGCTTGGGAAGCACAATCTGCTCTGGGTAGTCAAAAAAGGGTAAGAGTGCTTCTCTCCTACAAACCAGATCGAGTGCTGGAAATAAGTGCTTAAGGGTGTCGGGTTCAAAGCGTGAGAATGAGCTGTGGGGGAAGTCAGTAAGCACATATTTTCCTTGTGCTCACCAGTCCCTGCACTGCTGTGTATTCCTGCAGATGTCAGCTATGCTATACGTGAGAGGAGTTCAATGAAACAAAAAATACTTATCAGGGATTTATTAGCAATACAGTATTGTGCTAAAAAAAAAAAACAAAACCAAAACTGAAAAACAAAAACAAAGACAAAAAACCAGGATTCAACAAGTTCTCTCACGTGTACTAACAGTGTTGGCCATATTACTTTTTGTGCAGCATTCCCTTTGTTTTTGCATTTCATTCCAAGTAGACGATAAAATGAGACCCATGACATTCACTTTGATGGAGGCAAGCTGCTGGCTTTCCAACGGTGTAACTAAGGATTCAGTGCCTTTTAAAAAGCGTTATTTCAAAAGGAAAGCCCTTTTGAGTGAGGGCTGGAATGGGGTTATTTTCCACATGACCAAGCGTCAAAAGGAAAGCAGCAGCCCCATCCATACTCTTATCACCCTTCCTGAGTCACCCACTGGATAGATTTGTCACAAGGTGAAATAAGAGCAAGTCCTCAATTTATTGTCATTTTCTACTTGTCCTCCTTAATGCAGTTCCTGCCAGGATGAGTTTGCTGTGGGAAAGTGGAATGAAACCAGGCCTTTCAGTTTCCTGCTAAATAGNTGCAGAGTTTTCATCGGATGCTGCCCAGCCTCCCAATTAGGATGGCTGAGACAAACAGTGGCATTATTATATGTAACTGTTTATACAGTGTCACTCAGCCATAGTTTATTTTATGAGCATAATTTATCTCTTCTGTTGTGCTACCCAATTTGTTTGGATTTTCAGTCCAGTCGAGTGTCTCTGTTTTATTGTACACATCTTTTGGCCTCCCACCAACCGACTGTCCAATTAAGTTTCCAAGAGTGTCGCACAATGGCCAGGCCCCTCCTGCGCTTCATTTTTCGCGTGACGTTTGCGTTCCCTTCATTTCTGTGCTGCTCTCCCGGGCGGCTCCTGCCCCTCCCCTGCTGACTCCCAGCTTCTCAATGGCTCATGGTTTATTCAATAGCAAAGCGGAATTTCTCTTTTCCCTCTCTCTTTTTTTTTTTTTTCTCTTTTCTTTTTTTTCTCCCTCTCCTTTTAAATTAGAGGCCGGTCAATAGATGCCACTTTGGCAGCTCAGTTCTTTTGCAACAAATCTCGACCGGTCATGTCTCAGCAGTGCAAGAGTTTGGTGACCTTGAGGAGCTGAACCCCGAACCATGGGGCAGCAGCTCAGAAAGCGGGGCACTCGTAAACACTTCTGCCTCCTCTAGCCACAAAAGGGGACAAAGACTTGCCCTCTATTAACATCTGTTACAAAAGCTTCATCCACTCTTGGCCCTGTGCCCTGCTACTGATATTGCTCCCCTTGGGGGTGTGAGATGATTCCTCATCCCTGGAACAATGGCATCTTTGGCTTGTCTCTGCTCCAAACTTCCTGATCAGTTTGCTCACATCTTTTCATCTTCTTGCTTGCAGGCCTGTCTGCAAGGATTAGATAAAATAGAAAAGTGCTAATCCACGTTATGGAAATTCAAATCCTTGTTGCTACATTAAGTTATTTCAAGGAAGTAAAATCTGGCAGGTATCTGAGGTGAAATCCACTGTTTTAAGTGGTAACAGCACCCATGCGTTGCCTCTTCTACTAGTGTGAAAACTCTGCAGGACGAAGAAGCAGCATTATCCTCCTTAATGCAGCAACTCTAGACGCTCACTGTTTCTGATGTGGTCCAGCAAAATCCCATTGAGCGCTCAGCCCTGGGATACTGCTGAAGGAGGGATTTGCTGCTGCATTCCCATTCCCACTTAGTCTGCCAGGACTGGGTTTCCAGGATTTCTGCTAGAAAATCCATGTAGCATGTCACCACCAAACACCAGGGCTCCATCTGAAATGCCTTTTATTTGTAGATTAGTGTCCAAAACTGGAGTGAGAAACTTCGCATGGCCATGGGAGCCACCACAAGGAAAAAACTTGGCAGACATGAAACCTGGGTTACGTCTCGTGCAAGGAAAGCATCCTTTGGCTAAGCGATCTGCAAAGGAGTTTACTGCCCCTCCACCTCCTGTCACTGTGAGCTGCTTCAGAAATTCATCGTACTTTAAATGATTCACTCAAGTATCCATTCAGCCCCAGTTCATAGATTGCAGAGCCTTTATTACGCAGCCATATATTTAGCACTGGAATAGTTCTCAGCAGTTGTAACAGCCCTGTCATCTAAGGAATAAAACAAAGAGCCATTATTCATCAGAAGGCAGACACAGTCTTTATTGTCTGAAGCCATGGCAGAGTTTTTATATCACCCTACCTACTCTTTCAGGCTGTCACACAACTCAGTTTTAAGCTATTTCAGTGGCAGGCCTGGAAGCCTGAACGTGCCTGTAACTTCTCTTAGCTAACTTCCCAGCTAATGTTGTTTTAAACTGACAGCACGACCGATCCTGAGCGCGCTAAATGGGACCAGTGACTTAAGAGCAGCAAAGTTAACCTTACCAGAAAAGCTTGAGGTGGATGTTAGTCTCTGGCTAGGTAAGGAATAAAAGCCATATAGGTTCATTTAAAAACATGACCAAGCATGGTTACAAGGAGCAGTGGATGAGTGTGTGTTTTGTGCACTGATTATACCCGGGAGATCTGGGTTTGGGCTCTGGTCTGATGGCAGAGATTTGTGTAGGCTGTAGGACCCAAGCGCGCAGCGAGCTGTGCGTGCCAGCTGCCCCGGCCTCACGCCGGTGTGGAGCCCACCAGCCCTCCCGCGCGGTGCCGTGGTTTCCTCGGTGGGTGTAAGTCCAGCACGGAGGTGGAGGAACCAGCCCGGTTCTCTGGCTCTAGACACCTGAGGGATTAGTACCTTGAGATGCACTCAGCACGAGCCTCCCACTGCCCTGCCTAGCAGCTGCCTGACTTCCTCTGCACCTCTGGGAAAAGCAGCCAGATTTGGGGCCAGAAGACCTCTTCTAACACGCACTTCTGTGGCGCAAATGAGACCATGAAATGCAAACGAAGCAGCACCATTCACAGACCATCACTTTCTCCTCAGGCTTCTGAGAGCATTTGAGAATCTGTCTGCATCAGCACAAATGCAGAGTAAAGAGCACACAGAGAAGATACATCTGAGAAGGTGTTGTGCACGGGCTCTCACCAGCTGTTCGCGCAGTGAGGCAGACCCATCCTTCCCTTGAATGTTTCCTCTCTGAATAATGAGATGGGAAACTGGAAGACCCAGCATCCTAAAAAGTGGCACACATTTAAAAAAGAATTGCCCTTTCCCAGCTTTGTAATTTGTTTTAAGACCGGCAATCACATCTCCAAACCCCCATGCTCACTTTTCTCCACGTGCTCAGAAAGCAAAGGGCACGTAACAGACTGACTGTGAGCTCCTGTTACGCTTCCCCAACACCGGCTCTCTTCCCTGCTGAACAGCCAGCAATCTCCTAGGCTAATTAGCCAAACTGTATTCTGCACATATTTAGCATTTCTGAGTAATTAGGATAATCAGATTTCTCCCCTAATTCTGTATATATACAATATAAGCAGGAGTATTGCCTTTCCCACAACAATATCACAAAAAGTGCGTTGTCTGCTGGAGGTGCGGATGCCAGTCGCCTGTCAGAACCCATTCTCGTCCCGCAAGTGGAAATCTGCTGCTAACGGATTACCAGGAGCCATGGGAAATTAGGAACTGGGTTTGATTTGGGTAAGTAGCCAGTAGTTCAGATATTCGTGCAAGCTATGTAAATGCCCAGAGCCTTCAAATCTGGCCAGAGATTCGGCCATTCTTTTCACAGTCCTCCAGGGAAGTGCTGTGAGAGTGGCTCTTCTGCACTGCAGTTAAAAAAGGGACGTTTGGCCCAGAGCCTCAAAGGTGTTTTGGGTTCTGGGAAGTGCCACGGTCCACCCGAGGCTGAGGGCTCGTGTGTCAGTCAGTCATTCTTCGCAAGGTTAGTCAGCAGATAGACCAAGACCTTGCCTTTTTGGACCTGCTAGCTGGTAGA
The DNA here is from genome assembly GCA_013399475.1 of Chauna torquata. NCBI lineage: Eukaryota > Metazoa > Chordata > Aves > Anseriformes > Anhimidae > Chauna > Chauna torquata. Next base: position 489,852 of record VXAL01004697.1, on the reverse strand, counting down.
CACATATACGTGGTCTCTGCTGCTTTCAAGGATTTAAATAAAGGTCAAAGCCAGTCAGGCCAGGCCAGCTCTGTCTTGTCCTGCTGAAGGTCAAGGGGTCTTTGGTTCAGGAGGAGCTTTTCTGCAGACAGCTTCACTCAATAATTCCCTCTCAGAGAAGCAGACAAGTTTGTTTGTTTGTTTGTTTGTTTTTGTGTCCAGGACTCCATGTCTCTGGAGCATTTGGACTTAATGCTTTCACAAAAATGGGACTATTTCCTTCTTGATGGAGTATCAAGGGTACAGAATCTTTGAAGAGGGGCAAGGACACTCCCGAGACCCATAGCATGGGGCTAGGCACTCCTGAGTTTCTGGACCATAGCAGAAATAAAGAGAGACCCTGCTGCATATCCTCCACAGAAAGACCATCTCTCAGCTGAACTTCACATAGGGGAAAAGTTTGCTTGTAGAGCTTAAAGGACAACCTAATATACTCTCAAAATGAAGAAGCCATTTCTAATGAGCAGAGCAATGCTGTTATTGCAGTACTGTAGAAATAATGTCCAAACCTCACAAGAATGAATGAAACCAAGAATGACCAGGATTTAGACTCCTCCTGGTCTCCACGGAGGTTAACCTTCCTGGTACTCAGATTGAGCACTGGTTACTACAGAGATAATTTTCAGGTGGAGCTGAAGACAGACAGTGACAAACTGTTAATTGTGGTGAGGCTGTTTATCGGTGATGGATGAACACACCATATAGAGCACTCCATGCAAGGTTACACTCAATATTTTATAAGTTCTGTGTGGGTAATAAAATACGCCATCCCCTTCTTTAGTGTCCTCTATCTCACCTTCTCTGTTCAGCTGAAACGGTGCTTACAGATGCACTATCTCCAGAGAATAGGACTTGGAAAATATAATTCAGCACCAGACACTTTAATGGGTCCAAGGCTGTTGTCAGGGTTACTGTGGGCAGGGGACAGGTCCCTGTTCCCCAGCAAGGTGTCACAGGAGGCAACGTCCCAGGCTTCATATAGTCACTGTAATTGTGTATTCATCTGAGCACCGTGATTCATTTTTTATTGAGTATACTTAGCTTTTGAGGAGAACTTTCACCAAACTTTCCTCAGCAATATTCAGTTCTTGCTCTTTCATGTGTTTGACCAGATGTCTGGGTGCCCAAGTGCTCGGTAATGAAGGAGAGTGTCTGTCGTGTTCACTCACCCGTTCTGACCTACCTTCCTTAGGTCAGCAATGTCCCAGGTTGCTCAGGGATGGCACAATGACAGGGAAAGAGACCTGGAGAACTGTGCTGAGAAAACAGATCCTGTAGCAGAGCAATGTCCTCCTAGACCTGGGAGACTGAGCTTGTGGGAAGCTCTGCAGGGTGTGGATGGAGCGAGCCGGGATGAAGAACCCTGGTTCACCCTGCTCCAGGCATCCCCTCTCTGGGTATCTCATCACGGGGATCCGCAGCTGTGTTCTTGTCTCTGAGGACAAAGGGGAGCAAGTCTGCATGGTGAGGGTCTACCCCAAAGTGCAGCCCAAGGCACGAAGGCTGGATCCCACACACACTCGGCTCTCCCGTCCCGTTGCCGTGCAGCAGGATTGCCTGCTGCTGCACCAGGGGGGCAGCTTGTGCTCCCACGCTTCTGCAGAGCAGCAGTGGGGCAGACATCTGTGTGCTTGCCTTGTTGGTGCAGAAAAAACACGATGATGGTCCTGGTTTTCTAGAGTTTCGAGCACTGGATGAAAGAACCAGAGAAGAAAAAATACAGAAGAAAAGAGATATTTTGCTGGCCTGAGAGAGACTGGAGAGCAGGTGGGAAGCTGCCCGCTGGGCTGGCCAGTCGCTGGAAGGTGTCAAAGGAAGCTGGCACAGCGACTCCTGACGTCTGCCTTCTCCAAGCAGGTGACGAAGGCAAGCTGTCGCCTTGATTCCCACAGTATATTTTCATTAAGCTGTGGCAGATGGCAGCGGAGGTCACCGCTTCCACACCATCATCCTTTCAGCCGAAAGGTGTCAGGGAATCTGACACCTCAATTACTAAACCAAGATTCATCCGAACAACATCCAGGATGAAGAGAGAAGGGGGATTAGAAAAGCTGCTCTCCTAATTTCCATGAATCCTCACCTTTGAGAGAAAATCTGGGATGTGAGCTTCCCTGATAAACAACATATTTGTGTCTAACGTCCTGACACAGAAGCAGCTGTGCTGAGAACCAGCCACAGACACTAGGAAAATGACAGTTAAGTCCTTGTGGAAATGAGACCAAAAAGCATCCCTTGGAAAAGACCGCTGATGTTAATGAGCTACAGCGAAGTCAAGCAAGGATCTTACCCCAGCAAAGAACTGCTGCTTGCTCCTCTCTAGCCTGAGAAACTTGGAGCATGAAGTGAAATGAAACTTCTGTTCTTCGCTTCACGAGGACTTTCAGAAGTCAGCTAACCCAGCGAGAAGCCAGAGCAACATCACCGTTGACTTTTCTATGTTCAACATGAAACTCAGTTCTGATACGCTGCTAAGAAGCAGCATCCTTGCTGAAAACCCAGCTCAACGGGGTTTCAATGATTTCAGTTTTTCTCATCCCTACTATTTATACCTACTTTCCTATTATGACTTTACTTGTACTGTTTCCCTACTTTTTACTACTGTTAATCCTTGCTTTTGTAATCCTTACTACTATCCCCAGCAAGAAGATGAAATAAGATTCTGACCCTTATCAGAGCTCAATAAACGAGGAAAGCAGAAGTAATTTATTCTTATTTTGAGATTTTCATGAACTTTAAGAACCATAATACGACTTTTGAATGATTATGAAATATCTCAGTTTGGCAGTTCTGCAGGGTGTTATTCACTGAGTTTCCTTCAACAACAAATACACCAAAAAGCATTGGCCTGTAAACAGATAACGAATCAACTCAGCAAGCCAATAAACTGCAGCAACACCAAAGACTGTGCTTTCTTTTTGAGGAATTCTCTCCCTAAGCCCCAATATCTAGGAACTACGTCAGAGCTCCCAACATGATGACATCAGAGATATCTGGAAGATGAAAATGTCCAGAATACAAAATTCTGAAAAAAAACACCAAACCCAAAACTTCTTTTTAGTGAGACTTTTCAACTTTTTGACAGAAGCTTGAAAACACTTCTGAAAAGTTCAAAATATCTGGGGTTTGGCACAATAAAACTCCCACAATTTTCAGCAAACATTGCTGAATGCCAGAGTATTTTCATTTTGGGGCCAGAAATGTCCTTTTTTTCCCCTCATGTTCTAGATATGGGGAATGGAAAAAGAATGCACTGCTTTCGAGACAAGAAGTTTCCACTTTTTTGAAAACTGTCTGTCTCCCAAACTTCAATATAGACACAACCTATGCAGTCAGGTCTGCTCACCACATCTACTCCAGCCCAGGAGGAATGTGGACAAAGGGAACCCCACAAGCATAAGGACATTAAATCACAAATTATCTCTGCTTTTTAATAAAAGAAAAGGTTCAGTTCTACTGACCTCAAATCCAATGTTTTGTTAATGGGAGAAGGGAAAGCTACAGCTGGGGCACTTAGACCTTGCTAGATCATATGCATTTTCTTAAGTGCTCAAAAAGCGATGGGCTATTCTAGGGTTTTCCTGGAGGAAAAGCGATCACAATCTGGCCTTTGTTATCCAGCTTATTCTCCAAGAGTTCCTACTTGAGGGCCCCCGGAGCAGATTCTTGGAAGAGCTCCATTTTGCACCCCAGCCAAAATGATCCGAGTTTCCGTATATTATTAGCACACAATGGAGCAACGTCAGCTCTGCGCTGGGAAGGGCCCCTGGCAGGCACAGCGCTCCCGGCCCCTCAGCCCCACACCGGGCAGGGGAGAGGCTCCCTTCTGGGGGAAACCCAGCTCCTTCTTTTCTTGCATGGCCCTGGTGCTCAGGGAGACAAAATGGGGAGGCAAAGCAGCAGAGCGTGGTCAGGCAAACGCACCGCGCCAGCCGAAATAAAGCCCCGGGACTCCAAGAAGAGTTGACTTCAGCACCAGCCTGCCCTCAGCTGCTTTTTGGCTTGGCCTTTGCCAAATGTCATTCCTGGTCTGAAAGTGCTAGATGGGTTTGGTTAGAGGGCACAAAGAAACTTGATTCTTGTGAGTCATCTGCAGGCTGCACCAGCGCTGTGGGAAATGCAGATGTGGGCTGCCTGGCAATGCGCAATCCGCAACGGGCGCGTTTGAAGCACCCTGCGTGTACCCCGGACCCATCTTCCCTTGTGCTGCTCAGCAGCTTTTGGGCTCAGACCACTGTGCAGCAGCATTACTGACTCCAGCTGCTCAGGAAAAAGAAAAAAAAAAAAAAAACCTCCTCATGCAAAAATTCAACTTTCTGTAAGAAAAGCCCCACAACTCCAAAATTAAAAATGTTCGCCAGCACAGCAAGCATTTGCCAGCACATTTTTGATTTTTCGCCAGAATATGCTGGCCAAAACTTTGGAGAAAAACTCAGAATTGTCTATGGAAAGCAGATACTTCTCATGAAAATATTCATTTAGTCAAATCCCCAGGTTTCTACTGAAAGTCAGCATCGGTGGAAAATGCTGACGAGCTCTATTATTGGCACAGCTTTAATTTTCCTTTGTCTGGAACAGACACGGAGAAGACAGCATCTGTCAAACGTAGTCTTTAGACTTATGTTATTATTTAGCCTGGAGTACTGTTCAAGGACTTCAGGAAAGGATCAGGCTATCACGGCGTTGGGTGCTGTGCGTATACACAAAAGATAGTCCCTTCTCCAGAGGGATTATAATTTAAGCACAAAACCTGGAGAAGATAAACAGCTGGGGAGAGCACAAGGTAATTTTGGATTGCTCCTGATCAGCGTGATGAGCAAAGGGACACCGTGCTTACCCCTGCACCTGCTCTTGCCTTTAGTGCTTTGTGCTCAGCCGTGCCACAGCTGCCGGGGCCCAGAGCTCCCCCAGGAGATGCATCAAACTGCCCCAGCTCCGCAGGCAGCTGCAGCGGAGGGAGAGATGGGCCCTGCTTTCCCCACCCTGCCTCCAGTTCAGAATCTCCCCGGGATGGAGAGAAAGCCATCTCGGCAGCCCCCAGAATGTAGACACCGCAGTCCTGCTTGCTCCTTACCTTGGATAGGAAGATGCTCTGCCAACCTCCCTCTCGCACACCCACGCGCACTGATCAGATTCAGTCCACCCATTTTAACTCATCTTTTTTTTTTTTTTTTGCCCAGATCCTGTCTTCCCTGACATCCTGCAATCCCACACGCCTGTCTGCCACACTCTGCTTCTGCCCCGACCTCTTGCATGCTCTTCATCACTTCGTGTCCTGACCAAGCTGACACGACCACTTTAGCTACAAGTGAGTAGTTAGAGAGGGATCTGTGCTGGTTTCAAATAGTTTCCAGCACTGGTCACCCCCTTCTGCAAGAGATTAAAAATGCATTGCCGAGAAGGGAGTGAGGGAGAAAGAGCACAAGAAAATAAATAAATAAAGGTATATAGTTACTTTTGGTTAGTCTCAATACGCAGGCCCGGCCCAGGGCGCCGCGCTCTGCGCTCATTTGAAGTGTTAGTCACTTTTTCCATTAGAAGCTCTTATTCTAGGGGGATTTATAATGTATCTGTAAAATTGTCTCCAGGTTTTGCTTGGCATCTGAGCTCTCAATGCATGGATAGAATGTAAAGAAACTACAGTTGTTTGATTTACTGGGACAGGGCACGAGGAGGGAGGGAATTTTTCCATGCTCAGCTTGGTGGAAATAAATTCACACAGTGCCTTCAGTGCGTGGTCACTTCTTACTCTAGAAAATACACCGTTTGGGCGCAATCTCAGACTGTCAGAGAGGAAAGAAGCAAATCAATGATTTTTTAAAATATTTCGCTGCCTGAGACCCAGCCCTTGTTCGTGGTTCTTTGCCATGACCCACCCAGGCCACAGCCCTGTGTCCCTGCTGGCTGTGACACCCGCGCTGTCATACCACACGGGCTGCGAAACCCTGCCCTGGACAAGCCTTTTCCAACCCTAATTTCTACAAGGGACATTTCTTAACCCTCTGCAGGGGCTCCCTTGCAGAATCCAGGTGCTGCTCTTTTTCTGTGGAGGCCCACATCTCATTTCAGTCTTGTTTGTGGTTCCTTAATGTGCAGCTGCCCAAAGGTAGGGAGGGATTAGCGAGGGCTAGGAAGGTGCTGAAGGTGCCATTAGCACCTGAACGGCAGAGGTGTTAGAACTGAGAGGTGACAAAACCTTTGAGAATTTCAAAATTCTATGAAATTAATAGGACAGACTCCCTCCCACACCCCTGGCCAGCATGGTGATGGGGTCAGACAGGCATTTCTCATTACCCCTGCCCGGGGCAGGAGGCTGCAGCAGCTGTTAACCTCCTCCTCTGCTGCTGAAGCTCCAGGCTGCAAACAGCCCGCACCTTGCTCACGGTCCTCCTCTACATTGTGGTTGGAATAAACCCATCTGCAGGGAGGCCCTGACCTGGCCGTTCACCCAAACTTCTGCTGAAGACAGGGATGGACTGGGAAGAAGGGAAGGATCTGGGAGAGCAACACAGCGGGATCAGAGGGAAGGAGATCCAGAGCCCTCTCGTAGCCTCCCTCCAGCACAGATCAGCTAGGCAGCAAGAGCCTAAGGTGGACGTTGCGAGGAAACAATAACCTAAAATTGGAGCATGGCAAATTATTTATTCAAACTACAGCCTTCCCTCTCCCCCTCTTGATTAGCAAACCACTGGGGAGTCAACCCTGATTTTCTTAGACAGACGCATACGGCTCTGCTCGCCTATCTCTGCCACGAGCGCTCAGCCCGTGGGGGGCTGAAGATCTACTTGGTATTCGCGTTGTGTAGCAGGTCCTTGAACTCACATGTTGCTCTGCTCTCCGACTGGATCACAAACTTTTTCTTTGGGAGCACACACAGCAATGATTAATATGCTTGTTTTCTGCCTTTTTTTTTCTTTTCTTTTTTTTTTCTTTTTTTCAGGGAAACATCTGAACTGCAGTTTGCAAACACTTCCCCACACACTAACTCAACTACTTGCATCTAATAATAAAACAATCTCCAAAAACCATTGCAAGACTTTTTTTTTTTTTTTTTGAGGCGGGGGGTGTTATTTCATATTTCCATTCATTGTTTATAAAAAGCCCCAGTGAAGCCTAGAGGAACAGGCATGAGAATACGTAACGAAACAAGGGTATGCTGCAAAACTGAAGTGGGAAATCCCACAGCTGAAATCCTCTCCCCATTTAAGTTAGAGGCAAAACATTCACTGCTCAGAGAGGGGCCAGGATTTCACCCCAGGACTTCGGCAGTGGGAGAGACAGTGCTTGGCAACACACAGGGAAGACTATGAAGGGTTCAAAGTATCAAATGAAGCAGAGCAGAGACACGAGAGGAACAAAGGAAGTTCACGTCATTATAATTTATTGATGATCTTGGCCTGATTGCTTCAGTGTTTTGTCTCAACAGAGCCCACTCTGAGCAGCAGTGAGTCCTGCAGGTCACTTGGCTGTACTGATGTGGAAATGATGCGACAACTTACAGACAAGTTATACTTAAAATAAAATAAATAAAATAAGCACCAGACTGGATCTCACCCTCGCCCAAGCACTTGCTGGGAACTGGCCAGGATCTCCTGACCTCACCCCCATTAGAGCGGAGCTCCAGGAATTCCCTCCCCATAGTTCACATTTTTCCAGCTCTACCAATTCACCCAGCAAGTGCCATGGGAAATCGCTACGGCTGAGGCATCCAAACTTGCTTAAGAATGAGCCAAACTGATTCTTTTCTTCAAGGAGGAGGGTCTTAAAGAAAATAAAATGCTGGGGGTTCTTTGTCCTTGTATCTTGGATACGAAAAAACTCCCACGCTTGTCAGAAATAAGAACAGCACCAGCAGCCCATGGCTTTTTCTTTTTCTTATTCTTTTTTTTTCCTCCAGTGTGAGCGTGTGCCTTAAAGCAGGACAACGGAGTGATGGGTTTAAGAGACAGAGAGTGTTGAGATGCCAATTTCTAATGTAATACAGGGTACAGCTTCTTTCTTCTGTGATCACGGGTGAAAAATCAAAAGAAATAATCCAGGAGACTAAATACACTCCCCAGCCATTCAGCTCGCTCATAAATATGCCTGGTGAGACTGCTTGTGCAAAAAAAAAGCCCTTCTGTTCTGCATTTTGTTTAACTACGAGTCATATCTTCCATCCACATCTTCCGATTGTGCTATTCACAGTTAACAGGGCTGCATTCCCACTCTATTCCCCTTCAATTTTAGGCTGATGGTTTACATTTGAAAACTAGCAGGTTCCCATTTCTCTAATGAGAAGCTCTCTCCCACCTTCAGCCAAGTGCCCGCTCATTGCCTCTTGGCAGAAAACAAGCTGCTGTCACAGTAAGCAACTCCAAAACAAAGAGTTTTAGCAAGATTCGTTCCTTGGCACTAGCTTAATATTCAACAGAACTTAGAGGAAAGCCTGCCATTTCCTGCACACTGCTAATGCTCCAGAATAAAGCAAATTTGGGAGAACTAAATGAAATTAAGTACATGCATGCTGTCATTTCCTTTTTAAGGCTGGAGGAGCCCTGGAGCCCATCAGCTATTGACAAGAAGGGGACCCTCCAGGTCCAAGCGGGGTGCGCAGAGCGCACCAACAGCCGGAGCTTTGTCAGCACCGCTCGCACTGACGCGTGCGGGTGGCATGAGGGCAAGGAGCCCGTGCCCGCACGGGACGACCCTTTCTGCACACCGGGCAGTTTATTCCTAAACAAATATATGTATAAGCACATTGTATACAAACGCATCACCCCGAGGGCGGTTGAAATAATCCCCTCCAAGCCTACTCAGACCCCTCCCGTGCAGGGTGGGACACGGGAGCCTTAAACGAGTCCCTTCTTGCGGCTGCAGGTACCGGTAGGTTTCGGCACGGATGAAGTTTGGTTTGGTTTTGAACATCGCCACCACGCCGGCCGGGACGCTTGTGACGGACTGATTTTTTTAAGCTGCATTTCTTAAGCACAAACTTCTAAATCGAGGAGTTTAAAGAAAAAAATAAAAAAAAGAAAAGAAAAACCAACACGTTTCTCTGAGTTCTAAGAATCAGTAAGCTCTGCTGCGTGCAGCAAGCCCCCGGCCGCGCAGGCTGCCCCCGCCGCACCTTCCCCCGCCACAAGTTGCGGAGGGACCGGACCGGAGCCCCCCGGGCCCCGAGGGCTTTGTTCCGGGCCGGCTGCCCCCTCTCCGTCCCGGGCAGCCGCTCCCCAGCCCCGCGGCTCCTCCAGCCCCGGCCGCTCCGCCAAGTTTGGTCCCCGCGACGGGGGCTCGGGCAGCCCCCGGGGCGCCGGCACTTACCAGCTGCAGAGCGCAGAGGAAAATCAGGGTGCAGCGCCCGGTGCAGCATCCCATGGTCCCCGAGCGCGGCGGGGCCGGGCTGCCCCGGGGCAGGGGCAGGGACAGGGATGGGGACAGGGACGGGGACAGGGACAGCCCCGCTCGCTCTGGCCCCGCCGCCGCCCTGCGGCTCTCCGGGCCCCCGCCCGCAGCACGGAGCGCAGCTGCCGCTCGCCGCCGCCGGGAGCGAGGCGGGCAGGGAGGGAGGCAGGGAGGGAAGGAGGGAGGCAGGGAGGAGGGACGGAGGTCGCGGCGGCTGCC
>VXAL01004697.1:470102-480171 GCA_013399475.1 Chauna torquata | reverse complement strand
GCAGCGCCCTCCCCCGGGGGGCCGAGCCGGGCGGCGCCGCGCACCCCAGGCGGCTCCTTTTCCCCTCGCGAGTGCCTGTGGGGCAGCCCCTGATTTATGGTTTTGTTTTTTGTTTTTTGTTTTTTTCCCAAAGTCTCCCTGACGGGACACCCTGCTGCGTGCCGGGGCAGAGGGGCGCGCTGGACTGGCAAGCTGTGTGGATAGGACACGCAGCCTGTAGAGCACCTTAGGCAACGGGAATCGGGACCTATTCTCCCACTCCCACATATGCCCCTCATCTTCCTCCCCGTGCAGATGCTGGCTTGCTCACCATAAAGTCATTAAGCCCAGAATTAACCTGAAACACAACGGTTCTTTCCATAAACTTTGTCAGCTGAAGTGCACGTGGAAGACAAATTCAGAAAGGGGCATAGGGCAAGGAATTCATTAAAATGCACATTTGTGGGTGTTTTAAAGCACATACCCAGGTTTGTGCAGGAATCACACCCAACTAGTTGCAGAAGTATGTAGGGGATCATCTTCTATGAAGAGCTTCCACAGGAACAGCATCTCAGAACCATTCACCATACCCTGCATCTGTAGAAAAGCAGGTCTGTCTGCTCCAGTTGCAAACAGCAGAGCAAACCCGCGAGCACACAACCACCTCCTTTACACAACCGTGTCCTTTACGTTGCCTCCTGCCCAGAAGGAGTGGGACCAGAAGGCATGGACTCGTCACCTCTCCCTGCCACAGGCTTCTGCTCAGCCCAAGGAGCAGGTCACACACGCGCACACTGCGACTGGGACGCGCTTACTGCTAAGCTCTGCCACAGCAGGATGAGAAGCTTTGGGAGAGACTCATCTGATGATAATGTAGTCTCTGCAATCTCCTGCGACTTCGATGGCTGCGAGACAAAGTTTGTTCTGTCACTGTTCCTTCTTCCTCTGAAACAAATCAGGGTTTTGCTCCTGCCTCCAAAGCAGAGTGTGACTCTGGTACTCTGAGTGATCGGCTCCACTTCCCTCTAAACAAGCATGCCACACTGCTTATTACAGTGGCGTGAGAAGGAGACAGCAGCTGAAATGACAGAGGCTCTATCATTTTACTCGAGGAAAGCATTGCTTGATTATAATAGAAGGATGCAGGGTTAGTCCTGAAGTACTGTGAATGTTAGAAACCTGATGTTAACAACATTATTGTGATTCAAATCAGCCACAAGGAGAAAAAGAACACACAAACAAGTAAACCATGAACACTCAAGATTAGGAGACAGACTCTGAAATGATCACAAATCCTACTGGTTTTAAATGGTAAAGGATATCGATTACCTGACCTGTGCACTGAGCGTAACCAGGGCAGCAATTAATGCAGTCAGATACAACAAAACACACTTCATTATAGGTGAAAGGAATACACCCAGAGAGGAAACCAATTTACTTCACCCAGAAAACTGTGGACTGAAAAAGCTTTGGCACTATTTGTATTCCCAGGAAGGTGGATTTTGGATGGCAGAGGCAATAGGAACAAAGACCAGTTTATTTTTTAATGAACGTAGATGAAACATTCCTCACAAACTGCATAGGGAGGCCTCGCTCTGCACTGTAGGGTCAGGCAACCTGACATCAGAACCACTACAGGAGCTCAAGGCCGCTGGGAGCAGGCTGGGGTTAGGCTGGTGTGGGCTCCATGCTCTGGAAACTGCTGGGAGCAGCATGGAGAAGGCTGGGATGCAGCTGCGCAGGTTAGTACCTGGCCTTTGGGCCATTTTGTAAGATTTCCTGCATCTTTTGTTCTGTCTCCTGCTTCTAAAAACCCCCCATAAGCACAGCTATTTTCCAACACAGTTGTAGTCCAAAGGAGACATTGTGAGAAACAGCCAAAGGTATTGCTGCTGAAATAATAAGTTGGACACAAACAGGATTTCCCCCCCTGCACTTTTATCTTGATAAGCCAAGTAAAAGGCAGCTGCGTGGTGGCTGGGACTCCACATGCATCTGAAAGAGAACACACTGAATCTTCTTAGCCTGTTAAGAAGGGTAAAACCGCAATGACAATGTAACTGTGTCTCAAAGAGAGATCTAAAACTCCCAGAGCCTGATCACGTAACCTTCATTCGGATGATCTCTTGTCGCACTGGCATAGCAGGAGGCCCTCGCACAGAGGGTATCTGCCTTTAGGCTTCCAAGTAGCCTCACTGGTATTAGCGGGGCTGCTCCCGTGTTGAAAGTTGGCCACTGGCTTCAGCTCTGTGGTCTTCAGCCTCTGCTGATTCTGGACACCAGTGGAAGTGCATGAAGTTCAAGTCTCCTGACAACAGGGTTGGGGTTTTTTTTGGTAATTCTTTGCAAGCCAATTAAAAAGTCTCCTGCAGACCTCCAGAAAATCCCTTATCTCGGTGTGATGAAACATTAACTTGGCTGAATTTGGAGCCAAGTGAATAAAACACATAGAACTCAGATCTTAATCAGGTATATTTAATTAGAGGGTGGGTTAACAAGGCACCATTGAATGAGGCAGTCCAAAGGTTGCCAAAACTCGGTGCCACCACTGACGAGCGCTGTGCCACCAGTGATGCACCATGGGCCACCATACAGGGGCACTTGGCGTGGCATAGCCACAGCGGCTGCCAGCACCCGCTAAAATTTGTGTGCATCCCTGAGCCGTCTGAGTTCCCACATGAGTGCCACAGGGCCACACGTCCGCCCTGAGAGTTCATCTCATAAAACCAACTGCAGCTTTAAATTAGCAAAAAAGGAAGAAAACCAACTTTACTCTGTATCCTGAACCTTTGACTTCCCAAATTATAACCTTGTCCTCAGCTTTCGATGGGCAAAATGTTGCTTTGAGAGTCCAGTCTGGATGTCAATACGAATTTCTCCTGATGAAGGGGTCTTGGATGGGGTGTGAGGGATTCTCAGCAGGGATATTGATCCCTGTTGTGTGTACACAGAGCAAGGCAATCGTGGGCAGCTCCATCCCTTTCTGTCTGACAGCAGTCAGGAGAAGACTGAGACAAGGGAATCAGTCACGGAGTCATTATTGCAGTCCTCTCCAAATGCCGTGCCACAAGCCCGTGTGAGAGATCCTAGCTGGTTTTTTTTTTTTTTGTCCTCCTTTATCCTCCTTCTGGGGATGAAATCCAGCTGGGAATCATCCCCAGCTACAAATGATGCTCCAGAGACCCAATGTCCCTGTTCTCAGCCAGTGCTTGAATCAGGAATCCCATCCCATCCCTTCAGAGAGGGAAATTTGTTGTGCCGAGGGGGTTGCATGGATCCAGCTGCACTGCTGGGGGTGATTAACCCGAGACAACGGGACTGGTTACTGCTTGTTCGTAGCTGATTACATTTAAATTATTTCATGGTCACAGGTCCACTTCAGAAGAACCCAAGAAGCAAAGTTAGCACGCCTGAAACAAAGCAGCAGTATCTTACTGCAGCTCGTTATCCCTCGTACCCGCAGCCTCCTCGGTCTGACAGAACAAGATGCGCAACAGAGGCTGGAAGTATTAGCTTGGGACGCGTCTTTTCACAGCCCAAGCCCTGTAACAGTCATAGCTGCTGAGAGCTATAGATGGTCTTACTTCCCACAATACACGCGGGGTGCTTTATTCCGCTCAGTTCATTTACATTCACCTCCTCTCCATCTTAATAACCTCATCTGGGTCACAGCGACTTTACAGACGCCTGATCAAACACAGCGGTGTCAGAGCACTCCAGCCTTATCAATGCCACATCCAAAAGGCAAAACGTGCCTGTCCCCGCGCTTCGTGCCCTTACCGGCCAGCCATCCAGCCTGCCCCCTCCCTCAGGGCAGGCAGCAGCCTTTCCAAGGTGCCTTGTCACATCCTGTTCTTCTATCACAAAGCAGAAGTAAAGCTCGCTGCCAGTCATCTGACTGACGGCTCCTTTCCACCGTGCACAGCAGTATTTCGCAGGGGACACGTTCAACACGATCAGTTGGAAAGGAGCTGGGTGAGCTGTGAAGGCCCCTGCCCTAGGACACTGTGGGTGCTCAGAACGAATGGATGAGGATAAATCACGAGGAATGTTGGATGCGGTGGCAGGACCTAACCTGTGGTGACCAGAGGTGCCACCGCTCACCTCGGGCAGCAAGGGCTGCCTGCAGAAACTGGACTTTGTGATATTCCCGTGTGTCTTACTGAAGATATTTTCATGTAGGAAAGGATTACTGAACCAGCTAGAAAGAGAGAGAGATTATGTAAAGGGCGAGCACATTTGATCTTACAATTTTTAATTTGTTATTTTTTCAAGCTCCCATTACCCTGGGGTAATAACAAGGGAGTTGTTTAGAGCTCAGCTGCCCTTGCCAGCTGAAGCCCAGACTACCAAAGGAGAAGACGTGAGCGGAGGCAGTGGCACACACATGTCCTTCCTCCGCCAGAGGGACCGGAGAGGCGGAGAAGCACAAACTGAGCAGCGCCGCAGTGCTACACGCTCAGCCTGTGATGTCCAAAGGAACCACACTGCTCTTCGCCTCCTTTTGCAGCCAAGTGAAAACATTGAAGAAAACAAGACAGCCCTGTGAGAGCAAAGCACTATGTTTTTAAAATTGTTCTCATCGTTACACAAGAAAGGAAACAATCTCAATGCCTTTCGTGCTTTGAAATGGTTTCCCAGCAGCCCAGGGCAACCTGCAAAATTCATCAGAACTGGTGTGTGAAATCTGTCGTTTTCCTTCTGATCCCTCTGAAGTCTCGGATGTGGGGGGGCATGGCTCCTAATCAGGCTCTTCGGCATTTCTACACCACTGTCATCCACACTCTGCATTTGTAGTTCCCTAATATTAACTTGCTGAGCCGCACAGATTCTCATCACGCTTTGATGAGGAAGTGGAGGATGGCAGAGGTGGGAGGCAGGCTCAGAGCTCTCCACTATGCCAGAACAACGGCGAGGTGAATGATTTGTCCACATCTAGCTGATGCAGCCACCTCGTTTGTACGATCAAGGGCTTGCACAAAGGAAACATGACTGGTATCATACCATGATGCATTTTTCCTCCTGGGTATTGCACGCCCACATTCCCAAAGGACACAGGTGCTGGATCAGGCACAGCCTGGGGCAGGGAGGAGGGAGTGCCCGAAGGGTTAATTCCCGCAGGAAAAGCAAGCTGTCACAGCTGACATCCCAGCATCTCAGCCCCTGCAATCCGAGTAGCTGGCATGATTGCAGCCACATTTCCAGCTGCAATTTCACTAGGCAGTGTGACCAAGAAGTAATTCCATGCAGCTGCCAAGGTCCCTGGGTATTGATACCGAGTGATTATTCGAGGCTTCCATGCAACAGTTGCATTTCTCAAATGATAGGACAAAAAGAGCCAAAAGGGTGAGGGCAGCCTCTGGTTTTGGGCAGCCGTTTAGCAGGCTCTGTTTTAGACACACTGCTTCCCTGTTTGCTTAGGATTACAAACTTCCCCCAACCAATTTAACAAGTTCTCATGTGATACAATGGAGAAGAAATCAATAACAAGTTTCTTTTAGAGCGTCTGTTGAAGGGCATCTGCAGCAGCATGTGCAGGGTGTCAGGAGGCAGCAGCCCTGCCCGGAGGTGGGGAATGTGCAGCAGGAGCACAGCTATTCAAGCACGTGCACACAGAATAGAGCTGCTTTTCTGCCCTGTTTCAGCGATATTCTTTCCAGTCCCAGCCAGTAAGACCTAATACGCATTACGAAGTCAGCAGTGTCAGGTGCCACCAGGCTGAAGGAGCATTTTTTATACACATTTACTTTAGAAAGAATTAATTACCTTGGAAATAAGCCACTTTAGCTAGCCTCCAGAAGTTCCTTCTGAATACCCCCAGAGGAGGCAGCCCGCCAGCAGTACCGCCAGGCTTTTTGTCCTGCCCAGACCATGCTAGATGGCCGTGCTGGTAGCTCTGAACTGTGACACAAACCGTGATGTTCCAAGCGCCGTGCCTGCACACTGACTGGCTGTTACACACCCGTGCGTGACATCAACACAAAACTTCAGCTGCATGCAACGATGGCTACTTGTTAAATAAAAGCTTTTGCTTTTTTGTTTGCTGTTTTAATATCCGAGGTAAGAATTCCTGCTTTCTCACGTGAAGACTTTCCAAATTTTGTGTCATTCCTGCAATGAAAAAGTGTGTGTAGGCAGAAGGTCTGATGGAGGTCTCTGAATACAAGTAGCTGCTTAAGCTTTTCTTCAGCTCTAGCTATGAAGCGTCACTGCAGAAACCCGAAGAAAGTCTTAGAGACCTGACTGATGGTGCAAATGCACGCATTAGAACGCACTGCCAGCTGCACAAAGGAGTGGGCACAGTGCACTCAAACCAGAAATGAATTTCCTACAGATGTGCAGTGACCCACAGGGGCTGGCCGCTCTCCTGGTGCGGGCTGTGCGATGAAGTGCAGCGCTGGAGGCTGCGGCGCGGGGTCCGGGGCTCCTCGCTTTGGCCACAGGACTCACCTGAACGCCAGCTTCTCCTGCCTCATCACCAGCAGGGCCGTGCTGGTAACCGGGTGCAGTTAACGCTTTTGCCAGCGTCAATTTAACCCAGGAATTGTGTCAGGAAAGCCCTTACACACGGGGTTCTCAGCTGAAAAGGAAGGACAAAGCGATGTTCCCTTGCGCAGTGAGAGGGAAGTGGTTGTTTTGTGAAGCACGTGTGGCATCTCCACAGCCCAGCGGCAATATTCGTGGTAGCTTGGTAAGGCTGCTATGTCATGGCTGCCAAACGCAGTGAGTATCAATAGCCCTGAACGCTATGATTAACAATAAATAACTGTGATTTATTCAGCACAGTAAGTAATAATTAAAAAAAATGTTTAATAAGAACTGGACTGATGTTTCATCCCATGGCAGAAAATATTTTACATATTACTTTTCTTATATTTTTATGTGTCATAATGTTAGTAGGAATGAGCTTCTGTCAAGGTTTACAAACACAAGACGTCCCCCTGAAGTCACACTGAGTTCTCAAACCCATTCATTTAAAAATGTGACCAACTTTGGTGGCACAGGTGACAACCTGCTTACATTTCACTGGGTGCTATTCAGAGCATGGAACAAACAAAAGTGCCAAAAGATCCTCCAAAAAAGGGTGTTACCACATTCCGATCAACTAATGAGACTACTCATAGAGCTAAAAGTTCAATGTTTTATTATTATTCACACGGTTACAGTTGTATGAGTCATAAACAATGACAACGTAGAACCCAAATGGGTGCATTTATCATGCAAACAGGTTCATTCCTCTCTGCTTGCTCTTCAGAATAATTAAATAGGTTCATCTAGCACAGGTATCGCTCTTTCTTTTTGCTCCTCCTCAATTTAGTGTTGTGACGCTCTGCGCCTTACTCTGATAGCAGCTAATCTCAGGTGTGTTGGGAGGGAAGGAGGTGGTAAAAATCTCTGTCCTCTCAGTCCCTGACAAGTGCTACCAGTACTGAGTATCTCCTTCATCCCACACAGGTGTTACTAAACAAGTCAAAACAGAGGTTTGTTGTTTTTCCTTTTCCTTTAATATTTGATGGGCTATGAAAAATCTCCCCCAAACCCATGCATGTTGTCAGCTATTTTAGAAGAGATTTTTTTCAGGTGTTTTTATGGAATTAAAACTGGGTGGTAATGCTACTTTATTTATTTATGTCAGGGACTGCAATATTAATTAGCCAAAATCAAGTTTTATTAATAGACTAGAAAGGGTGCAGGAAATCTGTAAAACAGGAGAAGGTGAAAATGAGTGTTCTTTGCTTTAAATCCTCTTCCAGGGACTTTTTTCACCTCAGAAATTTCATAGCCATAATTCAAAATCAGTAACTTAGAAGCAAAACTGCATCCTATGTAGGTTATAGTTAAAAACCTTTCACTTGTGATTGTTCTTCACTGCAATTATCATGCATGTATTTACAAAATTTTTGTGGAACTGGGCTTCAGTTTTCTGTGCTCTCAAATCAGACTGTGCTTCACGTTTGAGATAGTACAAATATTATCTTTTTTGTAGCCATGTTAAATTATTTTTATCTGCAAAATCTCAGCATGGAAAATAGCTCAAAGAGACTGTGCCTGCCTTGTGTTTTATTATTTTATCCTATAATTTGTTCGTTATCATTGCATTTCATATGTGGCTGACTGGGCATAACAATTATAGCAATGGCGATTGTGCTAAAAATACTTGTAATTTCATTTCAAGCTAGAACCAGTTAATAACTAGTGAAAGGGAAGAACTGGGAATACATGCAAAGACAAAGGATGTCTTTGCAAATGTTTCTTGCTGGCATTACCTATTATCTTATAAAAGAGATTTGTCACACATTGCAGAGGTGGGAAGAGAGCTATGCACCCAGCCCAAATTCCGGGAACAGAGCGAACTGGACTTGCCAGGGAATGGTGTGCATTTATTTGCTTGCTAAGAAAGGCAACTGCCTGTGGCTTCCCTTCATTCCTGCTAAAAACCAGACAGTCCCATCCTGCAGCCTCTGTGCGTGTAGGTAAGTCCTTCCTGCTCACTGTACATTGAGTGGTTAAAGACGACTCCCGGTTCAGGGCAAATTGCATTATTGCTGCTGTAGAGGGAACAGAAGCACTGTTTGTGCTTCGCTGGTAGTAGCAGTTTTGGTCCCCGGAAGACCGAGCTGCCGCTGCAAGGGTTTGCTGCCCAGACAGAGTGTGAACATGCACATTCGGTAAATTAAGCAAGAACACAGAAGACATCAGTAACTTAGCTCTGCACCACAACAGATGAAAAATGTTGCACAACACTGCTCCCCTGAGGCTGCGAGCACAAGTATTGAGTGTGGGACGTGAGCCCACCGTCATCATCACTGGACTCTACCAATAATACAGAAAAACTAAGATTAATATTTTCATCAGATCCTACAATACAGTGTGTGCATAATGGGAACCTCATTGCCCATTAGTTCATGTTTACCAGAAAATAATGGTGCTTATTAGAAGAGACCACTTTGTCCTTAACTGGAAGAGCAAATTATTTCAGTAGTTTATGTTTCATACCCCTCCCTCTCTCCTTCGAATGCACACGCATTTACGGGCCCATTATCTTCTTGTTGATGCAAGGGGGTTATGTGTGTAGCTACCACTAATGGTAATGAAAATGGCTCTTGTTAATCTCCCATGCGCTGATAGTAAGATAATAGCCTACTTATTAAGTATGAAGGCCAGAATAGGAGTTGCAGTGAAAATGAGCAGCATATAGGCTCTCTGGGATTCATATGTAAATGTTAACGCCTTGTTCCAACTGTCTACAGTTGATGATTAAAAAGAAATTAGTGATTATTATCAACGTGCTCTCTGGGCTCTTGTCTGCAACCATCACAAAGCACTTCCACGCTCCCTTCTCATACCCGCCGATTCCCCATCACCTGTAGAGTATCGCTGGATGGCCACGAGCGGGAATCGCCCTCCGGTACCACGTGAAGTGACGTCTGTGGCTTCGGGCAGCCCGCGGGCGCTCAGGCGCAAGCCCCCGAGTTCACGGAAGCGGCCGGCGGGCTGACTGCGGGACAAAGCCCCCCTGCTTCGGTGTAATTCGGCTGTGCAGGCACCCGCTGCTCGGAGCGTCCTGCAGCCGAAGGATCCAGTGCTGTCTGTCTGTTTGGAACCGCTCCAAACATACAGACGGACAGAAGCCCACGGGTAAGCCCGGGCTCGGTTTCGGTCAGTTGACACAAATCTGTTTCTCCCACCCTTAGAAGAAAAAGTTTGATCATTTAACATTTTTAAATACTTCCTTTACCAAAAGGAGGCTTCTGAAGCAAAGTCTTGAAAAGATGCAGTTTATTTTTGGTAAGCATTTTTTATTTGAAACACAGAGATAGAACCTTCATGTGCCACTGAAGGCCTGAAGCCAGCCCTCCCCCATCAATTGTTTTCCAACACTTTTCCTAACATTCCCTTTTGCTATTTTTTCATCCAGTTTTCACATGTCATGATTTTTACCCCAAGTCCGGTGATGTTTTTTGCCTTAAATCCCACAGCCGCAGCAGCAAGTCTCTCATACCGTCTTAAAACCCAGTTCCAGCTCGCAGCCCGCAGACTACAGCGGGCCCAGCCCGGGGAAGCCGCACGGGCACCTCTGCGCCGGCCC